>OZ030012.1:19377026-19754526 GCA_964023405.1 Apodemus agrarius
AATGTTAAAAGATAAAAGGAAAATGTACCCAGTGAAATAAAGGCAGATTCCTTAGAATACCTGAAACAGTTAAGGTGATTTAGAATAATCCCACAGCAACATTGATGTAATTGGAAAGGAATTCAAAGCATTTACACTAAAATAAGGAACAAGAGAAATATGTCCACTCTTGAAACTTATTTAATATAGTATTTTGTTCGTTCAAACAATGAGATAACTGCAGGAGATTAATAGAGTATATATAGGAAAGGAGGAAGTCAAAATATCTTTATTTGAACACCTTAAGACTTTATATGTTAAAAAAAAACACACCACGAGCAAGTTCCTGCAAGTTTGAATGCATTGAACAAAGGAATAGGATACAAAATTAAAATGTAAACACCACTACACTTTCTATTTATGAACAAACACCCAAAAGAAGAAATTGAGGAAATAATACCAATTCACAGTAGCCTTAATATTATAAAATGAGAAGTTAAAAATGAATTTGAAAAGATATTAAAATATAGAAACACAGCCAACTTCCATGGATTAGAAGTATTAAATTTGTGAAATGGTCGTCTTAACCAAAGCAATATATAGATTTAATTTAATCATTATTAAAATTCAAACTCTGTTCTTTACAGACATTTAAAAATAATCATAACTTCCATATGGAAATATGAAGTGTTCAATGAAGAACAACACCCCACATACACACACATGGCACCAAACAAAACAAAACTACAAAAAAAATAAAAAACTGCTGGTACTATTATGATCCTACATTTCAAGTTAAATTAAAGGTCTAAAGTATAAAAACAAAGTCATTTTCAATGTAATAAATTTGAGGACTCACTTATGCATCTATATAACCACCTGATTTTTGAATTTTGAACACCTCATACTAGTAAAATACAAAAATGAAACTTTATCCTTGTCACTCTCTATTCTGCACCTAGCAAATATTAACAGCTGCTAGCAGTGAGATGAGATTTTATTCCTACATTTTACCATTCCATGATAGATTTTCTCATGCTTGATCTGGCATATACTTCTTGAATTCTCTCAGAATCATTGTGAAATTCGGTCTGTAACATATCCTCAAGTTTTTGGCCTTATTAATAGTCAAGAATGTATGCAATCTCACAGAATACTAATAACAATGTGAATGGGTATTCTCATATTTTTATGCAATCTCACAGAGTGTGAATTAGTTCTTATAACAATGTGAATGGGTACTCTCATATTATTCATTGTACTGGACCAATGAGCAATTGGTCAAAAAGGATGTATTGTAAATTGTAAGGCTTATAGCTGGTTGATGACCAAACCTGCCCCCAGTGATTTAGATATTATGTTCCAGAACTATAAAATTTTGTCAGTAGGAAAGAACAAGAATGCTTGTGGGTCTATGGGATAAAAATGGTTAATAACTCATGAAAGACTAACTTAATACATCTCATTTTTGAAAAAGGTTCAAATTATAAGTTATTTTGTCTTAATGATTACTCTTTTGGCTGAATGAGAAGAAATTTAAATGTAGATTTGATTTGCATTTCAATGATGGTTAATGAAATTAAACATTTTCCCCCAGTTGTATTTTTTTCATGAGATTTGTATGTTCATTATGTTACCCTATTTTTGATGTTTTTTTAAATTAGATTTTTGTATGTTCTACACATCAGTCTGCTATCAGATGCACAGTGAGCAAAATTGCTCTCCCATTTTTGTAGGTTTTTAACTTCCCTCAATTGTTTCCTTTGATCTGCAGAAACATTTTAATTTCATAAGTCTCATTTGAAATTTGTAATTATTTTCTGGCTTACAGGATTCTTATCCAGAAAGTTACTAGCAATCCTAGGATCTTATTTATGTGTGGAAAACTTTTTCCATACAATATATTTGATCATGTTTCCCTTGAAAAATTGTACAAGATTCCCAACACTTCCCTGCTCATTTAATTATATGTGCTTTATTTAAAACTGTCTTTAAAACAAAACCAAAAAAAATGCAGTAAATTTTAAAAAATCTGCAAAAACACAAAGATAAAACTAAATTTGTTAAATCAAGAGATTGTACAAAAATATCCAGGAAAACATTGTGAGAGTTTAGTCTAGTAAAATGTTATTTACTTCATTCTAAGTTGGCATAGAACCTAGCCTAAAGTCTGACTGACATTGTCATTTTAAAGATACTATTTCCTTGTTTTCTTTCTCAGTCAGTACATTATTTACATTCTGATTTTTGTGATGTTACCCTTGACTATTTATCATGAGTTTATGACCAAAACAAATGTTATGAAGGAAAATATTTAAGTGGATGCTGCCTTTCAGAAGATTAGCTTATGATCATCACGACAAGAAGGAGTCAGTTATGGATGGATACATAACTGAAAGCTTTACAGTCTTGTTTGTAAAGCAGTAAGCAAAGAGTGAAAGAGAGAGGGGGTAGAGAAGGGGAGAAAGAGATAGAGGCACAGAGACAGAGACAGGAAATCTCAAAGTTCAGCACCAGTGATATAATCCCTCCAACAAGACCTCACATACCACTAAAATGCTTCTCTAGTAGTTGTTCAATTCCCTTGTAGCTAATGATTAAGTTTTTGAGCCTAAAGGGGCTATATTGATTCAAACACTACAGGTTATTTGTAATTTGAATATTTGAAATTACTGATTTTTATGAATATTTGTCATGTTACTTTTCTTAAAGTGTTTAACAATTACAGAATTTTCATGATAGAGAATTAAAGAAAATTTATGGGTACAATTATGTTATCTTCAAAGAAAATTATTTTACTTCTGTCTATACTGCTTATATCCTATTGACCTCTTTGAATTTTATAAGGGATCACTCTAAGATTCAAGTATTACATCAAATAGGCATGGAGAGAGAACATACTTAACTTATTCCTGATTTTGTGGAATGCATTGAGTTTCTCTCCTTTTAGGTTGATGTTTGCTATGGTCTGAGTCTAATTGTGTTTTTATGCAGAAAAATGACCCTTGTGTTCTTGAACTCTCCAAAACATTTATCATGAAAGGATGGTAAATATTGGCAGTCCTTCTACATTAAATGAAATAACCATGGGGTTTCTCTTTTATTCTCTTCTGGTGTAGATGTCATTTATTAATTTATGTATGTTTAACTATTCTTGAACCTCTAGGCTGAAGTCTATTTGATGATAGTGGATGATTCCTTTGAAATGTCCTTGAATTTGGGTTAAAAGTATTTTATTAAGAATATTTGCATCTATGTTCATAATTTCCTTTTGTGTGGGATGTTTCTGTAGTTTTTGGCAGTATGGTAATAATGGCCTAATAAGACAAAATGTAAATGTTCTTACCATTTTTTATTGAATATATTCTTTATTTATATTTCATATGCTAAAACTTTTCCCAGTTCCCCTCCCACAAAACCCTCAATTCCTCCTAGCAGCCCCTGCCATTTTTAATTCTGAAATTTTGCTGTTAATGCTTTTTTGAAGAGTTGTTGAAAATTATGCACTGAATTCATCTGACCCTGAATATTTTATTTGAGAGACTTCTAATCACCTCTTCTATCTCACTAGGAGATATATGATTTCACTAAATTTTATTGGCTGCATAATATTCATCTGTGTAAATGAACTACATTTTTTGTCCACATTTCCATTAGCGAATATGTAGAATGTTCCTAATTATGTGCTATTATTAATAGAGTAGTGCAAAACATTATTTAGTAAATGTCTCTGTAGTAAGACGGGAATATGCCCTATGATGGTATAACTGGATGCTATGTTTGACCAATTCCCATATTGCTTTGGACCTACTCTGGCTGTCCTGGAAATCACTCTGTGGACCAGGCTAGCCTCAAACTCAGAAATCTGCCTGCCTCTTCCTCCCAAGTTCTGGGATTAAAGGCATGCACCACAGCTGCTGTAAAATTTTGCAATCTCACCAGGAATAGATGAGTATCTTACTCATTCCACATTTTCCTTACCATGAACAATAATTTATTTTATTGATAAAGGCCATTCTCATTGGTTTATGCTGAAACTTCAAAATACTGATTTGCATTTCTCTGATGATTAATGATGCTAAAATTAACTTAACTGCTTCTTGTCTATTAGAGTTACCTCTTTTGAGAATTATATGTTTAGGGCTTTGTCCCAGTTTTAAATATAAATATTTGGTTTCATGATATGCTCTTTAAAGTTTTGAATATTAACTCTTTATCAAATATATAGGTGGTAAAAATGCATCTCCATTCTATAGGCTGTGCCTTTGTCTGTGACATTTACAAAATATTCAGGCTGTTGTTTCTAATTTTCTTGTATCTGCTGAGACTTGCATTGTGTCCCAGTATGTGATCAATTTAGTAGAAGGTTACATAAGCTACGAAGAAGGTCTATTCTTTTGTATTTGAGTAAAATATTTCATAAATATATATTCAGTATATTAAGTTTGTGATGCCAATTAACTCTAAGAGTATCTTTTTAATATTTTCTGGATGACATATTAATTAGTGAGTTTGAGGTAGTAAGTCACATGCCATCTATGTGTGAGAGCCAATATTTGACTTAAGATGTTGTAGCCTTTCTTGTATGAACATGGGTGCTGTACTGGCTAGTTTTGTGTGTCAACTTGACACAGGCTGGAGTTATCATAGGAAAAGGAGCTTCAGTTGGGGAAGTGCCTCCATGAGATCCAGCTGTGGGGCATTTTCTCAATTAGTGATCAAGTGGGGGAGAGCCCCTTGTGGGTGGTACCATCTCTGGGCTGGTAGTCTTGGGTTCTATAAGAGAGCAGGCTGAGCAAGCCAGGGGAAGTAAGCCAGTAAGTAACATCCCTCCATGGCCTCTGCATCAGCTCCTGCTTCTGACCTGCTTGAGTTCCAGTCCTGACTTCCTTTGGTGATGAACAGCTGCGTGGAAGTGTAAGCTCAATAAACCCTTTCCTCCCTAACTTGCTTCTTGGTCATGATGTTTGTGCAGGAATAGAAACCCTGACTAAGATAGGTGCTTTTGTTTGAAATTGAAGTATTGGATGCTAAAAATTGGAATATCAACTTGGTGGATTTTTCCTTCGATGAGTATCTAGTATCCTTTCATATCTCTTCAAATTACTTTTGGTTTGAATTCTACTTGTTGCAGATACTAAAATAAGTATACTCAATTCTTTCTTAGGCTTATTGGATTATAGGTTTAGATTATCTTTTCCTGTCATTTTAACTTGAACTGAGGTTTATCATTGATGTTCCCTTGTAGAATCAAAATTACCAAAGAAATTCCTCAATTCCAGGCATGACTATCCCTCATTTGAGTTGTTGGTCAAGGTTGTTCAGGAAACCAAAAACATTCAGCCTATTGTTAGCTTTTTGTTTTTGTTATTGTTGTTGTTATTGTCACTGTCTCGCAGAGGAAACTATCATGCAATCTGCTATGGGGAAAATGGATAAAAGCTCTGATAATTTAACCCATCCTCAAATTAAATGCTGTCCTTTGTAAGAGTTCCTTTGATCAAATTGATTCTTCCCAGCAAACAAACTAAACTTAAGACATACACTAATCAATGATTTGGTTGATTCTCCACAACACAGCATAATATTAGGTGCTTGGAGTTTGCACAAAATATTTTTTCTTATAAGTTGTTTAACTTAAGAATTTCATCACGACCTTCTCTCCTGCAGCTGAGCAGGTACAGCCACGAGTGCAGGGAGCACCAGAGTGCCAGAACAGGGTCCCTCAGGACCCCACCTGCACCCAGGAGCTAGGCAGCAACACAGCTGTATGTGTACCTATCCTGCCAGGAGAGAACTGCTCTACAGGGACTGATTTGACTCCCATGTCTAGAGGTGAGGCCACCATTCTCTCCTGCTGCTGAGTAAGCAGGCACAGCCACGAGTTCAGGGACCATAAGAGTGTCAGAACAGCTGGGACAGGGTCTGCCAGGCACCACCTGCATTTAGGAGCTGGGTAGTGCCACAACACTCAGTTCCAGGGGAGAGCTGTTCCGGGGCTGCTTAGACAGGCTTTCAGGGCCACAGAAAGGACAAACCCTAAGGAATATAGGTATAGAAGAGAGTAAAGATTTCCAACTTAAAGGGCCAGTAAATGTCTTCAACAAAATTATAGAAGAAAACTTCCCTGACCTAACAAAAGTGATACCCATGAACATACAAGAAGCCTGCAGAACTCCAAATAGATTTGACCAAAAAAGAAATTCCTCTAACCATATAATAATTAAACCTCAAATGCACTAAACAAACAAAGAATATTAAAAGCAGTAAGGGGAAAAGGTCAAGTAACATATAAAGGTGTAACAGAATTACACCAGACTTCTCACCAGAGAGTATAAAAGCCAGAAGATCCTGGGCAGATGTCATAAAGACCCAAAGGGGAACATAAATGCCAACCCAGGCTACTATACCCAGCAAATCTATCAATTACCATGGATGGAAAAACCAAGGTATTCCATGACAAAACTAATTTACACAATATCTTTCCACAAATCCACCGCTTCAAAGGGAGGAAAATTGTCCACTAGAAAAAGCAAAAATGAATCTTCTTTTAAAAATCCGAAGAGAGCCACACAAACATAACTCTACCTCTAATAACAAAAATAACAGGAAGAAGCATTCACTTTTCCTTAATATCTCTTAGCATCAATGGGCAGTATACTCAATTACAAAACAGATATCAGCAGAAATAAGAAGATTGAAGTAATTCCATGTACTATATCAGGTCACCGTGGATTAAGGCTGGTTGTTCTTCAATAACAGCAAAAAAAAAAAAACAAAAAACAAAAAACAAAAAAAAAACAGAAAGCACTCATGCAAATGGAAACTGAACAACATTCTACTCAACGATAATTTGGTTAAGTAAGAAATAAAGAAAGGAATTAAAGACATTATATAATTCAATGAAAATGAAGGCACAATATATCCAAATTCATGGGACACAATGAAAGCAGTGTTAAGAGGAAAACTGGGTGACTGCAAAAAGAAACTGGAAAGAGCATACACTAGCAGCTTAACAACACAGCTGAAGGCTCTAGAAGAAAAAGAAGAAAATACACCCAAGAGGAATAGACAGCAGGAAATAATGAAACTCAGGGCTAAAATCAACCAAGTAGAAACAAAGAGAACTATACAAAGAATCAACCAAACCAGGAGCAGGTTCTATAATAAAAACAGCAAGATAGATAAACCCTTAGCTAAACTAAGCAGATGGCAAAGAGACAGTACCCAAATCAGCAAAATCAGAAATGAAAAGGGAGACATAACAAAAGATATTGAGGAAATCCAAAAAAATCATCTGATACTACATCAAAAGCCTATACTCAACAAAAGTGGAAAGTCTAAATGAAATGGATAATTTTCTAGGTAGATACCAGGTACAAAAGTCAAATCAGGACCAAATAAATGATTTAAATAATCCCATAACCTCTAAAGAAATAGGATTAGGACCAGATGGGTTCAATGCAGAGATCTAATAGACCTTCAAGGAAGGCTTAATAACAATATTCTTTAAACTATTCCATAAAATAGAAACAGCAGGAACACTGTTAAACTCATTTTATGAAGCCACAATTACTCTGATACCTAAACCACACTAAGAACCAACAAAGAAAGAAAATTTTAGACCAATTTCCCTTATGAATATCAATGCAAAATTAGTCAATAAATTCTTACTAAACAAATCCAAGAACACATTAAAATGACCATCCACCATGATCAAGTAGGCGTCATCCAAGGGATGCAGGGATGGTTCAATATACAAAAATCCATCAATGTAATCCACTACATAAACAAAATCAAAGAAAAAAACCACATGAACATTTTATTAGATGCTGAGAAAGCATTTGGCAAAGTCCAAACCTTCTTCATGATTGTCTTCATGATAGCCTTGGAAAGATCAGGAATTCAAGGCCCATATCTAAGCATAGTAAAAGCAATATACAGCAAGCCAGTAGTCAACATCAAAATAAGTGAAAATAACTTGAAGCAATCCCAGTGAAATCAGGGACTAGACAAGGCTGTCCACTCTGTTCCTACCTGTTGAATATAGTACTCGAAGTCCTATTAGATACTTAGACAACAAAAGGAGGTCAAAGGGATTCACATTGGAAAGGAAGAAGTCAAAGTACCACTATTTGTAGATGTTAAGATAGTATACTTAAGTGACCCCCAAAATTCCACCAGATAACTCCTAAACCTGGTAAACAACTTCAGCAAAATGGCTGGACATAAAATTAACTCAAACTAAATTAAATCAGTAGCTTTCCTATATTCTAAGGGTAAACAGACTGAGAAAGAAATTAGAGAAATTACACCCTTCACAATAGTCACAAGTAATATAAAATACCTTGGTGTGACTATAACCAAGCAAGTAAAAGATCTGTATGACAAGAACTTTAAGTGTCTGAAGAAATAAATTGAAGGAAATATCAGAAAATGGAAAGATTTCCCATGCTCATGGATTGGCAGGGTTAATATAATAATAATGGCCATCTTGCCTAAAGCAATCGACCGACTCAATGCAATCCCCATCAAAATCCCCTCCTATGAACTCAATTCTTCATAGAGTTACAAAGAGTAATTTCCACATTTATATGTAATAACAAAATCTTAGGAAAGCTAAAACTATTATCAATAATAAAAGAACTTCTGGCAGAATCACCATCCCTGGCCTCAAGTTCTACTGTAGCACAATAGTGATAAAAACTGTATGGTATTTGCACCAGGAGCTGAGAGATTCCACAGCCTTCTGTGCATAGCCTGCCAGGAGGTAATGATCTTCTAGCAGGCTTTCACTTTTGAGCGCAGAGGTGAGATCTCCACCTTCTCTGGAGGGGACCCAGCTAGTAGCACACAGGGCCTAAGCTCAGTGGAACAGCTGACCAGAAGTCTTTCCTCCACCATTTTACCAGGGAGCCAGGAGACAACTCCACAGCCTTCCAAGCAGGGAGTGATCTCCCAGAAGGCTTTCACTTTTGAGCACAGAGGTGAGATCTCCACCTTCTCTGGAGGGGACCCAGCTAGTAGCACACAGGGCCTAAGCTCAGTGGAACAGCTGACCAGAAGTCTTCCTGCCTGCAGCCATTTGCACCAGGGAGCTGGGACAATCCACAGTCTTCTGTGCATAGCCCGCCAGGAGAGAGAGAGAGAGAGATCTCCCAGCAGTGCTTTCACTTTTGAGCTCAGAGGAGTAAGGACACAAGCTTAGGGCCCACAGGAGGAACAAACTCCAGCCAGAGACAACAATACCAAATAGCACCAATGGCAAAAGGCAAGCACAAGAATTCTACCAACAGAAACCAAGGCCACATTGCAACATCAGAACCCAGTTCTCTCACCACAGCAAGTCCCAGATACCCCAACACACTGGAAAAGCAAGAGTTGGATTTAAAATCATATCTCATGATGCTGATAGAGGGCTTCAAGAAAGACTTAAAAAAAACCCCTTAAAGAAATACAGGCGAACGTTGGTCAACAGGTAAAAGCCCTTAAAGAGGAAGTACAAATATCCCTTAAAGTACAGGAGATCATGGGTCAACAGGCAGAAGCCCTTAAAGAAGAAACAAAAAATCCCTTAATTATAGGAAAACACAATCAAGTAAAGGAACTGAACAAAATTATACAGGATCTAAAAGTGGAAGTAGAAACAATAAAGAAATCACAAAGTGAGGTATCTCTGGAGATAGAAAACCATAGAAAGAATTCAGGAGTCAATAGATGCAAGCATCAACAACAGAACAGGAGAGAGAAGAAAGAACCTCAGGTGCTGATGATAGCATAGAAAACATTGACTCAACAGTCAAAGAAAATGCAAAATACATAAAGCTGGTAACTCAAAACATCCAGAAACTTCAGGACACAATGAGAAGACAAACCTAAGGATTATAGGTATAGAGATTTGCATCTTAAAGTCCCAGTAAATATCTTCAACAAAATTGTCGAAGACAATTTCCCAAAAGAAAGAGATGCCCTTGAACATACAAGAAGCCTTCAGAACTCCAAATACAATGGACCAGAACAGAAAGTCCCCCTGGCACATAATAATCAAAACACTAAATTGACTAAATAAAGTAAGAATATTAAAAGCAGTAAGGGGAAAGGGGCAAGTAACTTATAAAGGCAGACCTATCAGAATCACATCAGACTTCTCGCCAGAGATGATGAAAGCTGGAAGATCCTGGACAGACCACATACAGACCCCAAGAGAACACAAATGCCAGCCCAGGCTACTATACCCAGTAAAACTCTCAATCATCATAGATGAAGAAACCAATATATTCCATGATAAAGCCCAATTTGCACGATATCTGTCCACAAATCCAACCCTTCAAAGGATAATTGGTGGAAAATGGCAACACAAGGAGGGAAGCTACACCCTAGAAAAAGCAAGAAAGTAATCTTCCAACAAACCCAAAAGAAGATAACCCACACAAACATAAAAATAACATGAAAAATAACAGGAAGCAACAATCACTATTCCTTAATATCTCTTAACAACAATGGACTCAACTCCCCAATAAAAAGACATAGACTAACAAAATATTTCTCATGTAAATGTTCAATTTTATCAGAAAATGTTTGTAATTCCCCTTTTAATTAATTTAGTGATTTCTTTTATTTCTATCATTTTATCTGCATTATTTTTCACAATAATCTTCAATTTTAATATGTCTTTCTATATACTTCATCCATTTTATCAGAAATATTTCCATGTAAATCTTTGATTTTATCACAAAAGTTTCTAATTCCACGTTCAATTAATTTAGAGTTTTTACATCAGTCATTTTTATGTAAGATTTCCCATGAAATAGTCAATTTTAATGTGTTTGTCTATTTCTTGAATTTTATCAGAAATATTTTCCATGTAAATCTTCAATGTTATCTGAAAATGTTTATAATGGCACCTTCAATCAACTTAGAATTATCTTTATGCCTATTATTTTATCAATATAATTTCCATGATAATCTTTAATTTTAACATGCTTTTCTATATATTTCTGCAATTTTATCAGAAATATTTTCCATGTAAATCTTCAAGTTTATCAGAAAATGTTTATAATTCTACTTTTAATCAACTTAGGAATACTTTTATGCCTACCATTATTATAAAATTTTCCATGATAATCTTCAATTCTAACATGTTCTATATTTTTCTACAATTTTATCAGAAATATTTTCAACATAAATCTTTGATTTTTTTCATAAAATGTTTCTATCCCATATTTCAATTGATTTATCAATGTTTTACATGTCTACCACTTTACTACTTAATTTTCTAAGAAAATTGTCAATTTTAACATGTTTATCTGAAATATTTTCCATGTAAATCTTTAATTTTATCATAAAGTATTTTTACTTACGTTTACTTTACTTTTCAATAAAAATAAATAAATAAATAAATAAATAAATAAATAAACTATGGTATTGGTAAAGAGAGAGGCAGAAAGATCAATGGAATAGAATTGAAGACCCAGAAATGAACCCACATGCCTATGGTCACTTGATCTTTGACAAAGGAGCTCAAACCATCCATTTAAAAAAATACAGCATTTTTAACAAATGGTGCTGGGTCAACTGGCAGTCAACTTTTAGAAGGATGCAAACTGATCCATTCTTATCTCCCTCAACAAAGCTCAAGTCCAAGTGGACCAAGGACATCCACATAAACCAGATATACCAAATCTAATAGAAGAGATAGTGTTTCAGAACTTGGAGCACATGGGTACAGGGGAAATTTTCCTGAATAGAACACCAATAGCTTATGCTCTAAGATCAAGAATTGACAAATGGGACCTCATAAAATTGCAAAGCTTCTGTAAGGCATAGGACACTGTCAATAGGACAAAATGGCAAGCAACAGATTGGGAAAAGATCTTTACCAATACTTCAACACACACACACACACACATATATATATATATATATATATATATATATATATATATACACATATATATATATATATGTATATATATATATATGTGTATATATATATATATATATATATATATATATATATATGATGAACTCAGGAAGTTAGACTCCTGAGAATCAAATAATCCTATTAAAAATATGGTACAGAGCTAAACAATGAATTCTCAACTGAGTAATACTGGATGGCTGAGAAATGTTCAACACCCCTAATCATCAGGGAAATGCAAATAAAAATAACCCTGAGATTCTACCTCACACCAGTCAGAATTTTCAGATTCAAAAACTCAGTGTTCAGCAAATGTTGGAGAGGATGTGGAGAAAGAGAAACACTCCTCTATTGCTAGTGGGATTGCAAGATGGTACAAACACTCTGGAAATCAGTTTGGCAGTTCCTCAGAAAATTGGACATAGCACTACTTGAGGACCCAGCTATACCACTCCTGGGAATATACCAATAAGATAATCTACCACGCAAGAAGGACACACTCTGTTCATAGCAGCCTTATTTAAAATTGCCAGAAGCTGGAAAGAACCCAGTTGTCCCTGAACAAAGGAATGGATATAAAAAATGTGGTACATGTATACAATGGAGTACTACTAAGCTATTAAAAACAATGAATCCATGAAATTCCTAGGCAAATGAATGGAGCTAGAAAATAGCATGCACAAGGTAACCCAAACACAAAAGAACACACATGGTATGCTATCACTGATAAGTGGATATTAGCCCAAATGCTCAGAACAGCCAAGATACAACTCACAGACCACATGAAGCTCAATAAGAAGGAAGACCAAAGTGCAGATACTTTGATCCTTATTGGAACGTGTATCAAAATACCCATAGCTATCAATACCCATCCTATCAATAGATGAACATAGACTTCCCAAAGAAGCAGCTAGAGATAGGACCCAATGAGCTGAAGAGGTTTACAGCCCTGCAGGAGGAACAATAATATGTAGCAACCAGTACCCCTAGAGTTCTCAGGGGCTAAGCCACCAACCATAGTGTACACATGGTGGGGCCCATGGCTCCAGCTACATATGTCGCAGAAGAGGACCATTTCAGACATCAATGAGAGGAAAGACCATGGGTGCCATGAAGGTTTGATTACCCAGAATATGGGAATGCAAGTCAGGAAATTGGGGTGGGGGTGAGCAGGGGATCATAGGGGATGTTCAGAGGGGTAATGTGGAAAGGGGATGCTATCTGAAATATAAATAATGCAAATATCTAATTAAAAATGTTTCATCATAGTTATGGAAATGCCAAATTGGCATGTGTTGGTTGGGATGCTAGGTGACTCTCTAAGATAAAGAATTCAAACTATTCCTACTAAAGGATGATCTCTAAATTCTAATCTTCCTGCCTCTACCTTCCATGTGCTAGAATTATAGCTGTTATCCAGCATGCCCATTTTATATGGTGGTGAACAATTATCTGAATCAACAAGCTGTCTAAGAAAGTAAAATATCTCTTTGAGACAAATTTCAAGTCTTTGAAGATTGAAATTGAAGAAGACCTTGGAGGATGGAAAAATCTCCCATGTACATGGATAGACAGAAATAATAGTAAAAACGACCATCTTGCCAAAGAAATGTACACATTCAATGCAATGCCCATCAAAATTCCAATTTAATTCTAAAAAAAAAAACCAAAACAAACAAACAAACAAACAAACAAACAAAAAACCAAGGAAAGTGCAATTCCCAATTTCAGGTGGAATAACAAAAACTCAGGACAATCAAAATACCTCTCAACAATAAGAGGATTATAGTGAGAATCAATATCCCAGACCTCTAGCTCTAATATAGAACAATGGTCAAAAACAACACATGGTAATGGTACAGAGACAGACAGGTTGGTCAATGGAATAGAATTTTGGGAAGAAGCAAAAAAAAAAAAAACCCACATATCTATTGACAATTGATCTTTGAAAAGGAAGCCAAAAATATACAAGGGAAATAAAACCATCTTCAATAAATGGTGCTGGCCTAACTAGGAATTCTTTTGTAGAAAATTTAAAATAGATCTAGATTTATTACACTGCACAAAGCTCAAATCCATGAGGATCAAGGACCTCAACATAAAACTGATAAGTAGAATCTAATGGAAAAGAAAGTGGGAAAGTGCCCCCAAATCACGGGTACTGTCATGTGGTAGTTGGGATTAGTAAACATAATATCAGTGTCTCAGGCTCTAAGATCAGAAATTGATAAAAAGGATCTCATGAAATTTAAAAGCTTCTGTGCGGCAAAGAACAAAGTCAATGGGACAAAGCAGCAACCTATAAATTGAAAAAATTCTTCACCACATCCAATGGAGAAAGAAATCAAGAAGATAACTTCCAGAAACCAAAAACCCAATAAAAAAATATGGGGTAGAACTAAACAGAGAATAAACAACAGAGGAATCCCAAGTGGCAGAGAAGCATTATGTTCAAACTCTTTACTGATCAGAGAAATGAAAATCAAAATGACCCTGGGATTCTATTTTATACCAATCTGAATGTCTAAGATCAAAACCTCAGTTGATAGCACAAGTTGGCAAGAATGTGGAGAAAAGTATCACTCCTCCATTGCTAGTAGAATTGTAAACTGGTAGAACAGATCTGGAAATCAATTTGGATGTTTCTCATATAATTAGAAATAGAACTACCTGAAGATGGTGTGATGGTTTGTATATGCTTTTCCCATATGGAAAGGAGGTGTGGCCTTGTTGGAGTAGGTGTGTCACTGTGGGTGTGGGGTTAAGACCTTCACCCTAGTTGCCTGGAAGTCAGTCTTCTACTATCAGCCTTCAGATGAAGATGTAGAACTCTCAGCTCCTCCTGTACCATGCATGCCTAGATGCTGCCATGTTTCTGCCTTGATGACAATGGACTGAACCTCTGAGCCTGTAAGCCAACCTCAATTAAATGTTGTCTTTTATAAAACTTGCATTGGTCATGGTGTCTGTTCACAGCAGTGAAACCCTAACTAAGACAGAAGTTGGTACCAGGGACTGGGGTATTGCTGTGATAGGCCTGACCATGCTTTTGTTTGGAAGAATGTGGATTTGGGGACTTTGGATTTGGAAAGCCACGGAATTCTTTAAGTGGAGCTTAATGGGCCAGCCTAGTAGGAATATGGAAGACAGTGGTGCTGAGGGTCATTTTAACTGTGTAGGCTTGACAGCCCAAGAGGTTTCAGTGGAGAAGAGCTTTAATATGTGGCTGGGAGACTGTTTTTGTGATGTTTTGGTAAAGAACATGGCTGCTTTTTGCCACTGTCTGAAGAGACTTCCTAGGGCTAAGGTAAAGAGATTTATATCTGCAAAGATTTGAATCTGCAAAGGAAGTCTCAAAAAAGCCCAACAAAGACTTTGCTCTCTGGTTAAGTCTGATGAAGAGAATTTTGAACAAACATAGCAAGCTGAGAAAGGAAAAGTACAAAATATATAGTTTGAGTATTAAAGGCACTCCAGGAAGTGAAATGGAGCTGAATTAAAGGATATTAAGCTGAATTAAAGGAGTGGTGACCTTGGGGGCAAGATTCACCCATTTAACTTTAGGTCTAGGCATGGTAGTACAAGCCTTTAATCCCAGGAGGGAAAGATAAGCAGATCTCTGAGTTCAAAGCCAGCCTAGAATGGAGCAAATTCCAGGTGAAGAAAAACTTTAATCCAGGCTTGGTGGACCACACCTTTAATCCCAGTGCTTAGGAGACAGGCATGCAGATCTCTTGAGTTCAATGTCAGTCTAAGGAGCAAGATTCAGGGCAGCCAATTTAGGCAGCAAAGGAGCTAGGAAAAAGGAAGCCAGTGATAACGTAATAGAACAAGGGGGGCAATGTTCCAGCTCCTGCAAGCAGCAGAACTCAGCAGCTTCGGCCAAGTGTCTCTGGCTTTATATTCAAGAGAAGAAGGAGACTACTAGGACAATTGATGCAGGTTAGCTGGAGCTAAGAAATTAGTGGTGATTAAGAAAAAAACAGCATCACTGAGGTGAAATATGGGAAGTGTTTTCTGAGAGCACAAAGAAGCTGTATTCCAGAGATAGCCAAGGTTGTACCTTATGCTGCAGCTGTATTTGGTAGCCTGTAAGAATCATCCAGGTGGTACTGGTTTTGAAGGCATGGAGGCATCATGAAGAACAGCTGAGGCTTGGTACTGTGAGAGGACGTGGAAGGCCATTGGTGAAAATGTACCCTCAGCTGTAATTGACTGCCCTGAAGGGGTCATGCAAAGGAGTTGAGGCTTGGTACTATGAAGAGAGCCTATGAGAGGCTTTGGTGAAGCATAGTTGCATTGGAAGACCCTAGCATATTGGAGATGCCAGTACCATGGGGTGACCACCAAGAACAGCAGTGGCAGTGGAGTGGATCAATCTGAACTTAGAGTGCTACAGAGGGCAGAGCTGGAGAAGTGACACCAGCTCTTTGGAGATGTACAGAAGATCATGTGTGGATCTCAGACATTGGAACAAGAAGCTCTGAAACTGAAATTGACTTGGAGTACCCAAGATGCTAAAGATGCCAGAGCCACAGGATGCTTGCCAAGGGAAGCTGCTAAAAGGGAGTGGAACAAGCCCAGGAGAAAGAACCTAGTTGCAGTCAATAAGGATGAAAAAGGAGTTGGATATCTGAAGACCCCTTTGCCATCAGAAATGGAGATACAGAATTTGGACTTTGCCCAGCTGGTTTCCTGTCTTGCTTGAAGAATTACAGTTAAGTGATTGAATGAATCTCAGAAGAGACCTTGAACTTTGGACTTTTAACACTGTTGAGACTGCTATAGACTATGTGGAATTTTGAAGTTGGACTAAATGCATTTTGCATTATGCTATGTTTAAGTATGGCCCCCATAAACTCATGTTTGAACAAGCCTATGCGGGCCAGGGAGTGGAATGTGATGGTTTGTATATGCTTTTTCCAGGGAGTGGCACAATTAGGAGGTTTGGCCTTGTTGGAGTAGGTGTGTCACTGTGGGTGTGGTGTTAAGACCTTCACCATAGTTGCCTGGAAGTCAGTCTTCTACTATCAGCCTTCAGATGAAGATGCAGAACTCTCAGATCCTCCTGTACCATGCCTGCCTAGATGCTGCCATGTTTCTGCCTTGATGACAATGAATTGAACCTCTGAGCCTGTAAGCCAACCTCAATTAAATGTTGTCTTTTATAAAACTTGCATTGGTCATGGTGTCTGTTCACAACAGTGAAACCCTAACTAAGACAGAAGGTATTCTACTCCTTGGCATATAATTAAAATATGTCCCATATGCTACACGGCACATGCTTCACTATGTTCATAGCAGCCTTATTTGTGATAGCCAGAAGTTGGAACCAACCCAGAGATCTCACAATAGAAGGATATATAGAGAAAATATGTTATATTTATACAATAGAGTACTACTGAATTATTAAGAATTAGGACATCGTGAGTCTTGCAGACAAATGTATGGAATTAGAAAATAATATTCTAAGTGTGGTAACCCAATCACAAGATTACCCAAATAGTATATATTCAATGATAAGTGGATCTTAGTCCAAAAGCTCAGAAAACCTACAATAAATCTCACAGACCATGTGAAGCTCAAAGAAACAGAAGGCCAAAGTGTGGATGCTTCAGTCATACTTAGAATGGGGAACAAAATAATCCCAAGAAGTAGGAGAGAGGCAATTGGGATGAGAATAATAAGGGAAGGGAAAAGTGGGGCAGGATTAGGTGTGGGAGAGACAGGGGAGAAATACAAACTTTCAGGAGATTGAACAGAGGTGTGTAACAGTGGGTGATGGAGAACTGGGGTCAGCCATTAGAAAATCTCAGATGGCAGGGAAGCAAGAAGTTCCCAGGATCCAGTGGGGATGGCATTAGTGTAAATACCCAACACAGGGGAGATAGAACCTTTGGGATCATATCCAGTGTACAGGCATGGCCTCCGTTTGAGGGATTGGGCTACCCACCCACCCATCTAAAAAAAATTTTAAGGAGGAATTCTTCCTATATAAAGGAAATGCAGGGAGAAAGAGTAGAACAGAGACTGAAGGAAAGACCATCCAGAGATGCCCAACAAGGGATCCATCCCATGTGCATACAACAAACCCAGACACAATTATAGAGTCTAAGAAATGCTTGCTGACTGGACTATAGGAGAGGTATACCTGTCACCCGACAGGCTCTAAAATTGTGACTGATACAGATGCAGATGCTCATACTCAACCATTGTACTAAGAACAGAGTTTGGAATTGAAGAGTTAGGGGAGGGACTGAATGAGCTGAAGGGGACTGCAATGCCATAGGACTCCCCAGAGCTCCAAGGGACAAATACACCAAAAAAGATTTCACATAGAAGGCCCCGTACCTGCTGCTGCATATGTAGCAGAGGATTGCCTTATCTGGCATCAATGGGAAAGGAGGCCATTGGTCCTAAGGAGGCTCATTTTCCTAGAATGGAAGGTTGTGAGGAAGGAGTGTGTGGGTGGGAGGCAGAGTACTCTCATAGAAGCAGGAGGAGGGGGATGGGTTGGCTGTTCAGTGAGGAGAATCATTTGTAATGTAAATAAATAAAATAAGCAAGAAAATTAACTTTTCCATGCATAAAAATGAATTGAAGAATTTTGAAATCAATTTTTATTTCTGCTTAAAAAATCAATGCACTATATATACTGATGCAAGGATTTATTCATATTGTTTAAGAGGCAGAGTCAGGATGATCTTTATAAGTTCAGTATCAACTTTTGTGTATAGTGAATTCTATACCAACTAAGGTTACATAATAAAGCCTTGCCTTGAAAACAAAAATAAAAGCAACCCAAATACTATAAATAAAAAAAGAGCATTATAATATTGAATCCTGAAATATCTAGAAAATTTTCTCTTTTTTATTTATGAGATGGACTTTGAGGAGAAATGTGTAAGTCTCTTCATGAAATAAAGATATGAGAGATTTGGATGTTGCTTAATGGTAGGGTATCTGCCTAGCAAGTCTAGGCCTTGGATTTAAAATTTACTCTACAAAAATAAAACAGAATAAAAATATTCTCAACACATACACACTCCTGTTCTGTGTTGAATAAAATGTTGATATAGTTGAAGCTATAATTAAAAATTATATGAACACTTTTTATCAATAATCTTAAAAATATTTGTGTGTTAGTATTCAGTGCATTAAAAATTTTTCAGGCTCTAAGAGCCATACTCCTGTACAAAGTGGTTTTTGATACATTCTGGCTAATGGGGTCAATGGTAGGTATTTTTAAGGACATGACTATTGACTGTTGTCTCTTGTTTCAGAGGATGACTTCAGACTCATGCACATATGGGAAACAATTGGACACAGTGGACATCAATGGGAGGAGAAGTCCTTAGTCCTGTAAAAGCTTGATGCCCCAGTGTAGGAGAATGCTAGGGTGGGGAGGCAGAAGTGGGTGGGTGGGTGGGAGATCACTCTCATAGATACAGGAAGGGGATGAGATACATGGTTTCCAGAGGGAAACCCAGGAAAGGGGATGATATTTGAAATGTAAATAATTAAAATATCAGATAAAAATAAATAAATACAAAGAAATTAAAGGCTATCATTGGTTAAATAGGTAGTTTCAGAATGATTTGGAATCATTGAGACCGTGGCAAAATCCAAGTTAAACTTTCTATTGGGTGCTTATTACCTCTGGTCCACTCTTTCAGTGGAAACATTGTGTTCTATTTTATCTTTCCTTCATAAATTAACTTAAATCAGGTGCAGAAGTAATCTCACTCTTTGGAATGTGAGGGGGCAGCAACATGGAATTTGAAATGGAGATTTTGAAAATAACCCAACTGAAAATAAAGAAAAATGAAGGAAAATTACAACCATGCTTTTCGCTATGGTGGTTTAGAAGCAGCAACATATCAAAAGCAGGTGGGTGACTTCAGAGAATGAGGTGGGGGTCCAGAAAATTGTGTCTAGCTTTTTGTCCAGTATCTGAAAAGTGATAATGAAAATGAATGGTAAAGATTGAGTCTCTACAGTCATATCTAATTGAAAATATGTGAAGTCTGCATGGAAGAAAGCAGTTCCTGTAAGGATTCGTGTATATTCTCACTAAGAACAAAGTAGCTCTCCCCCATACTTAGCATTTACTCAGGTGAACACATTTCTTTGGAGAGACTATTTATGGATTTCATGTGAAGCATTTGATAGGATGACTTAAAATAACTCTTAAGAAAACAATAATACTTTGTTTTGGACTTGTTCAGAATATAAGTTCTCTATCCAAAGCCAGAACAAGAAGGTTTCCCTTAACGTGCCTCAAGACAGCCCAGATAGATCCAACGTCTCATATTGTACTTTAAATACTAAGGATGTGTATCTCTTTCTGGTGTCACTATCAAAAATAAATGGAGTCTGCAAGCATGAGGTAAGGGTTCAACTCTAATGTCAACCAAGGTTATTAATGTCTCTAGCTATCCAAACCCATCATTGAAAAAAATCCTGATTTATATAATCATATTTCAAGAACTAGGCCTGGCATTGATAGTGTCCCTCAGTTGTTAAACAGGATATCTATAATAATACAGCTGACCTGGACCAACATTTTTGTCTGCTACAACTTACAGTCAAATGCTTATATAGGAAACCTGGTTTCCAAGATAATCTATTCTCCATGAAACAAATATTTCCAGGAAATAGAGAAATAGAGACCATAAATCTTCACAGAGGCTCCAAAACTGAATCAAATTCCTCTTTCACAAGTATCTTCTCTATCATACAGAGTGTGTGAGCCAGAACTACTTGGAGGCTTCATAATTTCCCATGGGAAATTATGTTGCATGTACTAAGAAATATTGTTATCAGTTGAGGCTGACTATATATTCATTCTTTCTTATACTATCTGATCCCAGTTCTCAGAAAAATGACTGTGTTTCAGTATCACATGCTCCTTTTGCATAATCTTTTAAAAAGTCTCAATTTTGTCCTTACTTTACTCAGATGTATGTATGTGTGTGTGTATGTATGTATGTATGTATGTATGTATGTATGCATATTCCTGACATTTGTGCTCCAATAAAATATTCTTTCTAGTCTTATGTGCAAACATGTAACTATTATTTTCCCTGACCAAATCAGGTCAGTAAATTAAAACTCAACCTGTTGGCTCTTCACACATTTAATTTTAATTCAGGCATATCAAAAATAAAGACTGAACTATGCACCAAAACATAATTTCCACTAAATCTCCATTATTACATTGTAAATACTAAAGACATTTCCATAAAGAATAATATGTTCAACATAAATCTTTCTAAATTCTCTCATATCTGTAGCTAGTAGTCAAAGGCAAATTTATCTTCTTTGAAAACAATGTCTTCTACATAAGATGCTGATGAGGACAGTGAAAATGACAAGGAGACAAGAGACAGATATAAAATATATTAAAACCGATAAGAATTATGGTTGAATAGGATTCATAATGGCCCAGGGTATTTGATCTGAATAAAGAAAATCATCTTTTCTTGACATTAGTGAAGGAATATGTTGGTGAAAGAGAAGTTAAAGGCAGCAAAATAGAATTAGAGAAGATTCAAAGCTGAGTAAATTATAACATTTTCCGATTCTTTATATGAATTCATTGAGAATATAATAGTAAGAATGGTTAGAAAATGCCTGAAGACACAAAGGAGTTAACTCTTAAAGAACTTTTTATAGTCAATGATCCTACATTATACCTGACATATTGCAATGTTCATGGTCGTTAATTCCAAAGACACTGCAATGGTTCAAAGCTTTTCTTTTCATAAGCTCATATATTCAGATCTCAGTGAGTATACATGTAACCTAGTGGCTTTCTTTCCATAAAACTCAGAACATCTTTTCCAAAAAAAAATGACAGTGGAATACTCAGTATTCCCTTTGAGAACTATTTCCTTGTCTTTAGACAATATCGTTCCAATGGAAGCAGTTGCCTTTGTAATGTGCAATGGAAGCAGCTGCCTTAGCAGTATACATTGGAGGCACACTGTTATCTGTTTAGTTGAAAGAATCCACATCTCATAAACTGAAGAGAATTGTTTGACACTTAAGAAAATGAACTTTTGTGTAATACCATGCAAATTATTGTGTTATGCATCTAGGCAATTATTCTAATGTATATGGGCATATAAATGCTTGAATTCTGACATCTTCATGACTCAAAGAAATATTTAAACAGATTATCTGATGTCCATGTGTAGGATATATTTAGAAATATGTATGTATATTCATATGTACATATAACAGCTATAATAAAAGAGAGGCAGTTAATTAGAAACAGAGAAAAGATAAGTGTAATCAAGAGTTTGGAGGGAGGAAAGAGAAGGTAGAAATTATGGAAATATATGATCAAAAATATATAATTGCATAAAATATGAATATATAAATTTGATATAAAACATTGAACATAGAATGTCATGCAAATCATTAAAAAATATACATCTTTATAATATAAAATCCAAAACTATCAAACCAAATTTTTCACAGACAGCGACTGAAAAAGCAAAAATTCTATCAGATAGATTATATGGAAAACATAATTCTCTACAAATGACATTAATAATTCAATAAAGTTGCACATATCAAAGCTCATATTGCTTAATTTAAAGCATTGCTTCAGTCTTGTACAATGTTTCAGTATCTGTACAATGCAAAATTAGAACAATAAAGTTAAGCTTCTTTTTCAGATAGGAAGTCTTATGCTTTTCCCAGTATATTCACTTTTGCCCTTTAACTTCTACATTACACGTAAGGGATGCTTAGAGGCTTGAATAGATTGAAGGATAATTAATGGCCCTATGAACTGAGCCTCAAAAATCTCATATGCACTTACTTTGTGATCCAAATTAAGATTTTCACACTTCTGATACAGAATATTTTCCAATATGTATTTTATTTCTCTCTGGAATTTGTCAGCTACATGGGAAGAGTCATGACAGACTGTCTTTCTACCAGGTCTGAACACACAACCTGGGCTATCATCACACACCCACCAAGGATGCAACAGTATATTGCTCACCTCTGGCTCGTCTGGTGTGGAAATATTTTATAGCCTAGTAAGTGCTGATTTATACAAGATACAAAAAATAGAGCAGTTCTTCATTGTTGGTACCAGAAAGATAATGAGATGTGGTGTGGGGTAATAATCAGAAGGGAAAATTAGTCAATAAGCAAATTTCATATCAAAGTTGTATGAAGTTCATTTTATTAGTTAAATTTATTGAGTTTATTTATTGGTTAATATGAAAATTCTTATGTACTGCTTAGTTTTCTACCTTTGTCAACTCTATCTTCTGCTAGAATCATTTCAGATACAACATGACATTTTTTCTCTCTAAAGTGTTTGCTAGTAATTAAAAATGAATCTGGTAATAAAAAGGAAGATGAAGGTGATAATAGAAAGTAAATAGCAAGAAAAATTGAATGGGGCATTGCAACACACATGTGATTACAGTATTTACAAGTTGAGTTAAGACAATTTTCAATTTGAGATTTGTCTGGAATCCTGGAACTTGAAGGCAAGCATAGACTACATAGCTAGAAATGGTGGAAAAATAAAGGACAAAAATGAATGTATCAAGAAAAATTTTCCTAGGGCTTCCAAATGTCAATGAAGTTAAAAGTATATTGCATAAAATTTTTAACTAATTTTTAATTTTAAGGTCTTAATTTAACTAATTTCCCCTTGTTTTTCTTCACTCAAAAACCTCATGTAAACCTTCTACATGCTTCTTCAAATTAAAAACCTCTATTTTTTCACTAATTGTTGTTGCGTGCATCTGCACACATATATGCATATGTAATCCTAAATATTACCTGTTCAGTAAATGCAATGTTAATTTTATGTATGTTTTTAGCATGGACTATTTTTTGTAATTATTAACATGCCTTATAGAGAACAGAATTGATAACAGATTAAATAGAGATGGTCAGATTCCATCCCCTGTATGTCTAAAAGTCATTTATTTTACCAATTTCTCTGCTACGTAATCCCAGGAAAAACATATCCACCATGTTTTTCCTTCTGTGTCATTGAAATAACAGAGCCATAGATACTTCCTATCAGCTACAATAAGAGTGGCCCTAACACAAGTTTAAAAAGGGAACAATCAGAGTGTTAATTACACCAAATTTGTAAGTTGTCTTGATTTAATTTTAATTTTACTTATGCTGCTATTGCATTATTTATTCTTCACACACACCCAAACACACACACACACACACACACACACACACACACACACACATACACACACACACACAAAAAAAAAAACAAAAACAAAAAACCACTGTCCAATGCTAGGAGAGCTATAAAACTGCATATAAAAATTTGTGGTTCCATATTAAGGACATAGAAGACTGATAAAAGGATCCAAAGAGATGTCACAGTGGTTGAGATTTTTACTCCACATATTGAGTTCAGTTACAAGAATCCATATCAAAAATCTGGATATGGGTGTGTGTGTCTGTAGTCTTGGAACTGGGTGAATAATCATAGGCCGATATTGCAGTTTAACTAGACAATGACCAAGTGAGGACCAGGATTGTGAGAGACTCTGTGTTAAAAAATAGAATGAAGAGTTGTCAAAGTTGATTTCTGACCTGTACAAAATGTTTACACATCTACCTTAACTAAACTAAACCACCAAACTAAAAATGCTTGAGAATACTTGTGAACTTCTAACTATATCTTAAATCGTCTTATATCATGTTAATTTGAGGAAACTGATCAAGTTGTTTATATAGAGTTTAGATTTTAATTAATTAAACTAATTTAATCTAATAATTTAATTACTTATTAGCTATGAATTTACTTTTAATACTAGTTATTAAATAAAGTATAATTTTTCATCTCATGATTTGTGTTGTAAGTGTGATATCAGGCAAATCATTACTACAACTATAATTAAGGTTTCACATTTAAGCTTACTTCAGATGTTATAACTGTGAGTATATTTGATAATCATGATAACCATCTTGTGACTTGAACAAAAGACAGATGGAATTAAGCACAGTCATATATTACTAATGGAAAGTACCAGTTCATTTGTAAGGCTTCCTTTTGGGGGACCCCTACTCAAATCTCGGGATGGCACTTCCCAAGAAACTCGAGAGACCAGCTTGATGCAAATACATGAGGTGCTTTAATATTGGAGCTCTGGGATGACTCATATCTCACGCAGGAGACAGAGGAGTCGACTTCGAGACTCAAATATCAAGGGTTTTTATGGAAAAAGTTAGGGAGTTTAACGTGGTTACACATAATAGGTTGGTTCAAACAGTGACAGGCAAATCTTTGGCACACAATTACATCAGCGGGCAATACATGCAGACCAGTACATCGGAAATGCAGGAGGGCAGCTTATCTTTTGGAGTTAGACAGGGTGACGCTAGCTAGTCCAGATGGCTTGAGACTCAGCGGAGATAGTCCAGGCATGTCTCTTATCTTTATGGCTGACTGGTTCCCGGAATGCCTTAACAGCAAGTCCAGGTGCATCCTGGGTTTGTACTGCTTTTATCCTAAGCTTGTTTGTTTGTTTGTTTGTTTTTGTCATGGGCCCTGAGAAATTTTAAACTTCTTTCACATTCAGCAAAATATTTTTATTTGAAAGTTTGATTTGTTCCTGTTTTTCTATGCATATTTTGATATATTTGCTCCTGACAAATATTTTCATTTTTAAAAGATTTATTTATCTATTTATTTATTATGTATAATTTTTCTTTTTTAAATTATATTCTTCATTTACACTTCAAATGTTATTCCCTTTCCCAGTTTCCCCTTTCCCATAAAACCCCAATCCATCCTTTCTTCCCCTGCTTCCATGAGGATGCCTCTCTACCCAACCCACTCCCACCTACCCCCTTGGGTTTCCCCACACTGGAACATCTGTAGAGCCTTCATAGGACCAAAGATCTCTCATCCCACTGATGGCCAAAAGGCATTCCTCCACCACAAATGAACCATGTGTACTCCTTGGTTGGTGGCTTAGTCCTTGGGAGCCCTGGAGATTCTGTTTGGACAACATTTTCATTCATCATACAAGGATGCAAAGCATTTTAGCTCCTCCAGTTCTCCCTCCATGTCCTCCATTGCAGACCCTGCACTCAGTTCAATGTTTGGCTACTAGCATCTGTCTCTGTTTCTGTAAGGCTCTGGCAGGGCCCCTCAGTAGACAGCCATATCAGGCTCATTTCAGCAGGCATTTCTTTGCAACCACAGTAGTTCCTGACTTTTTACAAGAATCTTATTTAGAAATCCTCTGATCATGTGAGCACCTTTTCCTTTTCCTTTTTTTTTTGTGGAAAAAGTTTTCATGCAATATACATGGCTATGCTTCCCTTCCTCTAACTTCTACAAAATCCTCCCTAGTCTTTTATACATGAAATGTTGTGGACATCTCTCAAACTACCTTAAACAAACAAAAAAAACAAACAAAAAAAACCTAAAAAAGAAACAACAAAACAGATAAAATACAAGAATACAAGAGTGTATTTTAAAAGTCAAATACAAATACAAAATCAATAGACCAAAGAGATGAAAATGTCTAAACAAAGTGAGGTAGTCTAGTAAAATGCTATTTAGTCCATTTTAAATAGGCCAACTTCTCCTTGGCATGAAGCTTACCCTGAAGTGTGATATAAGAAATCATTTAATAGAACTATTTCCCTATTTCTGAGACTGTACCTTAGTTACAGTTTGATAGGTGGGAAGAGGCACCATATCTAAGGAAACTGTTGTGAAGGAAACAATTTATGATCTTTATTTCTAAAAGCAGACAGGCATGGAGTATATCCATATCTGAGAGCCCTACATTCTTGTCTAAAAGCAAAGTTGGGAGAAAGAGAGAGAGAGAGAGAGAGAGAGAGAGAGAGAGAGAGAGACAGAGACAGAGAGACAGAGAGAGACAGAGACAGAGAGACAGACAAAGACAGACAGAGAAAGACAGACAGAGGCAGACAGACACAAAGACACAGATACAGACACAGACAGGGATACACAGAAAGAGAGAAAGAGAGACTGAGATAGAAAGACTGAGACAGAGAGACAGGAAGACAAACAGATAGAGGAGAGAGAGAGAGAGAGAGAGAGAGAGAGAGAGAGAGAGAGAGTCCAATTATGAGCATTTAAAACCTAAATTTCCACCCCAAAGGAGTGGTTTTTCCAACATGATAACATCTATCGCAACAAAGTCCAACCTCTTAATCCTTTAAATTTTTCTCAGGAAACTTTTCCATTTGCTGATAACTAATAATTCAAGTATTCAGGCCTACAGAAATAAGTCTTATTCAAAGACATTTAATTTGTAATTTGTTTATTGGAAATATATTGATTTTTGTGTTAATTTTCTATCCTGCTACTTTTCTGAAAGTATGACAGCTATAGCAGCTTTCTTGTGAAGATGTTAGTGTTCCTACAGAATAAAATCTTGTGATCATCAAATGAAAATTTTTAACATCTTCCTTGGCTGCAATCATTTCTTTCATGTCCCTTTAAACATTCTAGCTAACATTTTAAGTACTTTATTGTTTAGCCATAGAGAGAAAGAAAGAAGATAACCTTATCTTATACATGATTTTGTGAAGTGTTATGAGTTTCTCTCCCTTTACGTTGGTATGGGCTGTGGGTTTGCCATAATTGCCATTAATATGCAGAAGAAAGATATTTGTATTCTTATACTCTCCAGGTCTTTTATCATAGGGAATGTTGAATTTTGTCAACATACTTTGGCATTTTAGGAAATTATCATGAGATTTTTCATTTGGTAGTTTAATGTGATAAATTACATTTTCTTTTATGTGTTGAATCATTGTTTCATATCTGATATTAATTCTACATGATGATTATGTTTTTTTAAAGTTCTTTGATTTAGTTAAAAAAGTATTCTATTGAGGGTCTTTGTAACTATGTTTATAAAATATTGGTCTATAATTTTTGGTTTGTTACATATTTCCTTAATTATTTTTGCATCAAAATTATAGTAGCCTCATAAAATAAATTAAAGAATATAAGACAATCTTGGATCTCAAGCACCCCCTGTCTAAGACGTTCTTAATATTTTGATTAGAGATTCAAACTGCCTCTTTTGTTATGTATAAAATTCTGCATGTATACAGCTCATTAAGAATTATTTGTACTTCTTAGCATTTGTCTTTAGATCTAGGCGTTATTTTTCCAAAGCCTGAGCTTATGTTATTACATGCTGTACAGTTTGATAGTTTGCCATGTGATAATTCTTAACAAATCTCTGACTACAGCTAAATTCACCATGCTCTGAAGAATAGAAAGTCATTGTAGATAATCTGATTTAAATTCGTATCTCACATTTTGAAGTACAGTGTTGCAATGGTCAAATTTACAAGCAAAAGTTTAATAGAGGTAATAATGAAGGGGATTCATAGGAGGAATTAAAAAGAAGTGAAATTAGGAGACAGTGTTTTAAAAGTGTGTTGTATACATGTAATCATTACACATTCTGAAAAACTAATAAATATGAATTATAAAGCCACAGTGATATCTTTTTTATTAGGATGTACAATACAGAATATACATAAATTTAAAAATATTTGAAAGAAAACACTTTATAAAGAAACATACATGGAAAATAAGAATCTAAATGTAATCAGGAGTAAAAATACTCTCCTCCACCTAATCTCTCTCACTTTCTGTCTCTCTCTCGATTTCTCTCTCTTGATTTCTCTCTCAATTACTCTTTCGATTTCTCTCTCGACTTCTCTCTCTCTCTCTCTCTATCTATCTATCTATTTATCTCTTTTTCTCCCTCTACACACACACACACACACACACACACACACACACACACATACACACACACATGCATTGTAAATTCAAAGTAAATCCACAGCAGGAGCTACCTATAGCATTTCTGTTTATTATTTGGAAGAAATGAATAAAGGATACATAGAGATAACTATGTAACTATATTTAAGTGGCAAAGATACAAAGAGCAATCTAGAGTCCCATTTACATATTAATAAAAAGAGCAATTATGGTATATATTTACACAATGAAATCCAAACCGATATAAAAAGGATTTGGATACTGGAAAGTAAACATAATTAGATAGCATGCTTTTAAGCAAAATATGACAGATGCATGAAAAAGCAAGAATCTGTTCTCTAAATAGAAAAGTAAAAAATAAGATAATGCAAAACAGTGGTTATGGTTGGACTTGAAGACTGCTAAAGAAAAGAAGTGAAAGGAAAAACAACAAAAGGTGAAGAGAAAATAGAAATGACAAGGTGATTGTATGATTAATTATGTATTATTACATAGGTAAATTAGATATTCAGGCATAAAAATGTCAGCTAGTATATGTAAATTTTTACACATTATTAGATATAATAAACACTATAATTATGATAAAATGAAAAGTGTCACTTTTTATATATTCATACATATATTCATATTCATCTGGTTATTTAATATTGACAAAAATATTGTGGACTTTTAGAATAAGGCACAAGATAATCAGTAAAGGAAATAGGAAAGTAGGAAATCCACATGCAGAACAATCAGATTGGATTTCCCTACACCATGAAGAAAATTGGAAAAATAAACTAAATACTTATGTGTGAGACTAATAAAAGCAAAAACATGAAAACAGTCTATGATGTGAATTCAGACAACTGATGAATGGAAATATTCTTGTGGAGAGAGTGGAGTAGGAAGATCAATAATGATAGTGATCAGTTCATATATGTGTATATGATTATATACCAAAAGCACAAATAGTAACGTTCTCACAAACAGGGGTTAGATAAAACTAACAACTTTCATTCATAGATGAAAACATTTCAGAGAGAGAAGTCAACATGCACCATGCTTCTGAAAGCTCTGAATCTCTGCAGTTCAGTTAGAACACTCCAGAAATAAGCTTTTCTCATCATAGTGTATATTCAATGGCTATCAAGTCATCAAAATAGAAGGTAGTTTGTCTGAGAGAAGAAAAATGACAGCACTACTTCTCATACTAAATACGAAGACTCCTCTAGTTACTGAGTGCAGATGATATGGCAATATACTTAAGTGACCCCAAAAATTCTATCAGAGAATTCCCACAGCTGAAGAACAACTTCCACAAAGTAGCTGAATATAAAATTATCCAATACAAAACAGTAGGCTTCATCTACTTGGTGGATAAATGGACTAAGAAAGAAATTAAGAAAATGACACCATTCCCAATAGTCACAAATAATATAAAATGTCTTGGTGTGACTCTAGCCAAGCAAGTGAAAGAACTATGTGACAAGAATTTCAAGTCTATGGAGAAAGAAAGTGAAGAGGACCTCATAAGTTGGAAAGATCTCCGTGCTCATGGATTGGTAGGTTTAACATAGTAAAAACAATCATCTTACCAAAAGCAATTTACAGATTCAATGCAATCCCCATCAAAATCCCAACTTAATTCTTCATAGAGCTTGAAAAGGCAATTGTCAATTTTATCTAAAATAACCAAAAACCCAGGATAATGAAAACTATTATCAACAATAAAAGAAATTTTGGAGGAATTATCATTCCTGACATCAAGCTGTACAACAGAGCAATAGTGATAAAGAAAATCACAAGGTATTGGTACATAGAAGGACAGGTAGATCAATAGAATAGAATTTAAGATTCAAAAACAAACCCACACATCTATGATCACCTCATCTTTTACAAAGAAGCCAAAATCATCCAGTGGAACAAAGGCTAGCATAGTCAACAAATAGTACTAGTTCTAGTGGTGGTCAGCATAAAAAAGAAAGGTAATACATTCATATCTCCTTGTACAAAGTTAAAGTCCAAGTGTATTAGGAACAATACAAGTAAAACAAGACATATTGAATCTAATAGTTGAAAAGTGGGAAAGAGCCTGGAAAACATCAACACAGTAAAAAATTCTCCTGAACAACCACAATGGCTCAGGTACTAACTATGGACAAGTAGGATCTCATCAAATTATAAAGCTCCTATATGGCAAAGGGCACTGTCAATAAGACAAAATGGAAACCCACAGATTGGAAAGGGATCTTTACCAACCATACATCCAATAGAGGACTAGTATCCAATATGTACAAAGAATTAAAAAAAGTTAGTCTCCAGAGAACTAAATAACCCATTTAAAAATATTATACAGAGCTAAACAAATAATTCTCAAGTGAGGCATCACAAATGGTAGAGCAGGACCTAAAGAAATTTCTTACATCATCAGTCATCAGAGAAACTCAAACCAAAACGACTCTGAGATTCCACCTCACATCAATCAGAATGGCTAAAATTGAAAACTCAGGTGAGAGCAGATGCTGATGAAGATGTAAATAAAGAAAGACACTCCTGCATTTCTAGTGGGATTACAAGCTGGAAAAACCACTTCAAAATCGACCTGATATTTCCTTAGAAAATTGAAAATATTTGCACCTGAAGACCCAGCTGTAACTCTCCTGGACATATATCAAAAATGTTTCAATATATAACAAGGACATATGTTCCACTATGTTTATAGCAGCCTTGTTTATAATAGCCAGAAACTGGAAAAAAACTCATATGTTCCTCAATGGAGATGTGGATATAGAAGACAAGGAGAGCTACTCAGGTATTAAAAAAATTACTTCATGAAAGTCTTAGACAAAGGAATGAAAATACAAAATATCATTCTCAGTGAGGTAACCAAGTAACAAAATAATACAAATGTTAAATACTCACTGTTAAGTAAATATTAGCAGTAAAACAAGGAATATCAACAATACAACTGACAGTTCATATGAAGGTCAAGAAGAAGGAAGATTAAACTGTGGATGCTTCAATCCTATGAAGAAGGGGGAGCAAAATAATCATAGGAGGTTGAGGAAAAAGGAGGGAAAGAGAAAGAGAGAGAATCAGGTATGGGAGGAGATGGGGGAGAAGTAGAGATGGTCAGGATATTGATAGAAAGTGTGTAATAGTGGTGGTGGGGAACCAGGGATAGCCACTAGAAAGTCCCAGATGTTAGGGAGGCGAGAGGCTCTCAGGATCCAACAGGGATGAAATTACCTTCAATATACAGGAAAAGGGGAGCTAGCACCCATCGAAACCATAGGCATAGCTCCCAGTTGAGGAATGGGACCCCCTACCAATCTCAAAATTTTTAACACAGAATATTTCCTGTCTAAAGAAAATGTAGTGACAAAGAGTGGAGCAGAGACTGAAGGAATTGCTATTGTTCCACCTAGAGATCCATCCAATCTATAGGCATTAAATCCGGATACTATTGCTGATGCCAAGAATTGTTTGCTGATAGGAGCCTAGTATAGCTGTCCCCTAAGAGGCTTTAGCAGTGCCTAAACAACACAGATATGGATGATCTCAGGCAAACATCGGACTGAGCATGGGAACTTCAATGGAAGAGTTAGGGCAAGGACCGATAGGGATGAGGGGGTTTAAATCCCCAAAGGAAGAAGAGCAATATCAACTACTTAGACAGTCCTGGATCTCCCAGGGACTAAAGCACTAACCAAAGAATACCCATGGCTCTAGCTGCAGAGTATTGCTTATTCAGGCATCAATGGGATGGGAGGCCCTTGGTCCTGTGAAAGCTGGTACCCCAATGTAAGTATATGTTATGGCAGTAAGGAGTGGGTGTGTGGGTGGGGGATTACCCTCATAGAGGAAGGTTAAGAGGGTTTGAGATGGAATTTAAAGGAGGTAAAACAAGGCAGGAGGAACAATACTTGTAAATAAATAAAATATCCAATAAAAACAACACATATAATTTTCTCAGAAATGAGAAAGACATAAGATTCGTAATTTCATTTGTGCATGTCTGTTCAATGGATATGAGGTCAATACATCACATTTTTTGTATATTTTCATTTTTGTAACAGAATTATTTTAATTGTGAGTGGATGTATGTTTCTTACAAGATATATAAATAAATCTGACCTGACATACCTAAGTCAAAAACTATACAGGCATATGAGTTAAATAATATATATGATACAACATGGGTAAATCACACCATTAGGTCATGTGAAATGATAAACAGATAAAAACACAAAAATGGCATGCATTTACTTATGTGTTTATCTTAATTAGTATATCTCATTTAAAGTAACCATAAAATTATAAGGGGAAGTTTGTTGAATAGATGTTAGGAAAAAAGATTTCAATTAAACACCAAATAATTCCAAGAGGACTCTTCTATAGTACATGCACTCTTTAAGAATAAACAACTCTTCAAAATAGAAAGGTGCCAGAGTACTGAAAATATTTGAAAATGAATATCAGATAAACATCAAATATTGAGAATTTATAATGAATAGCTTCATGGCAAGGAGAGGTAAAATCTGTAGGATTGGTAAAATTGCTGGAAAAAGTGACTGGAGATTGGATAACAGCTAAAGAGTTGAGATTCTGTACTAACTCAGCCTTCTGGGACCATACAAATTTCTAAGGAGCAGCCAAATGAACTATACAGAATAGTTTTTATATTTCAGTAAGGAAACTAATTACAAAAACAATTATGTGGAACTTTCCTGTGCAAATGCCTATTCTCATTGCATAAAGAATAAAACAAATAAAAGGTTAATTGTAAGGCTTAAATGCAGACTAGTGAAATCTCAGATAGTACTTTGGGAAATTATTAAACTAAGAAACCTGGACTTCACTAGCACTTTACAGTTAGCTAGGTTTCCAGACCCGGATATCATTTCATTTTGTCAAGCAGGTCTTAAGTTCAGAAAGTGAAATATGGTTAGTTCAAAGGTATCTGTTCCACCTTTGTACCCTGAATGCTGTCATGCCGTGCTGTTCATTATTGCGGTTGATAACTCTCATAGGAGACATAGCTGGAAAGAATTGTTGTTTGCCTACCTCTTTTGGAAGCTTGTATAATGCACTCAGGCTCCATGGAAGTGAAGAAGAATCTACAACCACTAATTTACTATACTGGCATTATACCTAACAACAATATGTAAATAGTCATTCTGATACCTACTTATAAATATATTATTGAATCCTTATCAATAAAACTTCTTTTTCTAACTGACAGAGTACAGTACTAGAAATCATAACCAAACACATATCAGATGTAAAACCCAGTCCAAATATATACACCTAAACTCATTTCTAAACCTAATGTTCAGGGAACATTGTAGAAGGGAAGGATTATGAGAGCCTCTAGTAATATTAGAAGCTACACACATAAAATCATTTCAACATGACTTCAGAAATAGGAGATAAGCAATGACTACATGCCAAAGTATGAAGAGTTTTCTATAATTATAGACAATTGAGAAAATCTGGGAGCCAAAAAGTCACTACTGTCAAATAACTAGCCCTGAAGAAACATAAATATTCATACAAGTAACTTACAAGTAACATTATACAGGCTGAATTTATTATGATGTTTTAAAAATTGCATATATATACATGCATATGAAATGTATATACGTTTTTTGTAGTAATGAAAGTGAGTGGGTATTTATGTAAAATTTTCAAAATATAATCTTTTCAGCATATAAATATTTAAATATCATTTCAACTAATATATTCATATTTGCAGTAATAATTAAATAGAAAATAGTCCATGAATTTAAAGGACAGAAAGAGAGTTATATGGGACATCTCAGAGTGGGAAAGAAAAAGGAGAAATATAATAAAAAAAATCTCAAAATGAAAATCACATGATTTTCATGATGAATCACATATTTTAAATGATGAGAATAAATATCAGTAACAATATCAATGTTCATGTTTTTGTCATATTTTCATAGGAAACAAGAATACTATCAAATTAAGGTAAAGATTAATTCCTTTCTGGGTATATGCCCAATAGTGGTATAACTGGCTCTTCAAGATCTATTTCCAATATTCCTAGGGAGCTCCATAATGATTTCCAGTTATGTTGTACCAATTTGCAATCCCAACAGCAATGGAGGAGTATTCTTTTCTCCAAAACCTTGCCAACATGTGCTGTAACCTGAGGTTTTGATCACATCCATTCTGATTGGTGTAAGGTGGAATCTCAGGTTTGTTTGCATTTCCCAAATCACTAAGGACTTTTATAATTTCTTTGAGTGTTTCTCAGCCACTTGAGGTTTCTCTGTTGTGAATTCATTTTAGATCTATACCCCATTTTTAGATTGGGTTGTTTGGTGTTTTGGTGGTTAGCGTCTTCTGTTCTTTATAGAATTTATCCTTCTATTGGATGTGTGGTTAGTGAAGATATTGTTTTTCAAAATCTGTAGGTTGACTATTCATTCTATTGACTATGTTCTTTGCCTTACAGAATCTTTCCACTTTCATGAGTTCCCATTGATTAATTCTTGATCTTATAGCCTTTGGCATTGAAAATTTTTCTCTATGCCAATGGTTTTGAGGCTCTTTCCAACTTTCTCTTCTATCAGATTCAGTGTATCTGGTTTTATGTAAGGTCATTTATCTACTTGGACTTGAACTTTGTGCAAGATGACAAATATGGCTCTATTTTCATTTTTCTACATACAGACAGCCAGTTAGACCAGAAATATTTATTGAAAATGCTTTCTTTTTTTTCTATTGTATATTTTTGGCTTCATTGTCAAAGTCAAGTGTCAGCAAGTGAGTATTTTAATTTCTGGGTTTTCAATTCTCTTCCGTTCGTGAACATTTATGTTTCTCTACCAATACCATGCAGTTCTTATCACTATTGCTCTGCAGTATAGCTTGAGGTCAGGGATAATGATTTCCACAGAAATTCATTAATACTTAAGAATTGTTTTCTCCTCAAGGGTATATATACAGAGATGCCACTTCATGCCACAGTGAAATGTGTTTCTCTATGTTCATAGCAGCTGCATTTGTGATAGCCAGAACCTGGAAACAGCCAAGATATCCCACAACAGAAGAATGGATACAGAAAATGTGGTTCATTTACAAAATGGAATACTACTCAGATATTAAGAATAAGAGGTAACTCATTTGCTAGCAAATGGAAGTAACTAGAAAATATAATCCTGAGTGAAGTAACTATGACACAAAAGGACATAGAAGGTCTGTATTGACTAATAAGTGGATATTAGTTAAAAAATGAAAAAAAACCAATACCCAGGATACAATATGCAGAACTCTAGAAGGTTAAGAAGACAAAGGGCCAAAGTAAGGACTCAGTTCTACTTGGGAGGAAAAAACAATTACAGAAGGGCAGACAAAGGGAGTTGGGTGGGAAAGAAAACAGGGGGAAGAGGTGAGCATGATTATGTATTGGGTGGGGAGAACAGGACTCAAGACCTGAAGAACAACAGAAAGAATTGACACAGGAAACCTCTGGAGGTAGGAGATGGGAAATCTTTAGAATGTTCCAGAGACCTGGAAGGTGAGAGACTCTCATAACTCAAAGGGAGGGACTTTAGATAAAATGCCCCACAATGGGGAGAGAGAACTTAGAGAGTCTACCTCCAGAAGAAACACAGGGCATCAAGTATAAGAGTGGAGTTGCCATCCCACAGTCAAAAACAGTGACCCACTATTGTTACTGTCTGAAAGAACTGCAAGAACAAAACTGGTATGCTTACAAATAGGGGCCCAGCATGACTGCCCTTCTAGAAGCTCTACAAGCAACTGTGAGAGTTTGATGTAGATATTTATACCCAAACAATGGACTGAAGCAGGTAACCCCTGTAGTTGAATTAGAAAAAAGCTGGAAGTTAAGGAGGAGGTCAACCCTATAGGAAGACCAGCAGTCTTAACTAACCCCCAAGATCTCTGAGACACTAAGCCACCAACAGGTAGCATACACCATCAGATATGAAACTCTGAACACATACTGTAGAGGACTGCTAGATGTGGACACAGTTATAGAAGATTTACCTAACCCTCAAGAGAATTGAGGCCTCAGGGAGTGTGGAGGTATACCAGGCATCTGCCTGGAAACACAGGATGTGAGATATGGGATCTATAACTGTTAGGCTGTGGACTTGGATGGGGGATAAAGCCTGGACTCTAACAAAGATTAAAGAATAAATTTAAAAGAATTATTTCTCTTCCAAAATTAGTTAGGAAAAAAATCTTATCAGTTCAGAAGCCATAATTTATATCAATTTAAAATACTAAAAATTTCCATAAGAAACCTGAGGAGGTTAAACATAATGTATATAGAATTTAATTTTTTTTAATACATGAAGGCAAAATTATGAAGAGTGTAAATTAGGTATGTGTTGTATGACAAAAAGGACACAGGATAGTCATATTCATACATTTTTACTTTCAGGTCTCAGTATGAATATAGTTTTGATGTTTTTGATCTACAATAGACAAGAGGCAACTCTGATGAAAAAATCTCCAAGGGCACCCTTTAAATTCTTGTTTCTCAGGCTGTAGGTGAAGCTATTCAGCATGTGGCAGATCACAGAATACATCAATGAAGCGATTCTTCTTTGTCAAGAACAAACCACAGAAGAGCTGAAGTTCACTCCAATTGCTGACCATAGTACAAAGAAACTATACAGAAATGAGTTTCCCCATATAGAAAAGGCTGTTTACTTACAGTATAAGACATTTTTAATAAGGATGAGATAATTTGTGAGTAAGATTTAAGATTTCTGTCATAGGAATCACATTTTGTAGATTAGTCATTATATTAATAAAAAGTTATTGATGTTGTTGTAAGAGTCATAGATCATGAGAATTTGAACCACTTCACAGAAGAAATTTGGTATTTCCGTGCGTCTGTATAGGTCCAGTTCATTAATAAAACATCATTCATCAATAGAACATTAAGCAGGGAGACCGAAAACATGACTCTCCAAAGCACCAGAATCAGAGGGGCACACAAACAAGGATTCAAAATTACAGAGTAGTTGAGGGAAATAACACATGGCTACAAAGCAATGCTTGGCCATTAAAGTGAGTAAAAATTAATCCTTTCCAGTAAAATCAATTTTGCAAATTATGCCTATGTAAGATATTCTATGTCGGAGTTATTGTTGATCTGTGACTGCATATTCTATATCACTTTTGTTACTGTGGTCAAGAGGAAACTGATATCAATAAAAAACAAATAGCAGAGAAATAAGTACATGGGTTCTTGAAATATGAATCAAAGCTGACAGAAAGGATGATGAGCAGGTTAATCAGCACCATGAACCAGTACATGGAAAGGAATAGTCTAAGAAGGATTGATTTTAGTTCAGGATATTCTGCAAAACCCAAGATAAGAAATTCTAATATCAGTGTGTGATTCTGTGTTTCCATATAATTTTATTGGATATTTTCTTTATTTACATTTCAAATGTTATCCTCTTTCCCAGTCCTGCCCCCAGACTTCCCCTATCTCATTCCCCTCCCACTTCTTCTATGAGGATGTTCTGCCACCAACCCACCCACCCACAACCACTTACCCACACTTGCATTTCCCTACACTGGGGCATCGAGTATACACATGATCAAGGGCCTCTCTTCCCATTAATGCCCAACAAGGACTTTCTCTGCTACATATGTGGCTGGAGCCATGGGTTCCTCCATGTCCATTCTTTGGGTGGTGGTTTAATCCCTGGGAATTCTTGGGTTTGATATTGGGTTGATATTGTTGTTTCTCCTATGGAGTTGCAAATCCTTATAGTTCATTCAGTCCTTTCTCTAATTCCTCCATTGGGGACCTTTTGCTTAGTCAGTTGATGTTTGCAAGCATCAACCTCTCTATATGTCAGGCTCTGGCAGAGCCTCTCAGGAGAAAGCTTTATCAGGCTCCTGACAGCATGCATTTCTTGGCACCCACAATCTTGTCTGCATATGGTGACTGTATATGGGATGAATTCCCATGTGGGAAAGACTCTGATGGCCTTTTCTTCAGTTTCTGCTCCACATGTACTTTTTTTTCTTTCTATTTGCTCCTGTGAGTACTTTGTTTCCCCTTCAAAGAAGGATCTAAGCACCCACACTTTGGTCTTCCTTCTTCTTGAGCTTTATATGATCTGTGTATTATAACTTGGGTATTCTGAGGTTTTGGGATAATATCCACTTATCAGTGAGTGAATACCATTTGTATTCTTTTGTGATTGGGTTACCTCATTCAGAATTATATTTTCTAGTTCCATCCATTTGCCTAAGGATTTCATTTATTCATTTTTAATAGTTTCTGTAGTACTCCATTATATAAATGTGCTACATTTTCTGTATCCATTCCTCTCTTGAAAGGCATCTGGGCTCTTTCCAGCTTCTGGATTACATAGAATACTTATTATAAATAAGGGTTCTATGAACATGGTGGAACATGTGTCTAGAAATAAGGTAAACATAGTTTAAAATAGTAATCAGTGCCATGTCAGAAAATAATCACAACATATCTTTTCTTTTGAAAATGAGATTCCATTTACTTAACCAAGTGATACATCTAAAAGATATTATGATTCAAATGAGCCCAACAGATACCAACACACAAACATATTTCACACAAACACAAATAATACATGTTCTTCTCGAAAACTCATAGAACATTGTCCAAAATTGACCATATACTCATTCTCAACACGTAAAAGAAAATACAAGTAACGCCTTGCATATTATCAAACCACTTTGGATTTCAATAACAGAAAAAATGAGAAAGCCTATGAACTCATGGAAACTGAACAACTGCCAACACACTGACCAATGTATCTAGAAAGAAATTTATAAAGTAAAGGCTTTCTAGTATTCAATGAAAATGAATATAGAAAATATCTAAAATTATAAGAAAAATAAAAGAAGCACTAAGAGCAAAGCACTGAGTGTCTTTGTCAAGAAATTACTGAGAACTCATAGTAGTGATTTAATACTTTACCTAAAAGCTCCAGAACAAAAATAAGTAATACAGAGAAGAGGATTGAAGAGCAAGTAATAAACCCAAAGCCAAAATCAATAAATAGATATAAAGAGAGCAAAATACTCAATGATACAAAATATTAGTTAATTCTTTAATATGCAGGAGTGTAGGATTTTGTCAATAGCTTTTGCAAGGTTAAGAACACCATAAATCTCTTAAGGTATTTCTCGGCCATCCGAATTTCTTCTGGTGAAAATTCTTTGTTTAGCTCTGTAACCCATTTTTTGATAGGGTTATTTGGTTCTTTGCGGTCTAACTTCTTGAGATCTTTGTATATATTGGATATTAGCCCTCTGTCGGATGTGGGGTTGATGAAGATCTTTTCCCACTTTGTTGGTTGCCGTTTTGTCCTTCTGACAGTGTCCTTTGCCTTGCAGAAACTTTGTAATTTTATGAGGTCCCATTTGTCAATTCTCGATCTTAGTGCTTAAGCTATTGGTGTTCGGTTCAGGAACTTTCCCCCTGTGCCCATGTCCTCCAGGGTCTTCCCAAGTTTCTTTTCTAACACCTTAAGAGATGTTCAACATCATTAGTCATCAGGGAAATGCAAATGAAAACAACCCTGAGATTCCACCTCACACCAGTCAGAATGGCTAAGATTAAACACTCAAGAGACAACAAGTGCTGGCAAGGATGTGGAGAAAGAGGAACACTCCTCCACTATTGGTGGGATTGCAAAATGGTAAAACTGCTCTGGAAATCAGTTTGGCAGTTCCTCAGAAAATTGAGCATGTCACTTCCAGAGGACACTGGCATACCACTCCTGCGCATATACCCAGAGGATTCCCCTGCATACAATAAAGACACATGCTCCACTATGTTTATAGCAGCCTTGTTTATAATAGCCAGAAATTGGAAGGAGCCCAAATATCCCTCAAAGGAGGAGTGGATACAGAAAATGTGGTGTATTTATACAATGGAATACTACACAGCAATTAAAAATAATGAATTCATGCAATTTGTAGGTAAATGGTTAAACCTGGAAAATATCATCCTGAGTGAGTTAACCCAATCACAAAAGAATACACATGAAATGTAATCACTGATAAGTAGATATTAATGACCCCAGAAGCCCTAAATACTCAAGGCACAATTAGCAAGTCAAATGATTCCCAAGAAGAAGAAAGGAGAGGACCCTGGACCTGTAAAGATTTTATCCAGTTTTGTAGAGAAACCGAGGGAGGGGAGGGGGAATGATTGGGGAATAGTTGGGGGGGAGAGGAATTACTGGAGGTATTGTGGGGGGGACTGAGAAAGTGGAAAGTCTTTGGAATGTAAACATAGAATATAGAAAATAAAAATTAAAAAAGAACACCATAAATCGAGAAAAATAGGCAGAATGGCAAAATATCTTCACCAACTTGACATCTGGCATAGGAGGCATAGGACTAATATCCAAAATAAAAAAGCAAAAGAAATTAAACATCAACAAATCAAATAACCCATTTTTTTTAAAAGGACAGAACTAAACAGAATTCTGAACAGAGCTGTCTCAAATGGTCAGGAAGCTCTTAGAGAAATGTTCCATATTCTTACTTATCAGGTAAATTGGAATCAAAATGACTCTGTAACTTTTATACTCATGAGAATGAATCAGATAAAAAAACTAAGTGAAATCTCACGCTGGTGTGGATGTGGATCAAAGGGAACACTACTCCAGCTGGTTGGTATACAAATAGGAAAGATTACTGTGGCAATCAAATTGGTGGTTTCTCAGAAAAGTGAAAATAACACAAGACACAAATATGCTGCTCCTGGACATATACCCAAATCACATCCCTATAACACAGGGACACTCACTCAAATATTTTTATACCAGTTGGAGTTATAGAAGCCAGAAACTAGAAACATGTATATGCACCTAAACAGAAGAGTGTATAAAGAAAGTTTCATATATCTACACAGGGATATTCTACATAGCTATTAGAAGCAATGACACCATGAAATTTGTAGGCAAATGTATGGAATTTGAGAATGTCATGCTGAGTAAGGTGATACAGACTAAGAATGATACATATGGTATTTGTTCACTTAAAATTGTAGATTAGATATAGAGTACAGGATAGCCATGCTGCAATTCAGAGAGAAAACACAACTGATCAATAAGGAGGTAGCAAAGGAAGATGTGTGAATATCATTCAAAACAGAAAAATAATCAACATAGGTAGCTAGAAAGAGAGAACTGTGTGGGAGAAAAGTTGGGTAGGATGGTGATAAGCTGAAGGGGTTTGGAGTTGGAGAAAACTTATTGTTAGAAAACAAATCAGTGGGTGATATCTCTTGGACTAGATGGAGACTTGGGATAAGAGGGCCTATTGGGAGTCTGTAGGACTGGCCTTATCTGAAATTCTTACCAGTAGGGAATACTGAGACTAAACTGGCCACCTCCTGTAGTCAGTTAGGACTTCCAGTGGCAGGAGAGGGACAACAATCCATTGGCAAAGCGTTCAAGACAAAAATGTGTTCAACCAACAAGTGGCACAGAAAAAAATTGCAGCAGAGACTGAGAGAAAAGCCACCAATGTCTGGTCCACCTTGAGACCCATTCTAAGGGAAAGAGTCAACCCCAAACACTAATAATTATACTTTACTATGCATGCAAATACAAAGATAGGATAATATTAGATGGATATCATTAGAGGGACACAGATGCAAAGGTCCATATCCAAACATCAGATGGAATTCAGGAAGTCTTGAGGAAGAAAGGAGGGTAGGATTTAGCAAGCAGGAGGGGTCAAAGACACTACAAGAAGACTATGAAGTCAACTAACCTGGGCACATGAGGGCTCACAGAGTCTGAACCACAAACCAAAGAACAAGCAAGGTTTGGACCTAACCCTCTCCAACATTTTAGCAGATGTGCAACTTGGTCTTCATATGGGTACCCTAACAATTGGGGTGGTGGATGCTTCTGACTCACTGGATCCTGTGCCTCTACTTGGACTGTTTGGTTGGATCTCAGTGGAAGAGAAGTTATTTAGTCCTCCTGAACTAGATGTACCAGGATAGGGTGGGCTACAAGGGGGGCGTACCAGTCTCTTAGAAGGGAAGAAATAATTGGAGGAGGTATCAGTAAGCATGGGACTAGGAGGAAAAAAGAAATGGGGCCTGTGATTGGGGTGTAATATGAATAAAAAGAAATTTTGAAAAAGTAAAACATGTAAAATTAAACAAAGTTGAAAAGTTCTTTTTAGACCAATACTAGTAGAGCTTGCATAGTTTTAACATATTTAATGTTGCATATCTCAACATTGATTCCTTTGGGCAAGCTCCAATTTATCTTAAATATGGTCTAGTATCTTATTTTTCAAAGACTAATATATGTAGAGTGGCTCTTCTCAAACGTAATGAGACCTACAGAAGATAAAGCCTATTGAAAAAACTTGGTCATTTTGAGGTTTTGAGCTTTTCTTCTTTGTCTCTGCTTCTCAGCTGCCATGATGTTAACAGATATTTTTATTATATATTTACTTTATTTATATTTTAAACACTCCCCTTTCTGTGTTACCCCTCTGGAAAGTTCCTGTCCCATTTTCACTCCTCCTGCTCACCCCCCTCAATTTCCAGAATTGCATTCCCTTGTTCTAGATAATGGAGCCTTCATAGGACCTATGGCTTATCCTCTGACTGATGTCTAAAATGGTAATCTTCTGATACATATGTAGCTGGAGCCAGGTGTCCCTCCATGTGTACTCTTTGGGTGGTGGTTTAGTCCCTGGGAGCTCTGGGGGTACTGGTTGGTACAAATTATTGTTCTTCCTGCAGAGTTGCAAACCTCTTCAACTCCTTGGGTACTCTCTCTAGCTGCTCCAATGGGAACCCTATGCTCAATGTATTGGTTGGCTATGAGTGATGGCTATTTTGATCCACTTTCCAATAAGGATCAAAGTATCCACAATTTGGTCTTCCTTCTTCTTGCATTTCATGTGGTCTGTGAGTAGTATTGTGGGTATTCTGAACTTTGGGGCTAACATCCACTTATCACCGAGTGCATACAATATGTGTTCTTTTGTGATTGCATTACCTCACTCAGGATGATATTTTCTAGCTCCATCCATTTGCCTAAGAATTTCTTGAATTCATTGTTTATAACAGCTGGGTATACTATTGTGTAAGTGTTTCACATTTTTTCCATGCATTCCTCTGTTGAGGGACATCTGGGTTCTATCCAGCTTCTGGCTATTATAAATAAGTCTGCTATGAACAGAGTGAAGCATGTATCCTTATTACCTGTTGGTGCACCCTCTGGGTATATTCCTAGGAGTGGTATAGCTAGGTCTTCAGGTAGTGCTATGTCCAATTTTCAGAGGAACAACCAAACTGATTTCCAGAGTGGTTTTACAAGCTTTCAATCCCACCAACAATGAAGAAGCCTTCCTTTTTCTCCACATCCTATCCAGCATTTGTTGTCCCCTGAGTTTCTTATCTTGGCCATTTTGACTGGTGTGAGGTGGAATCTTAGGGGTATTTGATTTGCATTTCCCTGATGATTAAAGATGTTAAACATTTTTAAGTGTTTCTCAGCCATCCAATATTCCCCAGTTGAGAATTCTTTGTTTGGCTCTGTACCCGATTTTTATAGGGTTGTTTGCTTCTCTGGAGTCTAACTTCTTGAGTTCTTTGTATATATTGGATATGAGCCATCTATCAGATGTAGGGTTGGTAAAGATCTGTTCCCAATCTGTTGGTTGTAGTTTTGTCCTATTGACAGTGCCCTTTGCCTAACAGAAGCTTTGTGATTTTATGAGGTCCCATTTGCCAATTCTTGATCTTAGAACATAAGTTATTGATGTTCTATTCAGGAATTTTTCCCCTCTGCCCATGTGCTCTAGGATCTTCCCCTCTTTCTCTTCTATTTGATTCACTGTAACTGGTTTTATGTGGAGATCCTTGATCCACTTGGACTGGAGCTTTGTAGAGGGTAATAATAATGGACCAATTTGCATCCTTCTAATAGTTGACTGCCAATTGACCCAAATTGAAGAAGACATCAGAAAATGGGAAAATCTTCCATGCTCGTGGGTTTGCAGAACTAATATAGTCAAAATGGCAATCTTGTCCAAAGCAATATACAGATTCAACGCAATCCCCATCAAAATCCCAACTCAGTTCTTCATAGAGTTAGAAAGAGCAATTCTCAAATTCATCTGAAATAACAAAAAACCCAGGAGAGCTAAAACTATCATCAACAGCAAAAGAACTTCTGGGGGAATCAATATCCTGGACCTCAAGCAATATTACAGAGCAGTAGTATTAAAAACTGCATGGTATTGGTTCAGTGACAGGGAGGCAGATCAATGGAATAGGATTGAAGACCCAGAATTGAACCCGCACATCTATGGCCAATTGATATTCGACAAACGAGCTGAAAACATCCAGTGGAAAAAAGATAGCCTTTTCAACAGATGGTGCTGGCTCAACTGGAGGTCAACATGCAGAAGAATGAGAATTGATCAACTCTTATCTCCTTGCACTAAGCTCAACTCCATGTGGATCTAGGACCTCCACATAAAACCAGACACACTAAAACTAATAGAAAAGAAACTGGGGAAGACCCTTGAGGACATTGGCTCAGGGGAAAAATTCCTGAACAGAACACCAATTGCTTATGCTCTAAGAGAAAGAATAGACAAATGGGACCTCATAAAATTATAAAGTTTCTCTAAGACAAAGGACACTGTCAAAAGGATAAATTGGCAACCAACAAATTGGGAAAAGATCTTCACCAACCCCATATCCGACAGAGGGCTAATATCCAATGTATACAAAGAATTCAAGAGGTTAGACCCCAGAAAACCAAATAGCCCTATCCAAAAATGGGGTACAGAGCTAAACAGAGACTTTTCACCTGAAGAAATTCGGATGGCTGAGAAACACCATTTTTGATAATGGTGTCTTTGTTTCCACTGGATGGTTTTAGCTCCTTTGTCAAAGATTAAGTGATGATAGGTATGAAGGTTCATTTCTCAGTCTTCAGTTCTATTGCATTGATCTACCTGCCTGTCATTGTACCAATACCACGCAATTTGTATCACTATTTCTCTTTAGAATAGCCTGAGGTCAGGCATGGTGCTTCTGCCAGAAGTTCTTTTGTTATTGAGAACAGTTTTTGCTCTTCTTGTTTTTTTTATTATTCCAAATAAATTTAGAAATTGTTCTTTCTCTTTGAAGAATTGAGTTGAAAATTTGATGTGGATTGCATTGAATCTGTAGATTGCTTTAGACAAGATAGACATTTTTACTGTATTAAACCTGTCAATCCATGAACATGGAAGATCTTTCCATCTTCTGAGATCTTCTTCAATTTATTTTTTCAGAGACATAAAGTTCTAGTCATACAGATCTTTCACATGCTTGGTTAGAGTCACAACAATGCATTTTGTATTATTTGTGACTATTGTGATGGGTGTAATTTCTCTAATATCTTTCTCAGCCTCTTTATCCTTATAGTATAGGAAGGCTACTGATTTGTTTGTGTTATTTTTTTATCCAGCCATTTGACTGAAGTTGTTTATCAGATATAGGACTTATCTGCTGGAATTTTTGCCGTCACTTATGTACACTATCATATCATCTGCAAATAGTGATATTTTGACTTCTTCCTTATCAGTTTGAATCCATTTGACCTTTTGTTGTATAATTGCTCTGGCTAGGACTTCGAGTACTATATTGAACAGGTAGGGAGAGAGTGTACAGCCTTTTCTAGTCCCTGAATTCAGTGGAATTGCTTCAAGTTTCTCTGCATTTAGTTTGATGTTTGCTACTGGTTTATTGTATATTGATTTTACTATGCTTAAAAATGGGCCTTGAATTCCTGATCTTTCCAAGATTTTAATCATGAAGAGGTGTAAGATTTTGTCAAATGCTTTATCAATATCTAATGAAATGTTCATGTGCTATTTTTCTTTGAGTTTGTTTATATACTGGGTTACATTGATGGATTTCCATATATTGAACCATTCCTGCATGCCTGGGATAAAACCTACTTGATGATGTTAGACAGTCATTTTGATGTGTTCTTGGATTCAAAGTTCATGGTAAGAATTTTATTGAGTATTTTTCCATTGATATTCATAAGGGATATTGGTCTGATGTTCTCTTACTTTATTGAGTCTTTGTGTGCTTTAGGTATCAGAGTAATTGTGGCTTCATGAATTAAATTGGGCAGCATTCCATCGGTTTCTATTTGCATAATAGTTTGGAGAGTATTGGTATTAGGTCTCCTTTGAAGGTCTGGTAGACCTCTGCATTGAACCCATCTGGTTCTGGGCTTTATTTGATTGGGACACTATTAATGACTACTTCTATTTCTTTAGGAGTAATGGGATTGTTTAGATCACTTATCTGTTCCTGATTAACTTGAATACCTGGTATCTTTTTAGAAAATTATCCAATTCATCTAGATTTACCACTTTTGTTAAGTATAACCTTTTGTAATAGGATCTGATTTTTTTTTTATTTCCTCAGTATCTGTTGTTATGCCTCCCTTTTAATTTCTGATTTTGCTGATTTGGATACTATCTCTCTACCCTCTGGTTAGTTTAGATAAGGGTTTGTCTATCTTGTTGGTTTTTTTCAAAGAACCAACTCCTGGTTTGATTGATTCTTTGTATAGTTCTCTTTGTTTCTACTTGGTTGATTTCAGCCGTGAGTTTGATTATTTCACACCATCTATTCCTCTTGGGAGAATTTGCTTCTTTTTGTTCTAGAGCCTTCAGCTGTGCTGTTAAGCTATTAGTGTATGGTCTTTCCAGTTTCTTTTTAAAGGCACTCAGAGATATGAGTTTTCCTCTTAGCACTGCTTTCATTGTGTCCCATAAGTTTAGGTATGTTGTGTTTTGATTTCATTAAATTCTACAAAGACTTCAATTTCTTGATTTTTTTTTCTTGACCAAGTCATATTTGAGTAGAATGTTGATCAGTTTCCATGTGTATGTGAGCTATCTGTTTTGGGTTTTTTTTGGGGGGGTGTTATTTGTTTTTGTTTTAATGTTTTTATGTTTTTGTGTTTGTGTGTGTCTGTGTGTCTGTGTGTGTGTGTCTGTGTTTGTGTGTGTGTGTGTGTGTGTGTGTGTGTGTGTGTTTTGTTATTGAAGACCAGCCTTAGTCCATGGTGATCTGAGAAGGTGCATGGAACTAATTCAATTTTATATCTGCTGAGTTCTGTGTTGTAACTGTTTTGTGACTGTTTGGCTTTATGGTAAATTTTGGAGAAGCTACCATGAGGTGCTGAGAAGGTATATTCTTTTGTTTTAGGATAAAATGTTCTATAGATATCTGTTAAATCCATTTGGCTCATAACTTCTGTTAGTTTCACTGTTTTGTTTGTTTTTCCCTGAACTGTCCATTAATGAGAGTAGGGTGTTAAAATATCCCAGTATTATTGTGTGGAGTACAATGTGTGCTTTGAGTTTTAGTATAGTTTCTTTTATGAATGTGGGTGCCCTTGTATTTGGAGTATATCTGTTCAGAATTAAGAGTTCATCTTGATAGTGTTTTTCCTTTGATCAGCATGAAATGTCCTTCCTTATATTGTTGATTACTTTAGGTTGAAAGTAGATTGTATTTGATATTAGAATTGCTAAACTAACTTGTTTCAGGGGACCATATCCTTGGAAATTTGTTTTCCAGCCTTTTACTCTGAGGTAGTGTCTCTCTTGTGCCTAAGGTGAGTTCCCTGTAGGTAGCAAAATGTTAGGTCCTGCTTATGTATCCAGTATGTGAGTCTATGTATTTTTATTGGAGAATTGAGTCCCCTGATATTAAGACATATTAAAGAGAAGTGATTGTTGCTTCTTGTTATTTTTTATTAGAATTGGAGTTATGTTTGTGTCTCTCTTCTTTAGGTTTGTTAAAAGAAGATTAATTTCTTACCTTTTCAACTGTGTAGTTTCCTTATATGTGTTGGCGTTTTCCATTCATTATCCTTTGAAGTTCCTTATTTGTGGAAAGATATTGTATAAATTTGTTTTTGTCATGGAATAACTTGGTTTCTCCATCTCTGGTAAATGAGTGTTTTTGCTGGGTATGATGACACATACATTTCCCTGAAGCAAATAATTCCAGGACAATGAAACCATGCATCCTCATATAACCTTCGCAACTCCCTCAAATTCTGCTTTCTAAAGGTACTCCACTACCCTTATAGAGTGTCTGAGCCAGATTTTTCCCCTAGACACTTCTATATTTTCCATTGGAGAAAGGCCGTCTCTCACTGCATGTACAAATGAATCCTGTTATGCATTGACATGAGACTGTAGTTCCCTTCTTTTTGTTTCATTATGGTATCAAAAATATTGAACAAGAAATATGGACTATTGGGTAAAGATGGTATCACTGACACTTAAGACATAGCATTCAATCCATGGGACATATATTGTGAGACAAGTGAATAAATTTAGTTTTATGATCAGAACATGTTTTCATGGAATTTGACCATAAAAACAAACTAAGAAGTAAACAAAATAGAAACCCAGACACATAAAACTACAGTAAAGTAAGTTAATAAGTAATTAATTAGATAAATATCTATTTAAAAGTCCAGGGACCATTTTTATATTCAAGACTATATATACTAAACACTTCTAGAACTTTGATTATTTACTCATTGTAAGGCTGAATGAATTATTATTACCTTAATGCCAGGTTGCCAAAAATTGGACTTGTCTCTCTCCATAAATCTGACTCTTCCAGGCCTTTACCATCCAGCCTAAACTTTTACAGCCCTATGACTGGGCTTTGCTTCCCTTTCCAAAGCTCCTCATTCCAATAAACACTTGCTATTTTGGCTATGTGCTCAGTGCAAGGCTTCCACTTGGGCTCTTGTTTCTCATCTATCTCTCTATTTGTCCCACTGGCTGTTACTTCCTCCCCTTCCCTACCACCTACACTCTCTTCCTTTGTTCTGGTTGAGACTAGACCATTCCAGAAGCCAGGGCTGAATTCTTTGTAATTTTTAAAATGAAATCTTTGTCTTCAAACCTAACAAAGAATGGTCATGGCTTATTGTCATTTATTTGGTGCTTTAAACATGTGAAAGGCATATATGAACTCCCAACTAAGGTATTCATCTTCTATGATGGTTCACTACTATTGCAGTCAAATAGCAGGTCTCTAAAAAAGATTCCCTAAGTTATGAAATTAAAAGTTCCATTATAGTTCATAAAATATATCCTCTCAATGTTTGAATTCTATAAGACATTAGAGATTCTCCCTTGTGTGTTAAATTTAAATTACTTTCCTTAAGAGACTTTCCTAAGGCTTAAGGTAAGCATTCTACACAGTTATCCTTAATTTTCTTTCAGGTCCTGGACCAGATTACATAGTGGACAAGTGAAACAGAAACAGGAAATTAAAACTCTGGTGACTTAGGCCTTTGAAAGTACAAAACAAAGATATTGCATATTTTTAAAATGATATTAATTAACTAGTTTTGTTCATTTTGAATAAGTATTACCTTAGTCATTATGCCCACCTGGAACAATAAACACCATGTCAGGCTTTAAAGTCCAGGACTTAATTTCTCAAATTAAGCAGCAAATTCTCAAATTGTGTAGACCACGTGACTTTGTTCTTTAGAGGCATGTTTACTCCTAATGAAAAAGGCCCAATTGTAGATTTAGATTTTCAAAATCAACTGTAATAAGGGTTTTCAAATGCTGCAATACCCCTTCTAGTGCACCATCCAAAAGTAGAGGAGAAAATATGGTAAGTAAGAGATAGAGAAATGTATCTGTTCAGAAGTAATTCTTTGGGGAGATCCCAATGTATGTTGTTAGAATATGAGCAATCCCATTCAGTAGTGTAAGGAACTGTAATGTCTTGAGAAGTACTCTGTCATGAATCTTTCAACTTAATGAAGATCAGGAATATAGAAAAATAATAAAAAAATAATAAAGTATTGCACAGTTAGTTATCAAAGTGTGGCACTATCACTGTCTATTGAATCCTTAATTATTTATTTATTTTTATTGGATATATTCTTTATTTACATTTCATTTCCCTTTTTCTGGTTCCCCGCCCCCCAAAGGTCCCATATGCCCTTCCCTCCCTCTTCCCCCATCCACCACTTCCCACTTCCATGGTCTGGTATTTGCCTACACTGATGCATTGAGGTTTTCTAGAACCAGGGTCCACTCCTTCCTTCTTTTCGGACATCATTTGGTATGTGGATTGTGTCTTCGGTGTCCCAAGATTCTTGGCTAATATCCACTTATCAGTGAGTGCATACCAGGGTATTCTTTTGAGACTGGGTTACCTCACTTAGTATGATGTTCTCCAGCTCCATCCATTTGTCTAAGATTTTCAAGAATACATTGTTTCTAATGGCTCCATTATATATACTCCATTGTGTATATATACCACATTTGTTGTATCCATTCTACCATTGAGGGACATCTGGGTTCTTTCCAGCTTCTGGCTATTATAAATAAGGCAGCTATGAACATAGTGGAGCATTTATCCTTATTGCATGCTGGGGAATCTTCTGGGTATATGCCCAGGAGTGGTATGGCAGGGTCCTCTGGAAGTATCATGTCTAGTTTTCTGAGAAACCACCAGACTGATTTTGAGAGTGGTTGTACCAGCTTGAAATCCCATCAGCAGTGGAGGAGTATTCCTCTTTCTCCACATCTTCACCAGCACCTGCTGTTTCCTGAGTTTTTAATCTTAGCCATTCTGACTGGTGTGTGGTGGAATCTCAGGGTTGTTTTGATTTGCATTTCCCTGATGACTAATGATGTTTGTTTTTTAAGGTGCTTCTCAGCCACCCAAAGTTCTTCAGGAGAAAAGTGTTTGTTTAGCTTGGTAACCCATTTTTGATAGGGTTAATTTGGTTTTCTGGGGTGTAACTTCTTGAGTTCTTTGTATACATTTGATATTAGCCCTCTGTCAGATGTAGGATTGGTGAAGATCTTTTCCCAATTTGATGGTTGCTGATTTGTCCTTTGCCTTATAAAACTTTGTAATTTTATGAGGTTCCATTTGTCCATTTTTGATCTTATAGCATAAACTATAGGTGTTCTGTTCAGCCAATGTCCTCAAGGGTAATCCCCAGTTTCTTTTCTATTGGTGTTAGTGTGTCTGGTTTTATGTGGAGGTCTTTGATCCACTTGGAGTTGAGCTCAGTACAGGAGATAAGAGTGGATCAATTCTCATTCTTCTGCATGTTGACCTCCAGTTGAGCCAGCACCATTTGTTGAAAAGGCTATCGTTTTTCCACTGAATATATTCAGCTCCTTTATCAAAGATCAATTAGCCATAGATGTGTGGGTTCAATTCTGGGTCTTCAATCCTATTATATTGATTCACCTCCCTGTCGTTGTACAACTACCATGAAATTTTTTTAACACTACTATTCTGTAGTATTGCTTGAGGTTCGGGATACTGATTCCCCCAGAAGTTCTTTTACTGTTGATAATAGTTTTAGCTATCCTGGGTTTTTTGTTGTTCCAGATAAATTTGAGAATTGCTTTTTCAAACTCTATGAAGAACTGAGTTGGGATTTTGAAGGGGATTGTGTTGAATCTGTATATTGCTTTTGGCAAGATTGCCATTTTAACTATATTAATCCTGCCAATCAACGAGCATGGAAGATTTTTCCATTTTCTGAGGTCTTCTTCCATTTCCTTCTTCAGAGACCTGAAGTTCTTGTCATACAAATCTTTCACTTGTTTGATAGAGTCACACCAAGATACTTTATATTGTTTGTGGCTATTGTGAAGGGTGTCATTTCCCTAAATTCTTTCTCAGCCTGCTTATCCTTTGAGTATAGGAAGGCTACTGATTTGCTTGAGTTGATTTTATAAGCAGCCACTTTGCTGAAGTTGTTTATCAGCTGTAGGAGTTCTCTGGTGGAGTTTTTTGGGTCACTTAAGTATATTATCATATCATCTGTGAATAGTGATAATTTGACTTCTTCCTTTTCAAGTTGTATCCCTTTGACTTCCTTATGTTTTCGAATTACTCTAGCTAGTACCTCAAGTACTATATTGAAAAATATGGGGAGAAGGGGCAGCCTTGTCTAGTCCCAAGTTTCTCTCCATTTACTTTCATGTTGTCTACTGGTCTGCTGTAAATTCCTTTTACTATGTTTAGGTATGGGCCTGAAATTCCTGTTCTTTCCAAGGCTTTTAGCATGAAAGGATGCTGAATTTTGTCAAATTATTTTTCAGCATCTAATGAGATTACCATGTGTTTTTTTTCTTTGAGTTTGTTTATGTAGTGGATTACACTGTTGCCTTTCCGTATGTTGAACCATACTTGCATGCCTGGGATGAAGCCAACTTGATCATGATGAATGATCGTTTTAATGTGTCCTTGGATTCAGTTGGCAAGCATTTTATTGAGCATTTTTTGCATAGATGTTCATAAGGGAAATCGGTCTGAAGTTCTCTGTCTTAGTTGGATCTCTGTATGGTTTTGGTATCAGGGTAATTGTGGCTTGATAGATTGAGTTTGGTAGTGTTCCTTCTGTTTCTATTTTGTGGAATAGTTTGAAGAGTATTAGTATTAGGTCTTTTTTGAAGGTCTGATAGAATTCTGCACTAAAACCATCTCCTGTGCTTTTTTTTTTTTTTTTTTTTTGGTTGGAAGACTTTCTATGACCCCTTCTATTTTTGGGGGGTTTATGGGATTGTTTAGATCCTATTTATTCTCTTTCCAAATATTCAATCTGTGCTCATAGTCTAGCCTCAGCAAAATACTATGTGAGTCTGTTTCACATGATACAACCAGAACCTTCGACTTCATGCTCCCCTTTTTGTTTAAAAATTGATTTTCCCTAACAATTATCTACATAAAAGAAAATTAGTTGTAAAAAACATAAAACAAGAATTTACAGCATAATTTAAATAAACAGATTATGTACAATGTAGTCTAAAAAATAATCATAAATTTTTACTAATATACAGTAATTCTAACACAACAACCTTATATTCCTATTAGTGTTCACTAATTCAAACAAAATACCCTTTAATTTCTATCACTACACAATAATTCAAATAAAACAACCTTAAACTTCTGTCAATATAGAATTAAAACAAATCCACAAATATATATCAATTTAAACATGTCACCCTATATAAAATCAACCATACTTGTCAAACAAATTAATGCAACCCAGTTTAAGAGATTAGGATGACATTATTCTAAATCGCTTCATGCTGAATTTGGGCAAAGAATTCCTATTTGTGGACATCAAAACTATTGTTAATATGAAAAACAAAAACAAAAAATACCTAACTGTAACATTGATTACCCAATTTCTGTTTTTATTAGGTCTATGTTTTGACAGTCCAATCTATGTGTTGTTGTCCAGCATCTGTGCTGTTTGCCACATCTATATGTTTTCCAGTCTCTGTGTGATAAATCCTTTTGGTTAGGCATTTTGAAGCTCATAACCATGTATATTTTGGAGAAATCAGTAACAGAAACAGAAATCATTTTGTGGGAGTGAATCAGACAGGTTTATTTGCTTGGTAAGGCATTCAAGTTTCAGTTGATAAGAGGTTTTCCCTGGTCAGATCTAATCTTTATAAGTTTTGTTGGTAACCATATGTCCTCATTCCCTGGAGATACATGAGCATAACCACATCCCCATATTAAAATTATTGAAGATTTCCATTCTAATGCCAACCAATACATCATTATATTATATTTGTTAGCTTAGTTGCTCAGTTTTATTTTGTTTTCTTTTGCTGTGTTGCGTTTTCAATAAACCAGTGTTTCTCAACTCTTGGTGTTTCTTTTTCAAAAACATGAAGAATATTTAGAGTTACCAAGGCATTATTTAATGTGCACCTGGGGGTTTTTACTCACTCCTTCTGCTTAATAAACATCTTTTTAAAGGTATTATTGGCTCTTCCTATAACTGCTTGTCCTGTGGGATTATGTGGTATAGTTTAACATGCTTTATATCATAATATGCAAATAATTGTTTTACTTTATTGGATACATACACAGGAACATTATCAGTTTTGATTTTTGCTGGAATCCCTATATCTGCTATTATTTACAATTCGTGTATGAGAATGCAGTCAGACTTTTCAGAACTTAAAGCAGTTCCTTATTACAGCCCTGAGTTTGTGTGAAAACTATAGTGTATAAACTATTTTTTCCAAATTCTAAGCAATGGAAAATATCCAACTGTCATATGTCATTTCCTTTGGTATCCATACCTTGGGTTACTACTAGGAGATAAAGAAATTTGGTTGTATAGAATACACTTAGGAAATTTATTATTATTATTATTATCATCATCATCATCATTAATTGCAATTGTATAAAGAATAAGGTTAATTCTGATTTATCAGGTACAAATTCAACAATCTCTGCATGTAAAACAACTCTTTCTGCATATAATAAATCAGTGATTATGTTAATAAATTCAGGATAATACTTAAATCTAAAAAATATAAGATTTGCATATGATTCTGAATTTTGAACTGAGGTATAAAGAGTATTATACAACTTGAAAATTCTGATTTATAGCCTTCCATCCTCTCATATTGTTTACTTCTGTATACAATGTTGTTCTCTCTGAAATTGGTGGACACTTTGTGGTATGTTGAAGAATTCTATTAGATTTTTTAAGTGTACACATTTGCTTTTCAAATAATTGTTATTAATTTCATTCAAGTAATTGCTGCAAGCTCTTCACTAATCAACCATATTAACCTAATCTCATTATTTTTAAGAGGTCTTACAATGTTGGCTGAATGTGTTCATGATAATTGAAGTAATCTTATTCTACATTTTATAACTAACTCAATCATCAATTTTTTTACTATGTTTCTGAGCTAAGAAAATTCATGCCACAATGGTACCATCTTTTTGCATAATGAGTCCAGTAGAAGAATATATTGAAGTCAAAATGACCAAAATACAAGTGAGTTTGTGATCAATTCAATCCACATATGCATCTTGCAGTCTTTGTTCTTCAAAAATATTTTTCTGCTTCAAATGTTAGACATCTTGGACTGTTGGAATTGGATTCTCCTTGAAACGTTTGAAACCAATTACTTAACTAATATATACTTAATTCTATTATAGGCCTTAGCCAGTTCATCTCTCCCATTAGTTTTTTTTATTAATTGGTGTTTGCAATTAGTCCCTATGGAGTTGTGCCCTTTTTGAACAAATTATTTGTTGACCTGATTTTATAATCAAAATAAGTAAATGAATCTCATCTTTGTATTTTTCTTGAGCAATCTATAACCCCAGACATGGCAGCAATTTTTGTGCTACCTTAAATATATGTATAAACCATCATTGTCAGAATCAGCTAACATAATATCATCCATATAATGATCAATGTTAGATTGAATGTTTTGCTTGAGAATCATTTGTAAGAGTTATTGTACAAAATACTGACATAAAGTTGAACTATTTTAACATTCTCTGTGAACTAAGAAAATTCATTCCATTCTGTGGAAGTACCTTCCAGTGGTAATTCTTTGGTAGATGACTATTATTCAAAGTAGATACTGTCAAATAAAACATTTCTCTATCCTGTTCATATTAGGGTACTATGTAAAGCAATCTTTCAAATCAATTGTGACCATTGGCAATAACCTTAGGAAAAAAGATGTTAAAAGAAGTTGAGGTAGCAAGGTCCCATTTATTTAATTCACTTATTATCTACTCTTAAATCTATTGTAATACTCCATTTTCCTTGTTTCTTTTTAGACTAACTTTGGACATCATATAGTATTAGTTCAGAGTTCCTAGCACAAATAACTCTGTTCAGTATCACAGGCTCCTATTGCATATTCATTTAAAGATATTTCAATTTCAACATTTTTTCACATATATATGTGTGTATATGTGTTTGTGTTTACATGTATGCTGTATATGTTATGTGTTCATGTGTATTACTATGTGTATATATTTTTGTGTATGTGTATATGTAGTCCAGTTATTTGGTCTCCATAATATTTACTCTCTAAAATTAAATATGCAAGTATAGTTATTATACTTTGCCCTCTGATCAATCCAATACCTGTCTGATTCTTCTTCATGTCCATAAACCAAAATTCAACCTGTCTGTTATTCACTCATAGAATTTTATTTTAGTACATCTCAGAAAAGAACTGAGCATTCAGTCGAAGATAATTTTCATTAAGCCTCCATCATTACACTTTATATACTAAAGAAATTTTCCCAAAGAATGAGGTGTTAAACATAGATTTACAAAACCTCTTACCTCTGTAAACCCACTTCCCTGTACACTGAGGCAAAGGATCTCAATTGTAAACACAGCTCCTTATATGAAATGAGGTGCAAATGAAGTAGCATGACAGGAAGTCAAAGAGAAAAAAAAGAGAAAATGTTATTAGAAGAGAGATGAATTAAATTGAGTAGCATTCAGAAACTCAACCATTTGAATCTGACTAGAAAATGTCATCCTTTCTTGACATTAATTAGTAAAGAAAGTATGTTCATGAAACAGAAATTAGAAGACAAAATTTCTTCTCACAGATATAACTGAAAAACAAACTGTATCAGATATTTTATATGGAAATTTAAGTATTTACAAATAACATTAAGTGTTCAATAAAATTCCACATATCAAACATCATACTACTTCATTCAATTGAATGTGTATTTTTTTTAATATCTCTACCACCTGCAGGTCAGAACGGTACAATTAAACTTTTTTTCTGAGATTCAAAGGGCAATAGAGCACATTTACTTTTGCCCTTTCTCTACTAAATTTACTATTAGGAGATCCTTAGAGATTTGAATAGTTTGAACCATAATTATTAGCTCTGTGAATTGAGCATTAAAAGCTCATAAATATCTATTTTATGTTCCAGCTCTAGTTTAACCTTTCTGATCAAGAGTACCTTACATGTATGTTTCCTTCTCCTCACATACCAGCCACATGGGAAGTGCCATGGTTCATTGTTTATCTACCAGTCCTGAACACAGAAACTGGGCCATCATCACACACCTGGCAAGAGTGAAAGAGTCTATCAGTCACCTCTGCTCATTGTCAGGTGGATATAATTCACAACCTAGTAAGTATTAATTTATTTAAGACATGAAAGAGAGATGTGGTTATTACATTGTTGGTACCAGAGTGATAAAAGTATATGTTGTGGAGTAATCAGTGATGCAAATGACTCAATAAGCAAAATTTTATCACAAAGTACTATGAAGCTTATGTTATTCGTTATGATTACTGTGTTTATATATTTGTTAATATGAGAATAATCAATTTTTCTTTAGTTTTCTACCCTTGTAGATTCTAACTTCGGTTGAATGATTCCAACCAGAACAAGAAATTGATGCCTCTTTAATCTATCTTCTATTGATTAAAAATACCAAACACCTGGTAATAAAAATAAAAATGAAGATAATCATAGGAAATAAATATCAAGAACCAATGAACTATTAGAGGGATTGGAAGAGGATGAATCAGTGGTGAGTTGTTTTCTCTGCACCATGAGATCCTGAGATCAGCTACCAGCAGTGATACAAAAAAGATAGATATGTTGTTGTATGTCTATAAACTTACAACTAGGTGAGTTGAGTTAGGCAGACCTTGGGGTTTGACTAGCAAGCCAATATTACTCAAGTAACATCCAGAATACATGAGACTCTCTCTCTCTCTCTCTCTCTCTCTCTCTCTCTCTCTCTCTCTCTCTCTCTCCCTCTCTCCCTCTTCCTCTCTCTCCCTCTCTGTCTCTCTCTCCTCTCTCTGTCTCTCTTTCTGTCTGTCTCTCCTTCTCTATCTCTCTGTCTCTCTGTCTCTCTCTCTCTTTCTCTCTCTCTCTTTCTCAAAAATGATTAATACCAAAATGTGACCTCTAATGTACAAAACATTTTCACATACATATTAAAATCAACATTGGTTGAGTATACTAGAAAATTTCTAACTATACCTAAAATTTCTGCTTATGGCATGTAAATTTTAGGAAACTGATGAAGTTATTTGTATAGAGCTTAATTTTTATTATTTAAACAAATTTAATCCAATATATTTATTAGCTAGAGTTTTACTTTTAATCAAAGTGATAACTTTTCAGCTCATATGTTGTGGGTTACCAGTGTGACACCAGGCAAATCATTATTATTACTAAAATTCAGTTTTCCCATAAAACCTTATTCCAGATGTTATAACTGTGAGTAGATTTGAAAATCATAACTACTTTGTGACTTGAATCAGTAAGAGATGAAGTTAAGTACAGTCATATATTAAAATGGAAGGCACTATTACAGTCAGCAAAATATTTTTATTTTATACTTCAATTTGATCTTTATTCACTCATTTTGCTCAATTTGCTACTGAAATTTTTGATTTATTGTTGATATTTTTATTGTTACTATTTTTAGGACTGTACATCTAATCTCTTAACACATTCTAAGCAAGTCTACAATGGCTGAATTGTACCACTAGAAAAGTCCATTTTACTTTTGTTCATATAAAGGAATATTTTCTTACCTGTATTCGCTTGCTTTTGTTGACATTTTGAGAACAAAACAGAGTTCACTTTATCACCAAGCCTGGCCTTAAAGTACTGATTCCCTTACATCAATTTCTATTTGGTAAAATCACAGTCCTTTATAACCATAGCAGACAGAAATTAATAATGATACATAAAATAATGTCAGAATACACAAATTTACAAAACAATATCAAAGTTTTAGTGTTGTATAACATTGTAACATGTAAGGAGAATTAAAATGTTAAAAAGACATGTAGACTTCAACTATGCAAATATTTAATATTCTGATGCTTACACACTGAATGTAGGAAAAAAGAAGAAAAAAGTCCAGGAGAACCAAGTTTTAAAATTTATTCTTTTACATTCTGTAACATCTTAACAATGAGGTATATCTGAAGTTATCTTCATCAATGGAGTCATCGGTACCCTCTAAGTTGGAAGGCAAAAATGATAACATAAAAATTTCAACAAACATGAAATGGACAGATAACTTCATTTATGTAAATTTCATTTCAGCAGTCTTTACTTCAAACTATGTTGGAAGATAATTTTTATCTAAAATTATTAAATGTAATCATGAGTTTCATGTACTGTTATTATACAGTAGATTTAATCAGCATACCTATTGAATTACTCATGCTTGAGACGTTCTGGTCATTCTTACTTGAATTTTTAACAAAATTAAACATTTTGGGAACTTTCAATGATTACTCCACATTAATTGTACATATTATTGAGTTTCACTGAGACATTAAGTTAAATCATATCTTTACATATTAGAATAAACTACTGCAGCAGGATTAAAAGCTAAATGGCATTGAGAAATCAAATAAACAAATGCAATATTTTCTCCTGTGGTAATTATATTTAAATGCAGAATGAATTTTGTGAGCTAGGAGTCAGCAGAAAATGTGGGCTGGAAAGACTAGGGAAGGCAGTTGAAAAAGTATAATATATATTTTGGCATGTTGCCTAATGAAATTTCTTTTGTTTATCATCCAAAAAGAGAAAGAAAAATTTTGCTTAGCATTTTACTTAATCAATTAATGACACTTTCAGTATCAGTTATATATAATAATCTTGCAGTCACTAAATATAATGAATGCTTATCAAACATTTAATACAATGCTAAATGTTTATACATTTGTGTACATTTGAACATACTTTCTTGCACTTGCTGAATTCATATGTATGCAGAAATAAACTCTCAGATGAATATGGGTTACAAAATCAGAAACTGGAAAAAGAAACTATATTAAACATGTAGAACAGAAATTTCAGTTGACTATCAACAATTGATAGAAGAATCTAAGTTTTAATTTAATAAAAATTTTGAGTATATGTTTTATTTTTGCATACAAGACAGTTGTGTATAGGTACTCCAGGAAGCCAGAATAGGGTGTAAGTTCTTTCTGTGCTTGAGATATGTTATTGTGAACCACCTGAAAAAGGGTGTTGGAAACAAATCTTGGATAGCTGTTAGAGAAGAAAGTGACTTTAGCTGCTAGGTAAACTCTCCACAGAAGGTTTTTCCCTGTGTATTCTGAATATAAACACAAGGATGTAAGATTAGTGCACTTTTTAAAGATAAAATAGATATTACTTTTTCACTAGTTTCTTGCAGTAGATTTTTCACAATTGAAATAGATGAAAAAAGAACTTTCTTCTTCATGTGTGTTTAGGGAAAATTTTACTGCATTCATGAATTGTTTGAAAATATTTTTCCTCTCAAATATATTTTGCCTAGAGTTTCAAAAGATGATAAATGTAGATCAAGTTTTTCTCATAGTCCATTGAAGAAAATGTTATAAGAATTTGTCAAAACTTGGAATTATAACTAAAGTTACATTGTACATGAATTAGTCTGTTTTGCATTATTATCAAAATGTTCAAGTTTACTTTGAAAAAAAGTTTATGTACCTCACAGTTTATAGTCTTCAACTTTAAACTTTGTAGCACTGGCTTTGATGATATTCTATTTATGAATGGCAGAAATGAAAATATTGACGAGGAAGTCATAGTATGTAATAAAAGAAAACAAAGAGGTTGGAGTCTCTTAATGCCTATCAAAGCCTAACTTAATTGGCGGACTTCACGTGAGATCCCTTTTCTCTTCTCTTCTTTCTTCTCCTTTCTTCTCTTTTCTTCTCTTTTCCTCTCTTCTCTTCTCTCATTTCCTCTCTTCTCCTCTTCTCGTCTCTTCTCTTCTCTTCTTTTTTTCCTCTCTGTCCTGTACTGTCTTTTCTCGTCCTTCCCTGTAATTTTTGCTTCCTTTCCTTTTTTCTCCTCTCCTCTCCTTTCCTTTCCATTGCATTCTTTCTTTTCCATGCCCTTCCTTCATTTGCCTTCCTTTTCCTTCCCTTTGCTTTCTCTTCTCCTTTCATATTTTATTATTTCTTCCTTATTTCCTTTTCTCCTTCTCTCCTAACTACATTCCTTCTATCCTTTACCCTTTCCTTTCTTTCATATTTTCTTTTTATTCTCCACTCTTTACCCTCTTTATGTTGGGATTCAATTTAGGTTCTTACATTGACTACAAAGGGTAAAAACCACTGGCATCCATTTAAATCATGGATTATGATCCTTAAATGCTTAAAGTAAGTACCAAACAGAAGAGAAAGTTGCTTTCCCATGCATCGTGACTTAACAATAAATAAACTGTATGTCTAAACCTTAAAGTTAGCATGTATGAATGATTTCTTATGAATTCCTGAATTACAAAAATATAGGTATGTAGTGAGTTGCTTCCATAGTAATTAATTCATTGCAAAGGTCTTGTTTCTTTAAAAAAAAATCTAGCCCCATGGATCTATACAATTTGACAAATAATCAGGAATTCCTTCTCCTTGGACTCTCAGAAGACCCTGAAATGCAGACCATATTATTTGTACTGTTCCTGCTCATATACCTGCTCACTGTGCTCGGAAATGTGCTCATCATTTTGGCCGTCAGCTTTGATTCCCACCTCCACAGCCCTATGTACTTCTTCCTCTTCAGTCTTTCATTGTCCGACATGAGCTTCAGTAGCACCACAGTACCCAAAATGCTTATAAACATGCAGATCTCTAACAAATCCATAACTTATGCAGCCTGCCTAACTCAGGTGTCTTTCTTCTTCCTTTTTGGGTGTATGGATAGCCTACTACTGACTGTGATGGCCTATGACCGATGGGTTGCCATTTGTCACCCTCTACACTACCAAATCATTCTAAACCCTCGTCTGTGTAGATGGTTGGTGATAGCGTCATTTTGTATCAGTCTCATGGATTCACAGATACACTGTTTCATGGTGTCCCAACTAAAATTTTGCACTAATATAAAAATACCTCATTTTTTCTGTGATGTTCCAGAGCTTCTAAAACTTGCCTGTTCTGGTTCCTCTATTAATAACATATTGATATTTCTTGCCAGCATGATTGGTGGTTTCCTCCCTGCCTCAGGAATATTTTACTCCTACTATAAAATTATTTCTTCAATTGTTAGAGTTCCTTCATTGTTAGGGAAATACAAAGCATTCTCTACATGTGGATCTCACCTGTCAGTTGTTTGCTTATTTTATGGAACAGGTCTTGGTGTGTACCTTAGCTCATCTATTTTAAGTTCTTCCAAGGAAAGTGTGGTGACTTCAGTAATGTATACCATGGTGGTTCCCATGATGAACCCCTTCATCTACAGCTTGAGGAACAGAGATATCAAGAAAGCCCTCCAGAAAATTTTCAATCAAATAATATAAGTTACCTAAATGTATACTCTCTCAATATGTCGTTTCTTAAATGGTGGGTCACATAACTGAGAATGGTATAGGGAAAAATATGACAACATAAATTTCTAAATATAAAATGTTTAAAGGTAGTGCATACATGTAGTAAATCTAGGTTTATCTTGCTGTGACTGTACAATTTAAATGTTATAGCTTTACTGTGGCTTGGGTTCTTAAGATATATCTTTAAAACTTGACACAGCACATTTTTTATATAATGAAATACCAAAGAATAGAACCAAAAATACTTTAGATGAGATTAGGTTTCACTGTTAAAAATTGTCACACATTCATCACATGCACTATTCAAAATATGATTGTTTAATTACACAAAGTACGTATTTTCTAAAGTTTCCTAACATAATTTTTGTGCATGTAAACATGAAGTTAAATAAATATGACTTTTATGCAAAGTGTTTAATTTTCAACTGATATTGTGGTGCTGTCTTGAGTTTCATAAAGCAGTTATTTGTAATATATAATTTCTTGGAAAGGGATACTCATTCCCTTTTGTTTATGTAAATGCTGATATCAGTTCCATGTACTAGGGTTAGCCCCTTAATTGAGCACATATGGGCAACACAAATAGAACTCAATGGACTACTAAAAAGATTAATGAAATTGGGTGGTAATCCTGTATTAAAGGATAGAGAGAAATTTGGTGGGGATTAAGTGAAAATTTGGAGTTTATATACTTATATATCATTATAAACATGTATGAACTTCACAAATATATAAAAAAATTTAAATTACTAAAAGATTTTTAATATGACATTGAGGCAGAATTTAAATTTCTGAAATGATCTTCAATATAATATGCATTTATGTAATTCATATTTTTCTGCAGATGATGATTTTTCATTAAAAAAATCCTGATAATCTTACATCCACATAGCTAGTAGCCTAATTGGCTTTTATCTTTATTGAATAGCAATTTCATGCAGTTTGAAGATATTTTATTATTATTTTCTATCAATATATACATTGTACTTGATATTGGATTACATAATAATATTTTTCTATAAGACTGTAAGGTACATTGATCATGTCTCCCTAGACTGTATTCTAATTTCCCATTTTCTCCTCATCTTCACAGTTGTAATTTTGATGGAATAGCATTGTTCTTTGTAGTGTAAAAACTATATTAACCTTTTATAAATAATGTTTTCTTTTTCCACTCCTCTTTTAAAGACCTAAGTTGGTTTAATAGTTTACAGTGCTGCCTAAACTCTGTTCTACAAATATGTCCAAATATCTCAATGATATATGAGGTTAGAGTCCTCTGGATGGATAAATACCAAAAATAATATAGTCAGGATATATATAGTTTTGATTGTTGGAGAGTCTTTATACTTATTTCACATGGGCAGAATACTATATATTTCTCTTGAAGAATTTAATACAAATAAAGTAATGAAAGAAAAGCTCAACATAAGATTGGATAAGTTGGAAGTGAAAGTATCCAGGCTTGAAGACAAGGTAGAGTGCTTGCATCACACATTTACAGAAAATGCTAAATCCAAAACATCTCCAAAATGGAATGCACAAAATCTCTTTAATACTATAAAAATCAAGACAATAAAACATAGTAATAGAGAAAAAACTCAGATAAAAAATACAAAAACTATTCTCAAAAACTATAGAGAGTAAAGTAAAAATCTTTTATCCTAAGTTAGAGGAAAAGAACCATGCAGAATATCAAATACATAAGATCAGAAAGAAAACCTTCTCCATGACACCTAATCATCCAAACTACAGAATAAAGTAAGAATAATAAATGTGAAAATGTACAACACAATGATACCCAGTTAAATAAGGTCAGGTTCCTTAGAATAATACCTGAAATAGTTAAACAACTCATAGTAATCCCACAATAAAAATCAATGTAATTGGAAAGGAATGCAAAACATTTTCACTAAAATGAGGAACAAGAGAAATATGCCCACTCTCAAACTTATTTTATAATGAATTTGATTTCTTTGAACAACAAAACAACTGACACCAACAGAAAGAAATTTGTTCCTACAAATTTGAAAGCATTAAACAACAGAATAGAATACAAAATGAAAATATAGATTCCATTACCCTTTCTATTTATAAACAAACACCCTGAAAAAGAAATTAAGGAAATAATATTATTCACAGTAGCCTTAATATTATTAAATGAGAAGTAAAAAATATTGAAAGTGAAGCTGAAGTGGAAGTGATACTAGCATATAGAAATATAGCCAACTCTCATGGATTAGAAATATTAAATTTGTGAGAAAGCTATCTTAACAAAAGCAATCTACAGATTTAATTTAATCAATTAAAATTCCAATTGTGCCTTTGCAGACATTTACAATTAATCTTAACTTCTATATTGATATATGAGGAGTCCAAGATAACTAAAACAATCTAGAACAAAATGCCCCAACACATACCACCAAATAAATAGATAAATTAATTAATTAATTAATAAAATAAACTATTGGTAGTATCATAGTCTTGATTTCAAGTTTAATTAAAAATCTAGAGAATAAGAACAAAGTCATTTCTAATGTAATAAATTTGAGGACTCACTTATGCATCTGTATATAGCACCTGATTCTTGAATTTTGAACACCATATGCTAGTAAAATACAAAAGTGAAACTTGATCTTTGACAATCCCTCTCCTGCAGCTAGCAAATACAAACATCTGCTAGTAGTGAGATGAGATTTCATTCCTACCTCTCCTCATTCCAAGATGGATTTTTTTCTTTCTTGAGCTTATATATACTTGTTGAATTCCCTTACACTCACTGTGAATTTAGATCTATAACATATTGTCAAGTTATTGACCTCATTTATAGTGTCAAAAATTATGCAATCTTACAGATTAGGAATTATTCTCATAATAATATGAATGGGTACTCTCATATTATTCATGGTCTTACACCAATGAACAATTTGTCAAGCTAGTTATTATAGATTGTAAAGTTTACAGCTGGATGGGTTTGATGACTAACCTTGTCCCCTGTGATATTATGTTCGAGAACTTTAAAAATTAACCAGTGGGAATGCATATTTCCGGTCAATATCAACTGATATCGCCATGTTCTGTGATTTTAGAATGTGGTACCTCCAGAAATGGGGTTTTACTACCGAGTTCTATATTGCTACTAAGATTACTTAGTAATATTATAATGTTCTGTGTGTGTATGAGATAAAAAATAATTAATAACTCACAAAAGGCTAACTTTAACAAGCCTGAGCTACCACTAAAAAGCTACTCTGGTAGTTGGTCAACTCCCTAGTAACTGATGATTAATTGTTGAATTCCATAGGAGCTATTCTGATTCAAACACCACAGTTTATTTGTAATTTGTATATAGAAGCTCTACTGATTTTTTGTGAGTTATTTTTGTCACGTTACTTTTCTGTAAGTGTTTTAAAGCTACAAATTTTTCATGATAGAGACTTTAAGGAAATTTATATGTACAATTATGTTATCTTCACATAAAATTATTTTACTTCTTTCTATATTGCCTGTATCCCATTAACCTCTTTCAATAATCTTTGGGATCTCTCAAAGATTAAAGCATTACATCAAATAGGCATAGAAAGAGAGTACATCCATCTTTTATACCTGATTTGGTGGAATGCATTGAGTTTCTCTCCTTTTACACTGATGTTTACTATGGTCTTAGTCTAATTGCATTTTTATGCAAGAACCATTGTGTTCTTGAGCTCTCCAAAACATTTATCATGAAAGGATGGTGGATATTGTCAGTTCTTCTACATTTAATGAAATAATCATGGGGTTTATTTTTTAGTCTGTTCAGGGGAAGAAGTCATTTACCAATTCATGTATGTTTAACCATTCTTGAACCTTTAGGTAGAATTCCATTTAATGATGGTAAATGATCCTTTTGAAATGTCCTTGGATTTGCATTATTTTATTGAAGTATTTTATTGAGAACATTTGCATCTATGTTAATAATTTTCTTTTGTTTTGGAATTTTCTGTTTTTTTGGCGGTAAGGTAATAATGGCCTAATAAACCAAATTATGAAACATTCCTTCAACTTTTATTCTTGAAGTAGTTTGAGGCATATTGCTATAAATTCTTCTTTGAATTCTGCACTGAATTCATCTGACCCTGAATATTTTATTTGGGAGACTTCTAATCACTGCTTGTATCTCACTAGGAGATACATGATTTAACTTTATTATATTGGCTGAGTAATATCCATCTGTGCAATTGAACTGCATTTTGTTTGTATATATTTCCATTAGTGAACATTTAGAATGTTTCCAATTGTATGATATTATTAATAGAGAAGTACAGAACATTGTTTATTAAAGGTCTCTGTAGTAGGATGGGAACATACTCTTTGGTGGTAAAACTGGACCTCCAATTCCCGTATCCTATGAACCTAATAAAATGATTTCTATAAAGGCTGTAAAAGTTTGCAATCTCAACAGGAATAGATGAGTATCCCACTCATTCCACATTCTCCCTAGCATGAGTAATGATTGATTTTTATTGATAAGGGCCATTCTGTCTGGTTTATGATGAAACCTCAAAGTAATACTAATTTGCATTTCTCTAATAACTAATGATGCTAGCAATTACCTTAGCTACTTCTTGGAAATTGGAGTTTCCTATTTGACAATCATCTTTTTAGGGCTGTGTCCCAGGTTTTGAATTGAGTATTAGTTTTCATGATGTCCTCTTCAATATTTTGGATAGTGACTCTTTATCAAATAAGTAAGTGGTGAAATTTTTTTCTCCATTCTATAGGCTGTACCTTTTTCTATGATGATAACCTAAGATTCATGTTGTTGTTTCTATTTTCCTTGTATCTTTTTGAGACTTGCTTTGTATCACAGTATCCAAGAAGATACATTGTTTTCTATTCAGTTAGAATGTTTCATAAATATATGTTCAGTGCATTAAGTTTGTGATGCCAATTAACTCTAGCATTTCTTTTTAATTTTTGTCAGGATGACATATTCATTGGTGAGTTCATGGTATTTAAGTCACATGCCATCTATGTGTGAGAGTCAATATTTTATTTAAGCTGTTGTAGAGTTTCATGTATGACCTTGGGTACTTTTGTTTGAAATTGAAATATTGGATGCTAAAAATTAAAATATCAACTTGGTGAGTGTTTCCTTTGATGAGTACCTAGTATCCTTTCATGTCTCTTCCAATTATTTTTAGTTTGAATTCTATTTATTTCAGATATTGAATTGAGTCTTTCTTAGGTTGAATGGCTTATGGGTTTAGAAAATCTTTTCCTGTCATTTTAACTTGAAGTGATATTTATGGATGATGTTTCCTTTTAGAGTCAAAAATTAGCAGAGAAAATCCTCAATTCCAGGCATGACTATCCTTCATTTGAATTGTTAGTCAAGGTTGTTCATGAAACTAAAAACATTTAGCCTATTGTGGTCACTTTGTTGTTTTTGTTGTTGTCATGCACCAGAAAATGCCATAAATCCTGCCATGAGGAAAATGGATTAAACCTCTGATGCTGTAAGCCATCCTCAAATTAAACATTTTCCTATACAAGAGTTGCTGTGATCACATTGATTGTTTACAGAAATTAAACTAAAATTAAAACAGACACCAAGAAATTATTTGGTAGATTTTCCACAACACAGCATAAAATTAGTTGCTTTGATTTTGTAAAAAATAAACGTTTTCTTTCTTATAAGTTAAGTTGTTTAGCCCCAGAATTTCATCACAGTTCTAGAAATGCCAAACAGGTATATGCAGTGTTGGGGGCAGGAAAACTCTCTAGGATAAAGGCATCAAACAATTCTACTCAAGGATGATCTATAAATTCTAATCCTCCTGCCTCTCCAACATGCCCATTTTATATGGTGCTAAACAATCATCTCAGTCAAAAAACTGTCTAACTAAGCAAGTAGAAGGTCTTGTTGGATAAGAAATTCAAGTCTCTGAAGAAAGAAACTGAAGAAGCCCTCAGAAGAGGGAAATATGTCCAATGTGCATGGATTGGCAAAAGAACAAAGTAAAAATGGCCATTTTACCAAAAGCAACATACAGATCCAAAGCAATGCCTATCAAAGTTACAACTCAATTCTTAATAAATACGGAGAGAGCAATTTTTACTTTCATCTGGAATAACAAATGACCCAGAATAGCACAAACAATTCTCAAAAATAAGAGAATTACTGGGAGAACCAACATCCCTGACCTCAAGCTCTATTACATAGCAATAGCGATAAAAAACACATGGTAATGGTACAGAGAGACAGGCTGATAAATGGAAAAGAATTGAAGAACCCAAGAAAACCCCACATATCTACTGAGCCAAAAATAACAATGGAAATAAAAGTATCTTTAATGATGCTGGCCTAACTGGTAGTTGGTATGGAGAAAAATTAAAATAGATCCATATTTATGACACTGCACAAAGCTCAAGTACAAGTGGATCAAAGACCTCAACACAAAACCGGTAAACTGAATTCAATAAAAGAGAAAGTGGGAAAGAGCCTCAAACTTTTGGGGATTCCTAAACAAAACTCTAATGGTTCAGGCTCTCAGATCAAAAATTGATAAACTGTACATCATGAAACTGAAAAGCTTCTGTGAGGCAAAGGTCATAGTCGATGAGACAAAGCAGCAATGTACAGATTGGTTAAACATTTTCACCATATACAATAGAGAGCTAAAATTCAAAATATATAAAGAAATCAAGAAGTTAACCTCCAGAAAAGCAAACAACCAAACAAAAATGGTGTACAGTACTAAACAGAGTATATGCAACAGAGGAATCTCAAATGGCAAAGAAGCAATTAAAGAAATGTTCGAAGACCTTAATGATCAGAGAAATGCAAGTTAAAATGACCCTGAGATTCTACCTTACACCAATCAGAATGGCTAAGATAAAAACGCAGTTGATAGCACAAATTGGACAGAATTTGAAGAAAGAGGAGCACTCCTCCATTGCTTGTGGAATTGAAAACTGATACCATCAATTTTAAAATTATTCTGGTAGGTCCTCATAAAATTGGAAAAAGATCTACCTGAAGTAGACACAGTTATACCTCTCCTTGGCATATAACCAAAAGATCCCCCACCATGTCACAACAACAGCATTGTTGTGATAGCCAGAAGTTGGAAACGACCCTGAGATCCCAAAATAGAAGAATGTGGTACACATTCAGAATATACCACAACAGAAAATATGGTACATTTACACAATGGAGTACTATTCAGCTGTTAAGAATCAGGGCATCATGAGTTTGCAGGAAAATGGATGGACTAGAAAATAGCATCCAAAATGTGCTAACCCAATTGCAAAAGTACTCATATGGTCTGTACTCACTAATAAGTTGATATTAGTCTAAAATCTTGGAACACCCACAATAAACACACAGACCATATGAAGCTCACGAAAAAGGAAGAACAAAGTGTGGATGCTTCAGTCATATTTACAATGGGGAACAAAATAATCACAAGAGGTAGAAAGAGAGAGCTACCTGGGAGGGGAAGAGCAGGGAGAGATAAAAGCATGGCAGGAAGGGTGTGGAAGAGACAGGGGAGAAGTACAGACTTTAAGGAAATTGAAATGAGATGTGTAACAGTGGGGGATACAGATCTGGGGTGAGCCATTAGAAAGTCTCACATGCCAGGGAAGCAAGAAGTTCCCAGGACCTAATAGGCATGATATTCAAAATACTCAACAAATTGGAGATAGAAGCTTTGAGATCTAGTGGATAGGCATGACCACAGTTGAGTGATTGGTTTACCCACCTATTTCAAAAAATTTAACCCAGAATTGTTTCTATCTAAAGGAAATACAGGAACAGAGTACAGCAAAGACTGAAGGAAAGGCCATCCAGAAACTGCCTGACTCAGGGATCCATCTCATCTGCAGACACCAAACCCAGACATTATTGCAGATGGCAAGAAGTGCTTGGTGACAGGTGCCTGGTACAGCTATCCCACTAGAAATGTAAATAAATAAAAATAAGCAGTAAAATTATCTTTTACATGCATAAAAATGAATTGGAGAATTTTAACAACTATTTTTATTTGCCTAAAAGAATCACCACATAACTACATATAATGATGTAAGGCTTTATTCATAGTGTTTGAGAGGCAGTGTCATGATTTTTATAAATTCAGTGGCAACTAGTCTTCATAATGAGTTCTAGGTCAACTAAGGTTACATAATGAAGTCTTAAAAACAAAAATAAAACATCCCCCAAACTGCAAATCAAAATAAAAAAGTGCTATACTATTTAATACTGAAATACCTAGAAAATTTTCTCTTTCTTATTCATGAGATGGACTTTAAGGAGAAAAGTATAGCTCTCTTTATAAACTAAAGATATGATAGGTTGGCATTTTGCTTAATGGTGGGTATCTGCCTAGCAAGTCAAGACCTTGGCTTTAACAATTAGCTCTACTAAAATATAACAGAATATACATATTCTCAACATATATACACTCTAGTTCTATGCTGAATCAAAGGTTGATATAGTCAAAGCTATAATTAAAAATTAAGTGGAGATTGTTTATCAATCACCTTCAAAAATGTTTGTGTGTTAGGAGTATTCAGTGCATTTAAAATTCTCCACGCACTAGGAGCCTTATTCCTGTACAAGATGATTTGGAATACTTTCTGGCTAATGGGAGCAATAGTGGGTATTTTTAAGGACATGGCTATTAACTGGTATCTCTTGTTTCAGTGGATGATTTCAAGCTCATGCACATATGGGAAACAATAATTGTGCAAAGAGAGTATCAATAGAAGGAGAGTCCCTTGTTCCTGTGAAACCTCAAGGCTGCAGTGTAGGGGAATGCTAGGGTGGGGAGGCAGAAGTGAGTGGGTGGTTGGGGGAGCATTCTCATGGAAGCAGTGGTGGGGGTGGGATACAGAGTTTTGAGAAAGGAAACAAGGAAAAGAGATAGTATTTGAAATGTAAGTAATTAAAATATCCAATAAAAAAGTACAAAAGAAATTAAAGGCCATGGTTGGCAATATAGGCAGTTTCAGAATGATTTGGCATCATTGAGATTGTAGCAAAATCCAAGTTTAACTTTCTAGTGGGTGCTTATAATCTCTGGTCCACACTTTCAGTGGAAATATTGGGTTCTCTTTTGTCAAGTTTTACTCTCCTTTATAAATTTACTTAAATCAGTTGCAGAAGTAATCACACTCTTTAGAGTGTGAGAGAGCACCAACATGGGATCTGAAATGGAGATTTTGACAACCGGACTGAAGGCAATAAAGAAAAATTAAGGAAAATTAAAACCATGCTTTTTTGCAGCAACCTAGCATAAGCAGGTGATTGGCTTCAGAGAATGAGGTGGAAAGTCCAGGGTGTCTATAAAATTGGCTTAGCCTTTTGAAAAGCATATGAAAAGGCATAATGAGAAGTGAATGGTAAAGATAGAGACTCTACAGTGCTATCTAATTGAAGCTCTGTCAAGTGTGCATGGAAGAAAGGAGTTCTAGTAAAGATTAGTATATATCCTCACTAAAGAAAAAGTTAGGTCTCCCCTATACATAGCATATTCTCAGGTGAGGTGAACACATTTCCTTGGGAAGAGTATTTATGGATTTCTTGTGAAGCATTTTACAGGATGACTTAAATTAACTCTTAAAAAGAAGAAACAATAATACATAGTTTGGGGATTGTTCAGAATATCACTGCTGTACCCAGGGTCAGCACAAATAGGTTTCCCAAAATGTGCCTCAAGTTATCCCAGGTAACTCCAACTTCTCATATTTCAATTTAAATACTTAAGATCTGCATCTCATTCTGGTGCTACTAGACAAACAAGAAGAGGAGTCAGCAACCATGAAGTGAGGTTTCATTCCCAATGTCCACCAAGGCTTTTACTGTGTCTAACTATCTAATCACATTATTGATGGAAAATATCATGATTTATATCATCATATTTTAAGAACCAGGGCTGACATTGATAGTATGCCTCAGTTGTTAAACAGAATATATATAATAGTACAGGTGACCTGGACCAATCTTTTCATTCAGCCACAACACATGGCCAAATGCTTATAGAGGTAACCTGGCTTCCATATTATTTGTTTTCCATTAAACAAATATTTCCATGAAAGAAAGATCATAGATCCTCACAAAGGTTTTATAACTGCCTAAAATTCCTCTTTCCCAAGCATCTCCTCCACCATACAGAGTAAGTGAGGCAGACCTACCTTGGAGGTTCTTAATCTCTCATAGGAGAGAGGCTGTCTCTCATTGCATGTACTAAAAATATTTTTATTGTTTGAGGCAGACTGTAGTTTCATTCTTTCATACAGTATCTGATCCTTGTTCTCAGAACAAATGACTGTGTTTCAGCATCACATGCTCCCTTTGCAAAATCATTTAAAAAGTCTCAATTTTGACCTTACTTTGCTCAGATGTATGTGTGTATGTATGTATGTATGCATGCATGCATGCATATATATATATATTCCTGCCATTTGATCTCCATTAAAATATTCTTTCTAGAATCATATGCGCATATTTAATTCCCTGTCTAAATCAATTGTGGTCTGATTATTCTTCATGTCAGTAAATTAAAACTCAACCCATTGGCTCTTCACACATTGAATTTTAATTCAATACCAATCAAAAATAAAGACTGAACTATGTAGCAAAAGATAATTTCCATCAAGTCTTCATTATTTCACTGTAGATACTAAAGACATGTCCATAAACACTGATATGTTCAACATAAAGCTTTGTAAATTCACTCATACCTGTAAGTAGTAGCTGAAGGCAAAAATATCTCATTTGAAAACAGTCCCTACTTCATAAGAAGTTGGTGAGGATGGTACAAATGACAAGGAAACAAGAGAAAGACCGAGATAAAAATATATTAGAACAGATAAGAATTATGGTTGAATAGGATTCATAATAGACCAGGGCCATTTGAATTTAAGTAAAGAATATCATCTATTGACATTAGTGAAGGAATATGTTGAGGAAAGGGAAGTTAAAAAGAAGCATAATACAATTAGAAAAGATTCAAAACAGAATAAATTATTACATATTCTAATTTTCTATATGAATTCATTGAGAATGATAAGAATAAGGTCATTATAAGAAGGTATCTTATAATGATAAGAATCGTTAGAGAATGCCTGAAGACTTAAAAGAGTTAACTCTTAAAGAACATATCCTACACTGTACATCAGATATTGCAATGTTCATGGTGGTTAATTTCAAACACACTCCAATGGTTCAAAGCTTCTCTTTATATAAACTCATATATTCAGATATCAGTGAGTATAGGTTTAACCTAATGGGTAGCTTTCAAAAAAACTCAGAATATCTTTTGAAAAATGACAGTGAAATATTCAGTATTCCCTTTAACAACCACTTCCTGGTCTTTAGACAACATTGCTCCATTGAAGAAGTTTCCATTGTAATGTGCAAGGGAAGCTGTCACCTGCTTAATGGAAAGAATCTATGTCTTAAAAAATGAAGATAATTGTTTACACTTAAGAAAATGAACATCTGCAACACCACATAAATTTAGTTCATAAAGCATCTAGAAAATTATTCTAATGGGTATAGACATTTATATGTTTAAATTCTGACATCTTCAGAACTCAAAGAATTACTTATACAGATTATCAGACCTCCATGTGTTGGATGTATTTATAAATGCATATGTATATTCATATGTTCATAAAACAGCTATCAGTGAAAAGAGAGACAATGAATTAGAAACAGAGAAAAGCTAAGTGCAATCGAGGAAGCAGAGAAGGTAAAAATTATGGAAATATACAATGATCACAAAAATAAATCCCTGCATAAACTATGAACATATAAACTTGAAATAAAAAGTAGAACCTAGAATGTCATGCAAAATCATGAAAAAATATACATCTTCATAATATAAAATCCAAAACTCAAATATACATTTATAGAATGTGTCAAACAAAATTTCTCACAAATATCAACTGAAAAAATAAAAATTCTCTCAGATACATTATATGGAAAACTTGTTTCTCTACAAATTACATTAATCATTCAATAAAATTGCATATATCAAATCTCATGTTGTTTTATTTAATTTTAAGCATGTGTTGCAGTTTTTTACAATCTGTACAATGCAAATGTTAGAACAGCAAAGTTAAGCTTCCTGAGATAGGAATTGTTATACCTTTCCCACTATATTCACTTTTGCACTTTTACTTTTACATTACACTTAAGGGGTCTTTAGAGGCTTGAAAAGTTTAAAAGATAATTAATGGCCCTGTGAATTGAGTCTCAAAAATCTCACAAATATTTACTTTGTGATGCAGCCTTAGATTTTAACAGTTCTGATACAGAATATTTCCAATGAATGTTTCCTTTTTCTCTGAAATTCATCATCTGCTTGGGAAGGGTCATGACTGACTGTCTTTTTACCAGTACTGAACATACAACCTGGGATATCATCACACACCCATCAAGAGTGCAAGAGTATAATGCTTACCTCTGGCCATTCTTGTGTGGAAATAATTTACAGTCTAGTAAGTGCTAATTTACACAAGAGAGAGAAATTTTTCATTACTGGTACCAGAAAGATAAAGAGATATGGTATGGGGCAATAATCAGAGGGAGAAAGTAGTCAATTAGCTAGTTTCATTTCAAAGCATTATGAAGTTCATTTTATTAGTTAAATTTATTGAGTTTATTCCTTAGTTAATATGAGAATTCTTATATACTGTTTAGTTTTCCACCCTTGTAGACTCTAAATTCTGCTAGAATCCTTTCAAACAGAACAAGACACATCTGTATCTCTAAACTATGTGCTAGTAATTAAAAATGAATGTGGTTATAAAAAGAAAGATGAAGATGATAGTGGAAAAAATAAAAAGAACAAGTGAATAGGGCATTGTGGAACGCATATGACTATAGTATTTACAAGATGAGATAGGATTATTTTCAGTTTCAGATATGTCTGGAATCCTGGAATGTGAAGGCATGCATAGACTACATAGCTAGAAATTGTGGAAAAATAAAAGACAAAAATAAATGTGTTGAGAAAATTTTACCTAGTGTTTCCAATGTCATACTATTTATTTTCATTGAGCTTGTACATTTAAATATATTCAATTATTTCCCTATAAAGCACATATACACTATCATCATGTTAATGAGGTTAAAAGTATATTTTATGTAACTTTTATAAATAATTCTTAATTTTAAGGTTTTAATTAATTACATTTCCCCCTTGTTTTTCTTCCTTCCAAACTCTCATGTAAAACTCCTACATGCTTCTTCAAATTAAAGACCCATTTTTTTCACTAATTGCTATTGTGTGCATCTGCATCTGTACACATATATACATATGTAATCCTAAATATTACCTCTTCAGTAAATGTTATGTTATTTTTATGAATGTTTTTAGGGTGGACCATTTTCTGTAATTGTTAATATGCATTGTATACAACAGAATTGATAACATTAAATAGAGATGGTCAGATTCCAGTCCCTGTATATCTAAAAGTCACTTATTTTTACCAATTTCTCTTCTATGTAACCCCACACAAAACTTACATCCATCATGTATTTCCACTTGTGTCACTGATATAACAGAGCCATAAGTACAATAAGAGTGGCCCTAACACAGGGTTGAAGTGAGAACAGAGTGTTAATTGTACCAAATTTGCAAATTGTCCTGATTTAATTTTACTTCCACTGCTATTGCATCATTTATTCTTTACAAACATCCCCAAACACACACACACACACACACACACACACACACACACACTCCAAGCCTAGGAGAATTATAAGACTGCAATTTGGAGTTCCATATTAAGGACATAAAAAACTGATAAGGGGATCCAGAGAGGTGACACAGTGGGTGAGATGTTCACTCCACACAATGTGCTTAGTTATAAGTATCTATATCAAAAATCTGGATGTGTGTGTGTGTGTGTGTGTGTGTGTAATCTTGGAAATGGATGAATAATCATAGTCAGTTTTTGAACGTTAACTAGCCAGGGATCAAGTGAGGTCCAGGATCTGAGAGAGTATGTCTTCAAAAATAGAACCAAGAGTAGTCAAAGTTCACTTGTGACCTACACAAAGTTTTTACACATCTACCTTAAAATCACCAAACTAAAAATGCTTGAAAATATTTGAGAACTATCTATATCTCAAAATTTCTTATATCATGTGAATTTGAGTAAACTGATCAAGTTCTTTATACAGAGCCTAAACTTTAATTAAACTAATTTAACCCAGTAATTTAATTAATTATCTAAAATATACTTTTTAATCCTATTCATTAAATAAAATATAATTTTTCATCTCATATGATTTGTGTGGTCAGTGTGATATCAAGCAATTCATTTTTACCACTATGATTAATTTTCTCATCTAAGCTTACTCCAGATGTTATAACTGTGAGTAGATTTGATAATTATGATCCTAGCTTTTGACTTGAACAAATGACAGATAGAATTAAGTACAGTCATATATTAAAAATGGAGAGTACCATTTCATTCAGCAAAATATTGTTACTTGAAGGTTTAATTTGTTCCTTTTTTCTAAATTCTCATTTTCTTGTTGTTATATTTCTTGTTATTTACAGGATTTAATATTTGATCTCATTCTAAATACTTTCTTAGTAAGCCTTCAATGTCTGAATTTCACCACTAACAAAGACTACTTTACTTTTTTCTTTTAAGAGTATGAATTTATTTCTAATTTTATTTTTAAATTACTTTATTTTGTTATTTTTAATTTTATTTTTTAATATATATTTTTATTTTCATATACAAGGAAATTGTGTGTAAACATCCAGTAAGGCCAGAAGAGCGTATTGGTTCCAAAATCATTTGAATTGCAGCCTGTTGTGATCTGCCTGATGTAGGTGATAAGAATAAAACTTAGGTGTCTTTGAAGACAAGAAAGAGCTTTTTAGCTGCTAACCCAACTCTTCACAGTTGATTTTAGACTATGAATTCAAAATATAAATCCAAGGAAGTAAACCAAGTGCACTTTTAAAAGATAAAATACACTAACTTATTCACAGTGTTCTTTTATTAGAATTACTTTTCCACCAAGGAACATAGATGGAACATAAAGTTGTCCTTTGAAAATATTTTTCATCTCTACTATATTTTGGGCTTGATGTACTAAAGACAATATATGTAAAAACAGTAATTGTCACAGAGGGCAGTGAAGTCTTTAGAATTTGCTACAACTGAAAATTTTCATTAAAGGTACATTTTCCATATTTAAACTGATATTTATATTTTGCTTCATTCCTGAAATACCCGACAGTAAATATTTTTTATTACCAAAGAAGTTTATGTAGGTCACAGTTTTATAGTTTATAAATTTGGACCATGTAACTCTAGCTTTGATGGTGGTCTCTTGGTCAATTGCAGAAATGAAAACGAATTGGAGAGGAATAATAAAGGAGTAATGGAAAGAGGTTGGAATAAGGGATGTATCTTCACTGGCAAGCTTCTAAGAAGACTCATTCCCCCCCCCTTTTCTTTTATTTTTTCCTTTCTTTTTTCCTTTCATTTCTTTTCTTTCTTTATCCTCTCATTTGAATTCATTTCCCTCCTTTTCTTAGTTCATTTCCCTTTTCTTCTTTTCGTTACTTTTCTTTCCTTTCCTTTCCTTTCCTTTCCTTGTCTTGTCTTTTCTTTTCTTTTCTTTTCTTTTCTTTTCTTTTCTTTTCTTTTCTTGTTTTTCTCTTTCCAGTTATTTTCTCTACCATCTTTTTGTTGGAATTGTATTTAGGTTCTTACTCTTAATAAATGAAGGGAGTAACACTGGATCAAATTATGGATTCTACTTTTTTAAATGATCAAAGTAACTACCAAACAGAAGACAAAGCTCCTAACCTATGAACTTTTTTTGAAATAAGTGAATTTGGTATACACTGTAAGAGTTCTCATGAATGAATGATTATTTTCTTAATTACTGTATTACAAAAATGTAACCAGTTACATCTATAGTGCTTAATTTGATACAAGAGTCTTTAGTTGTTGTTGTTGCTGTTGTTATTGAAGTTGCTGTCATTGTTTACAAAAGATATAGTTGTCCAATGGAACTAAATAATTTAACAGGTAGCCTAGAATTTTTTCTCCTTGGGATTTCAGAGGACCCTGAACTGCAGACCCTGTTATATGTACTATTCCTGTTCATATACCTCCTCACTGTTCTTAGAAATGTGCTCATCATCTTGGCCATCATCTCTGATTCTGACCTCCACAGTCCTATGTACTTCTTTCTTTAAAACCTTTCATTGTCTGACATGGGCTTCGGCAGTGACATCATTCCAAAAATGCTGATAAACACACAGACCCACAACAAATCCATATCTTATGCTGCCTGCCTAACTCAGGTGTATTTCTTCTTTCTTTTTGGGTGTATGGAGAGCCTACTACTGACTGGGATGGCCTATGACCTATGGGTAGCCATTTGTCATCCTCTAAACTATGAAGTCATTGTGAACCCTCGCCTGTGTAGATGTTTGGTCATTGTGTTGTTTTTCATTAGCTTTATTGATTCACAGGTACACTGTGTGATGGTTTCACAAATAAAATTTTGCAAGAACATGGAAATCCCTCATTTCTTCTGTGTTGTTCCTGAGCTTCTAAAACTTGCCTGTTCTGACACCTCTATCAATAACTTATTCAGGGTTTTTTAAAGCATCATTTTTGGTTTTCTCCCTATCTCAGGAATCTTTTACTCCTACTATAAAATTCTTTCCTCCATTGTTAATGTCCCATCCTTGTTAGGGAAATATAAAGCATTTTCTACCTGTGGGTCTCACTTGTCAGTTGTTTGCTTATTTTATGAAACAGGTATAGGCATTTACGTCAACTCATCTATTTCTAGTTCAACCAAGGAGGGTATGATGGCTTCAGTAATATATACCATGGTAGTTCCCATGATGAACACCTTCATCCACAGCCTGAGAAATAGGGACATGAAAAAAATCCTCCAGAAACTTTTCTGTCTAACATAAATTACCTACCTGTATAATCCCTTAAATTATAATTTCTTAACTGTGTGTCACATAACTGTGAGTGGTATTTTGAAACATGTAGGACTATAAACTTTTCTGAATTTTAAAATGAATGAAAAGGTGAAAAATTAATGCATATAAGGAATAAATCTAGATGTACCTTGCTGTACATGTCCAAGTTACATGTAGTAACCTCACTTTGACCTGCCTTCTGAATATATAAAACTGAAAATTGGCAGTGCATATAATTTTATACAATGAAAGATGAAGAAACACAGCCAGTAATACTTTAGATTGAATTAGATTTCATTTTTTGTATTGTTATGATTTTACCATTTGGATAAATGAAAACATGGTGGTTTAATTTCAGATACTAACCATTTTCAAAATTTTCCTAACATAATTCATCAGCATGTAAATATCGAATCATTAATTGTTTTGCAAGATATTCAGTTTTAAAAATTAATGTTTTTTTCATGATATCAGATTCATAGAATGGGTGTTTATAGGCTATATTTTCTTGGAAAAGGAAACACATTCTCCTTTTGACTATGTGGTAACTGATAATATTTCAATGATGTAGTATTTTTCCCAAACTTGAGTGCATATAGGCAACTCTAGTGGGATTCAACAACAAACATGATAGAGACAGAAAGCCTGGTAGAGGACGTATAATTAAGGATATATGGAGAATTGTTGGAGGAAAAGTGAAAGTGGGGGATTTATATTTCTATATCTAATTCTATACATGTATCAACTTCTCTTGTGTAGAAAAAAAATTAAATACCTAAATATTTTAATGTTATATTAAGGTAGAATGTGCAATTTATGAAATGGCATTAAATGTAGTCTTGTCACATTGTACTATGTATTTATGTAACTTATACTCCCCTGTACTGACAACTATTAATTTAAAATACTGACCAAGTTTAAAAAACATCAAAGATATAGGCATTCTGATATATGATACTTTCAGTAATTATACTTTTCTTTATAAAACTTTTTAAAATCTTCATCTAAATAAGTATGCAAATTTGCTCAGATCTTTAATAAATGCTACTTTTACATATGCTGAAAAATGTTTACTGTTTTGTTCTCATACTTGTTTACATTGCACTTGATATTGGATTATATAATGACATTTTTAACCAAAATTCTTGGATATTTAGAACACATCTCTCATAAATGTACAATCATTTCCCATTTTTCTATTATCTGCCTAGTACTTCTTTTGGGTTTCATATAGTGTAACATTATTTTTAGGGATAAAAAGACATTTGATATTCTATATAATACATATTTTTTATCCACTCATCTGTTGTTGATCTATGTTGATTTCATTATTTATATTTTAAAAACTGTCCTCAAAAACATTTTGTACAAATAATTTTACGGTATATTAGGCTGGAGTCTTCTGAATAAATGTCCAGGAATGATATAGTAAAGATATATGACACACTTATTTGTTTGAGAGTTCTTTATAATGATTTTTACACTGGCTAGAACAGTATACATTTCTACTAGCAGTATCTAGTTCAAATAAAAACAAATATTGAAGGAAAGGCTTACCAACAAATAGGGTCAACTTGAAGCAAGAGTGTCTTCCTTAAAAGTAAGGGTAGACTAGATAAGTAAATAAGGGATAATATCAAATAAAAATGTATGAAATAAAATAAAATGAAATAAATTGAAGAATAGAGTATGCAAGAACTCAAGAATAATATAACAATATCAAGCATTTTAATAATACTGATATAGGGAAAAAGACTCATATCAAGGGGATAATACGAATCTTCAACAAATGTTAGAGTAAAACTTCCATAATATATGGAAAGATGTACATTTTAAGAGCAAAGAGAAATGGAGAATATCAAGTAGGCAAGAGTAGAAAAAAAATCTACAATAACACCATATATGAAAGCATGAAGCATAGAGAACAAAAATAATTTATTAAAATATGGAAGAGGAAAACACCAAGTAATATAAAGGCAGTTTCATGAGAATACTATCTGCAGTAATAGTAAAGGTTTTCACACCATTCTCACAACCAAATCAAGGCATTTAGAAAGGAGCTCTAAACATTTTCACTAAAATCATGAACAAAATTATGTCCACTTTCTATACACCTATTTAATATATTACTTAATGTCTTAACTAGAAAAATCAGACAACTAAAGGAGATTAAGGGGTCCAAAATGTACAGTAGAAATTCAAAGTATCTTTATTCAAAGGGAATATCTTTTTTTTTAATTTTATTTTCTATATTCTATGTTTACATTCCAAAGGCTTTCCCCTTTCCCAGTTCCCACCCACCATAGTTCCCATAGTTCCTCTCCCCCCCATCTGTTCCCCAATAATTCCCCCTCCCCCCTCGGTTTCTTTACTAAACTGGAAGCAATGTTTACAGGCCCAGGGTCCTCTCCTTTCTTCTTCTTGGGAATCATTTGACTTGCTATTTGTGTCTTGAGTATTTAGGGCTTCTGGGCTCATTAATATCCACTTATCAGTGATTGCATTTCAGGTGCATTCTTTTGTGATTGGGTTAATTCACTCAGGATGATATTTTCCAGGTCTAACCATTTACCTACAAATTGCATGAATTCATTATTTTTAATTGCTGTGTAGTATTCCATTGTATAAATATACCACATTTTCTGTATCCATTCCTCCTTTGAGGGATATTTGGGCTCCTTCCAATTTCTGGCTATTATAAACAAGGCTGCTATAAACATAGTGGAGCATGTGTCCTTATTGCATGCAGGGGAATCCTCTGGGTATATGCCCAGGAGTGGTATGCCAGGGTCCTCTGGAAGTAACATGCCCAATTTTCTGAGGAACCGCCAAACTGATTTCCAGAGCGGTTTTACCATTTGGCAATCCCACCAACAGTGGAGGAGTGTTCCTCTTTCTCCACATCCTCGCCAGCACTTGTTGTCTCTTGAGTTTTTAATCTTAGCCATTCTGACTGGTGTGAGGTGGAATCTCAGGGTTGTTTTGATTTGCATTTCCCTGATGACTAATGATGTTGAACATCTTTTAAGGTGTTTCTCGGCCATCCGAATTTCTTCTGGTGAAAATTCTTTGTTTAGCTCTGTGCCCCATTTTTTGATAGGGTTATTTGGTTCTTTGCGGTCTAACTTCTTGAGTTCTTTGTATATATTGGATATTAGCCCTCTGTCGGATGTGGAGTTGGTGAAGATCTTTTCCCACTTTGTTGGTTGCCGTTTTGTCCTTCTGACAGTGTCCTTTGCTTTGCAGAAACTTTGTAATTTTATGAGGTCCCATTTGTCGATTCTTGATCTTAGAGCATAAGCTATTGGTGTTCTGTTCAGGAACTTTTCCCCTGTGCCCAAGTCCTCCAGGGTCTTCCCAAGTTTCTTTTCTAATAGTTTCAGTGTGTCTGGTTTTATGTGGAGGTCCTTGATCCACTTGGAGTTGATCTTAGTGTAAAGAGATAAGATTGGATCAATTCGCATTCTTCTGCATGTTGACTTCCAGTTGAACCAGCACCATTTGTTAAAAAGGCTATCTTTATTCCACCGGATGGTTGTGGCTCCTTTATCAAAGATCAAGTGACCATAAGTCTGTGGGTTAACCTCTGGGTCTTCAATCCTGTTCCATTGATCTGCTTGCCTGTTGCTATACCAATACCATGCAGTTTTTAACACAATTGCTCTGTAGTACTGCTTGAGGTCAGGGATATTGATTCCCCCAGAAGTCCTTTTATTGTTGAGAATAGTTTTAGCTATCCTGGGTTTTTTGTTGCTCCAGATGAATTTGAGAATTGCTCTTTCTAGATCTATGAAGAATTGACTTGGGATTTTGATGGGGATCGCATTGAATCTGTATATTGCTTTTGGCAAGATGGCCATTTTTACTATATTGATCCTGCCAATCCAGGAGCAAGAAATATTTTTCCATCTTCTGAGGTCTTCTTCGATTTCTTTCTTCAAGGACTTGAAGTTCCTGTTGTACAGATCTTTCACTTGTTTGGTTAGAGTTACGCCAAGATACTTTATGTTGTTTGTGGCTATTGTGAAGGGTGTTATTTCCCTAATTTCTTTCTCTGCCTGCTTGTCCTTTGAGTACAAGAAGGCCACTGACTTGCTTGAGTTAATTTTATAACCTGCCACTTTGCTGAAGTTGTTTATCAGCTGTAGAAGTTCTCTGGTGGAGTTTTTTGGGTCGCTTAGGTAAACTATCATATCGTCTGCAAATAATGATAGTTTCACTTCTTCCTTTCCAATTTGTATCCCTTTGACTTCCTTATGTTGTCTAATTGCTCTTGCTAGAACTTCAAGTACTATATTGAAAAGATATGGAGAGAGAGGGCAGCCTTGTCTAGTCCCTGATTTTAGTGGGAATGCTTCAAGTTTCTCTCCATTTATTTTGATGTTGGCTACTGGTTTGCTGTAGATTGCTTTTACTATGTTTAGGTATGGGCCTTGAATTCCTGCTCTTTCCAAGACTTTTAGCATGAAAGGATGCTGAATTTTGTCGAATGCTTTTTCAGCATCTAATGAGATGACCATGTGGTTTTTTTCTTTCAGTTTGTTTATGTAGTGGATTACATTGATGGATTTCCGTATATTGAACCATCCCTGCATCCCTGGGATGAAGCCTACTTGATCATGGTGGATGATCGTTTTGATGTGCTCTTGGATTCGGTTAGCAAGAATTTTATTTAGTATTTTTGCATCTATATTCATAAGAGAAATTGGCCTGTAGTTCTCTTTCTTTGTTGGATCTTTTTGTGGTTTAGGTATTAGCGTAATTGTGGCTTCGAAGAATGAGTTGGGCAGTGTCCTTTCTGTCTCTATTTTGTGGAATAGTTTGGAGAGTATTGGTGTTAAGTCTTCTTTGAAGGTCTGGTAGAATTCTGCACTAAAACCATCTGGTCCCGTACTTTTTTTGGTTGGGAGGCTTTCTATAACCCCTTCTATTTCTTTAGGGGTTATGGGACTATTTAGCTGATCTACTTGATGCTGATTTAATTTTGGTATTTGATATCTGTCTAGGAAATTGTCCATTTCCTCCAGGTTCTCCAGTTGTTTTGAGTATAGACCTTTGTAGTAGGATCTGATGATGTTTTGAATTTCCTCAGTTTCTGTTGTTATGTCTCCCTTTTCATTTCTAATTTTGTTAATTTGTATACTGTCTCTGTGTCCTTTGGTTAGTCTGGCTAAGGGTTTATCTATCTTGTTGATTTTCTCAAAGAACCAGCTCCTGGTCTTGTTGATTCTTTGTATGGTTCTCTTTGTTTCTATTTGATTGATTTCAGCCCTGAGTTTGATGATTTCTTGTCTTCTACTCCTCCTGGGTGAATTAACTTGTTTTTCTTCCAGGGATTTAAGGTGTGCCATTAAGCTGCTAGTATATGCTCTCTCCAGTTTCTTTTTGGATGCACTTAGAGCTATGAGTTTTCCTCTTAGCACTGCTTTCATTGTGTCCCATACATTTGGGTAGGTTGTACCTTCATTTTCATTGAATTCTAAAAAGTCTTTGATTTCTTTTTTTATTTCTTCCTTGACCAAGGTGTCATTGAGTAGAGTATTGTTCAGTTTCCATGTGTATGTGGGCTTTCTGTTGTTTTTGTTGTTATTGAAGACCACTCTTACTCCATGGTGATCTTATAGAAGGCATGGGATTAGCTCGATATTCTTGTATTTGTTGACATCTGTCTTGTGACCAATTATATGGTCTATTTTGGAGAAGGTCCCATGTGGAGCTGAGAAAAAGGTATATTCTTTAGCTTTAGGATGAAATGTCCTATATATATCTGTTAAATCCAATTGGTCCAGAGTTTCAATTAGTTTCGCTGTGTCCCTGTTTAGTTTCTGCTTTCCTGATCGGTCCATTGAGGAGAGTGGAGTGTTGAAGTCACCCACAATTATTGTGTTAGGTGTAATGTGTGCTTTAAGCTTTAGTAAGGTTTCTTTTACGAATGAGGCTGCCCTTGCATTTGGAGCATAGATGTTCAGTATTGAGAGCTCTTCTTGGTGGATTTTTCCTTTGGCCAGCAAGAAGTGACCTTCTGAGTCTCTTTTGATGATTTTAGGTTGGAAGTCAATTTTATCTGATATTAGAATGGCTACTCCAGCTTGTTTCCTGAGACTGTTTGCTTGTAAAATTGTCTTCCAGCCTTTTACTCTAAGGCAGTGTTTGTCTTTGACACTGAGATGTGTTTCCTGTATGCAGCAAAATGTAGGGTCCTGTTTCCCTATCCAGTCTGTTCATCTATGTCTTTTTATTGGGGAATTGAGTCCATTGATGTTAAGAGATATTAAGGAATAGTAATTATTTCCTCCAGACATTTTTGAAATTGTATTTATTTATTTTATTTATTTTTTATATTCGAGAGGTTACCTTCTTTTGGGTTTGATGAGAGGAGGTTTCTATCTTGCTTCTTCCCGGGTGTAGTTTCCGTCCTTGTCTTGGTGTTTTCCCCCTATTATCCTTTGTAGGGCTGGATTTGTGGAAAGATATCGTGCAAATTTGGTTTTTTCATGGAATACCTTGATGTCTCCATCTATGGTGATTGAGAGCTTTGCTGGGTAAAGTAGTTTTGGCTGAAGTTTGTGTTCTCTTAGAGTTTGCATGATATCTGCCCAGGATCTTCTAGCTTTCATGGTCTCAGGTGAGAAGTCTGGTGTTATTCTGATAGGTCTTCCTTTATAAGTTACTTGGCCTTTTTCTCTTGCTGCCTTTAGTATTATTTCTTTGTTTATTACATTTGGAGTTTTGATTATTATGTGACGGGATGTATTTCTGTTCTGATCCAGTCTGTTTGGGGTTCTGTATGCTTCTTGTATATTCATGGGCATCTCTCTCTTTAGGTTGGGGAAGTTTTCTTCCATAATTTTGTAGAAGATATTTGCTGGCCCTTTAACTTGTACATCTTCATTCTCGTATATACCTATAATCCTTAGGTTTGGTCTTCTCATTGTGTCCTGGATTTCCTGGATGTTTTAGGTTACAGCCTTTTTGCATTTAGTATTTTCTTTGACTGTTGAATCAATGGTTCCTATGGTATCTTCGGCTTCTGATATTCTGTCTTCTATCTCTTGTATTCTATTGTTGATATTTGCATCTATGGCTCCTGATTTCTTCCCAAGGTTTTCTATCTCCAATGTTGTCTCCCTCTGCGATTTCTTAGTTGTTTCTACTTCTGTTTTTAGTGCCTGGATGGATGTGCTCAGATCTTTCGCTTGCTTGATTGTGTTTTCATGTATTTCTTTGATAGATTTTTGTGTTTCCTCTTTCATAGCTTCTACTTGTTGGCCCACGTTCTTCTGTATTTCTTTAAGTGATTTTTGTCTTTCCTCCTTATTGTCTTCTTCTTTTTGATCCATCTTCTCCTGCATTTCTTGAAGTGATTTTTGTATTTGCCTTGTAAAGGCTTCTAACTTTTGATCCATTTTCTCTTCTATTTCTTTACGAGATTTTTCTATGTGTTCAGCTACCAGCATCCTGACCAGTGATTTTATATCCAAGTCTTGTTTTTCTGGTGTTTTGGGGTATCCAGGGCTTCCTGTTGTTGGCGAACTGGGTTCAGATGCTGTCATGTTGTCTTGATTTCTGTTATTGACATTCCTTCGTTTACCTTTTGCCATCTGGTTATTTCTGGTGTTAGTTGACCTTGTTGTCACTGGCTGGTGTTTGAATCTCCTATGAGGCTGGGCTTACCTGTTGTTTCTCTACTGGTGGTTATGCGTGATTGCTGCTCAACGGGATCACGATCTGGCTGCCACCCACTGACTTTGTGCACGGCCTGAGGTCTCCGGGAAGTGTGGGGGAGTGCAGCAGAGCCTCGGCAGGTGCTGCTGGGCCTGCCTAGTAGCGAGAGCCTAGCAGATCCCCCCACGTGGTAGCCCCTGATGGAATCTGTCTACCTGTTCCTTTCCAGCTGTGTTCTGGTTGCAGTATGGAGGCCTGCCGCTATCGCTGGTCCGGGCTCCTGGGGAGCTGGGTGGTGCCGGTTGCCTCGGTGCACGGCCTAAGCTTGCAGGGACGTGCTGCAGATCCTAGGCGCCTGGGCCCGCCTGTGGGCGAGAGCTTAGCAGCTCTCCCTGCTCTAGCCCCAGGCGGAGTCTCTATCTGCACCTTTCCAGCTGTGTCCTGGTTGCAATATGGAGGCCTGCCGCTATAGCTGGTCCTCACTCTTCTTAATAAACAAGAATTGTTGCTTATCCTGGTTCTGTGGGCAGGGTCTGAGCACCTGGCAAGCTGGCTAGGTCTGGCTGACCTGCTACCGGCTGGATGGGATGCTGCAGACAAGATGGCGCTGCCTGCAGGGGTTTTGGGGTCTGGCCTGCGAGCACAGAGCGCAGGCATGGCCGCTGTATTCCAAACCGCTAGGCTGTGCGCAGTTCCTGCCCCCGACCTGAGTCCCTGGAGGTCTTAAACTCGGGCTGTCTCTGGTACCTGGTTCTGCCGGCAGGGTCTCAGCACCTGGCAAGCTGGCTAGGTCTGGCTGACCTGCTACAGGCTGGATGGGGAGCTGCAGACAAGATGGCGCTGCCTGCAGGGGGTTTGGGTTCTGACCTGCGAGCGCAGAGCGCAGGCATGGCCGCTGTACTCCAAACTGCTAGTCTGTGTGCAGTTTCTGCCCCAGACCTGAGTCCCCGGTGGTCTTAAACTCGGGCTGTCTCTGGTACCTGGTTCTGCCGGCAGGGTCTCAGCACCTGGCAGGCTGGCTACGTATGGCTGACCTGCTACCTGCTGGATGGGATGCTGCAGACAAGATGGCGCTGCCTGCAGGGGGTTCGGGGGTCTGGCCTGCAAGCGCAGAGCTCAGGCACGGCCGCTGAACTCCAAACCGCTAGGCTGTGCGCAGTTCCTGCCCCAGACCTGAGTCCCCGGAGGTCTTAAACTCGCTGGCAGGGTCTCAGCACCTGACAGGTTGGCTAGGTCTGGCTGATCCGCTACCGGCTGGATGGGATGCTGCAGACAAGATGGCGCTGCCTGCAGGGGGTTCGGGGGTCTGGCCTGCGAGCGCAGAGCTCAGGCACGGCCGCTGAACTCCAAACCGCTAGGCTGTGCGCAGTTCCTGCCCCAGACCTGAGTCCCCGGAGGTCTTAAACTCGGGCTGTTTCTGGTACCTGGTTCCGCTGGCAGGGTCTCAGCACCTGGCAGGCTGGCTACGTATGGCTGACCTGCTACCTGCTGGATGGGATGCTGCAGACAAGATGGCGCTGCCTGCAGGGGGTTCGGGGGTCTGGCCTGCGAGCGCAGAGCTCAGGCACGGCCGCTGAACTCCAAACCGCTAGGCTGTGCGCAGTTCCTGCCCCAGACCTGCGTCCCCGGAGGTCTTAAACTCGGGCTGTCTCTGGTACCTGGTTCTGCCAGCAGGGTCTCAGCACCTGACGGGTTGGCTAGGTCTGGCTGATCCGCTACCGGCTGGATGGGATGCTGCAGACAAGATGGCGCTGCCTGCAGGGGGTTCGGGGGTCTGGCCTGCGAGCGCAGAGCTCAGGCACGGCCGCTGAACTCCAAACCGCTAGGCTGTGCGCAGTTCCTGCCCCAGACCTGGGTCCCCGGAGGTCTTAAACTCGGGCTGTCTCTGGTACCTGGTTCCGCTGGCAGGGTCTCAGCACCTGGCAGGCTGGCTACGTATGGCTGACCTGCTACCTGCTGGATGGGATGCTGCAGACAAGATGGCGCTGCCTGCAGGGGGTTCGGGGGTCTGGCCTGCGAGCGCAGAGCTCAGGCACGGCCGCTGAACTCCAAACTGCTAGGCTGTGCGCAGTTCCTGCCCCAGACCTGCGTCCCCGGAGGTCTTAAACTCGGGCTGTCTCTGGTACCTGGTTCTGCCGGCAGGGTCTCAGCACCTGATGGGTTGGCTAGGTCTGGCTGATCCGCTACCGGCTGGATGGGATGCTGCAGACAAGATCGGGAATGTATCTTTATACATAAAAGAGCATAAAGGATGAACTAGAAACATCTAGTGGCTTAGAAATATATTTAACAAAATATTAGGATACAAAATTAAAACTACAAAGCCATCAGCTTTCTGATTTGCAAACATAAACACACACACACACACACACACACACACACACACACAAGAAATGGTACTATTCACAGTATCCTTTAAAAAATCTGTTAATAAATCTAGCCAGGAATGAAAATATTATATAATGAAAAGTTAAAAACACTGAAAATGAAACTGAATATAATACTAAAAAATTGAAAAGCATCTAATTCTCATAGAATAGAAGTATTAATATTTGGAAAAATGCATCATAGCAAACAGAATCTACAGATTCAGCTCAATTGTTATTAAAATTCCAAGGCAGTTCTTTAAAGAAATTTTAAAAATAATCTTATTCCATATGGAAATATAAAAATTCCAAGATAACCAAAAATATATCCTTAATGATGCCATTAAAAAACAAAGCAACACAAAACTTCTGGGGGCTATCACAATCCCATATTTCAAGTTAAAGTACAGGGCTTGATTAAAGTTAAAACAAAACAACAGTCTAACCTGTAGAGTAACAATAATGGCAAGTAATTCTTAATGAGCTATACTCATGCAAAATTTTATACTTAGCAAAAGATGGAGCTTAAGTCTCTGATTGAAATTTTAAGATAGTCTTAGAGGGGTAGTGCTTCAGATCTGAGATTGTCTTGTATTCTCTAATTTGTTTTATTATGCTACTATTATCTTGATATCAAAATTAAGGAAATACTTAACAAAAAAGAAAAATAGAATAGAACTGAAGACACAGGAATAAACATACATGCCTATGGTCACCTGAACATTGACAAAGAAGCCAAAATCATCCAGTGGAAAAATGGCATCATATTCAACAAATGATGCAGGTTCAACTGGTGTTAAGAATGGAGAAGAATGCAAACTGACCCCTTCTTAATATCCTTGTACAAATCTTAAGTCCAAGTGGATCAGAGACATCCACATACAACAAGATTCATTGAATCTAACAAAAGAGAAAGTAGGAAAGAGACTTTAACACATTACCAGAGGAAAATTTCCTGACAAGAACACCAGTGGCTCAGGCCCTGAGATCAACTATTGAAAAGCTTGTATAAGGCAAAGGGCACTGTCAATAGGACAAAACAGCAACCTACAGATTGGGAAAATATCTTTAACAATCCTAACTCCGATGGAGGGTTAATATCCAATTTATACCAAGAATTCAAGAACTTGGACTCTAGAGAACAAAATAACCTCATTAAAAATGGTGTGCAGGGCTAAACAGAAAAATCTCAACAGAGGAACCTCGAATGACCGAGAAGAAGCTAAACAAATGTTCAACACCCTTAGTCATTCAAGAAATGCAAATTAAAACCACCCTGAGATATCACCTCAAACAAGTCAGAATGGTTAAAATCAAAACTCCTGTGATTCCCCCAGAACTTTTTGTATTATTGAGAATAGTTTTCACTATCTTGTTTTTTTTTAATTATTCCAAATGAATTTGCAAAATGCTTTTCTATCTCTATGAAGAATTGGAATTTGTGTTCTCTTAGGGTCTATATGACATGTGCCAGGATCTTATGGCTTTTATAGTCTATGGTGAGAAGTCTGGTGTAATTCTGAAAAGTCTACCTATATATGTTACTTGTTATTTTCCCCTTACTGCTTTTAATATTCTTTCTTTGTTTTGTGCTTTTGGCATTTTGATTATTATATTACTGGAGGAATTTCTTTCCTGGTCCACTCTATTTGGAGTTATGTAGGCTTCTTGTATGGTCATGACCACTTCTTTCTTTAGGTTAGGGAAGTTTTCTTCTATAATTTTGTTGAAGATATTTACTGGCCCTTTAAGTTGGGAATGTTCACTCTCTTCTATAGCTATTATCCTTAGGTTTTGTCTTCTCATTGTGTCCTGGATTCCTTGGATGTTTTGGCTTAGGAGCTTTTTCAGCAAGGACTTCGTGGTATTAGCAATACTGTCTGGGTATTGTGCCTGCTGATGTGATGAATCCCTAGGTGTGGCAGTCTCTTGATGGCCTTTCCTTCACTCTCACCTCTATTCTTTGTCTCTGCATTTCCTTTAGACAGGAACAGTTCTGAGTTAATATTTTTGAGATGGGTGCTGGCCCCATCCCTCAACCATCAGGGTTGCCTAATATCTTAGTATGGTAAATCACAACTAATATAAAATAACTCTAAATATCATATTGAATAAACTGTATGGGTGATATTTTATATATCAAGTAAAATAATTAATTAGCAGGGTTGAAAAATAAACTAGGGAAGATTCTAATACAAACAATATTTCTCTCTTTTTTAATATTGTGGATATAGTAGTTCTCAAAACCAGGAATATTGTTAAAGAGATATGTCAGAGATTGATTTGGGGGGCATAGCACAACTTTCATCTGGCCCTCAATAAAGAATTCTTCCATTGAGAAATTGAATTAATCTCTCTTTGTTATTAACAACACAAGCACAAAGTTACTTAATAGTTTTCAACTTTCCTTTTTTCTATCCCATAGCAACTAATTTGAAGAATGTAAAGACATCAGAATAATTAAACTAATGAGGAACTTTGAGAATTTAAACCATGGGACCCATAACAATGTCTTAATTCTCCTTGTTCGGGTATTGTGCTATGAAAATTCATCTGATATTTCTGTGAAGAGATAATTGAGAGCAAGTATTTCAGTAAGAATATTTGAAGACCTTGTATGTTCCAGCCAGGGTGAGTGGGATAGATATGAAAAGCAGACACAATGAATATAATGGGCTAAACCCTTAGAAGAGAGCAAACTGTAAAGTGCCTGTTTAGTCTATCCTTATAAAGATGCTGTATTTCAAAGGCATTTTAGCATTCATTGAGTCTATTTCCCAGATCTTATTCCATTTTCATCATCCAATCTTTTAAATATTGGTTATTTTTCCAATTTTATGATGTGAAGAGAATCTATTCTCTACTCCTTTGTATGACTTGTAGAATACTATAAGATTTCATTCACCCAGTTTCATATTTTATAAATCTTTCAAGATCCAATTCTAGAATTATACTTTCTTGTTCAACAAGTTTTACTTCCTTTCAATAACTGCTAATGTATTTTTATTTACATTCACTTCCTTGTACTTATATTTATGTATAAAAATAGTGTGAGATTTATCTTTAGTAGGTGATTACTCTCAATATTTATTTCTTTTCCAACATTTGTATTTATTCAGGTCCTAAAATTTAAAAGGTAGAATACAATTTTCCAAAAAGCCATTTAGATATAATATTGAGGACCTCAGACTAATGCAGAATTGGACTTAACCAATATTAGTGTGACACAAAGAAAATACATAAGAAAGAACAGAAACCCTATACCTGGTTCCCAGTGTTCTCACCCTCTGATTCTGATTTCATTACTGTTAGAAATTCTACCAATTCAAGGTTACCACATCACAGAGTAACTACATTCTGTTTACTCAACCTTTAATGCTTCCATCTATCTATCTATCTATCTATCTATCTATCTATCTATCTATCTATCTATCTATATCTGAGGTGCCTATTTAAAATATCAAACCAAACCTAGCCATCAGGTACTCCAGTATCCCTCAGCCTCTACCTGACAAATGGCCTTGCAACTTTTGTACTCTAGGTACTACCCTGAATTCTTCTCTCAAGGGAGTTGTGCTGCTCTTATCTACATAATCTGATTATTTTGATTACCTGCCATATTTGTACCATTTTCCTCTTTCCTGTTAAACCCAATTCCTCCCTCCTTTCCCTTTTCTCATCCCATAAGGTTTAGTTTAGTTTCATGTCCCCTCTAGAGTCTCACAGATATCCCTGCCTATGCTATCTATCTTCATATCTATTTCTTTTATCAATAATAAACTTTCTCTTCCTCAATAACCTAGGAGCACTAATGTCCTTTCTTTTCTTTTTTATTTATATTTTTGTTCGTTTGTTAATGTTTTTCTTTCATTTTCATGGTTTTGTTTACTTTTACTAGGGTTCAGCGGATCATTAGGTTCATATTTATCATAGTAGCTTTCATTGCCTCAATAGGATAAGAGGAATAGAACCGCAAGTAAGACAGAATTTGACATCAGGGAGTAATATAGTATTCGGGCAGATATGAGTATGCCACTTGTTGATGTGATGTGAACTTTGAGATTTTGCATAGGAAACGTGGTTTACAAGGACCTCCACATAAAACCAGACACACTGAAACTAATTGAAAAGAAACTTGGGAAGACCCTGGAGGACATGTGCATAGGGGGAAAGTACCTGAACAGAACACCAACAGCTTATGCTCTAAGATCAAGAATTGACAAATGGGACCTCATAAAATTACAGTTTCTGTAAGGCAAAGTACACTCTCAGAAGGACAAAATGGCAACCAACAAATTGGGAAAAGATCTTCACCAACCCCACATCTGACAGAGGGCTAATATCCAATATATACAAAGAACTCAAGAAGTTAGACCCCAAAGAACCAAATAACCCTATTAAAAATGGGGTACAGAGCTAAACAAAGAATTGTCACCAGAAGAAATTCGGATGACTGAAAAACACCTTAAGAGATGTTCAATATCATTAATCATCAGGGAAATGCAAATCAAAACAATCCTGAGATTCCACCTCACACCAGTCAGAATGGCTAAGATTAAAAATTCAGGAGACAACAGGTGCTGGCAAGGATTTGGAGAAAGAGGAACACTCCTCCACTGTTGGTGGGATTGCAAGATGGTACAACCGCTCTGGAAATCAGTCTAGAGGTTCCTCTGTCATACCACCCCTGGGCATATACCCAGAGGATGAGGAGGCTGTAGAACAAAGGGAATACTCTGCCATGCTGGTTGGGGTTGCAGTCTTGTACACCACTGTGGCAATTAAATTGGCAGTTTCTCATAAATTGTAAATATTTCTAACACAAGACACATCTATGCCACTCTTGGCTACCACATTTGGTACACAAATGTTCTCCCTATATCACAGGGATACTTGCTCAACTATGTTTATAATGATTCATAATAACCAGAAACTAAAAATAGGCTATATGTGCCTAAACAAAAGTATATAAAGAAAATATCATTGCGATATACAACTCAGCTATTAAAAAACAAAGACATGAAATTTGCAGGCAAATTGATGGAACTTGAGAACACCATGCTGAGTAAGGTAATACAGACTCAGAATGGTGCATATGGTATATATTCACTTATAATTGTACATTAGACATAAAATACTGGATAGCCATGGTATAATCTGGAGACCTAAAACACTGGGTAATAAGAAGGGCCCAAGGGAAGATATGTGACTCTTACTCAAAAGATAGCAGGAGGGAACAGTGTGCGAGAAGGGGTGTGGAGGGGTATAGGGATGAGGATCAGCTATGGGGGTAGTGGGGTAGGAGAGGGATGGGAGTAGGAATGGAAATGAATGTGAGATATCTCCAGAATTAGCTGGAGACCTAGAATAAGAGAGGACTACTATGAGTCAGTAGAATTGACTCTGTCTGAAATTCTTACCAGTAGTGAATACTGAGACTGAACTGACCACCTCTTATAGGCAGGTAGGACTTCCATTGACAAAAAGGAAACACCACCCCACCTATAAAACTTCACCCTAAAATGTATCCTGTCTATGAGATACCCAGGGACAAAAAAGCACCAGAGATAAAAGGCCAACGGATGACTGAACAACACTGAGATCCATTCTAATGGAAAGAGTCAACTCCTGACAATTATTAATAACACTATTCTATGGTTTCAAAAATGTGACTGATTCCATCATTAGATGGAAACAAATGCAGAGATATAAATCCAAACATCACTTGGAGCTCAAGGAGTTATGAGGAGGAGGACAGTATTGAGCAAGCAGGAGGCATCAAGGACACTACAAGAAGACATACAAAGTCAACTAAGCTGGAAACATGGAGGCTCACAGAAAATGCACCACCAACCAAAGAACAAGCAGGGGTTGGACCTCGTCCCCTCCAACATTTTAGCAGATTTGCAGCTTGAACTTCATGTGGGTGCCTCAACAAATGGAGTGGGGATTGTCTCAGACTTTGTCGCCTGTCACCTAATCCCTTGTCTTTACCTGGACTTTCTGGTTGTGTTTCAGGAAACCTAAAACACTGGATAATAAGAAGGGCCCAAGGGAAGATATGTGACTCTTACTCAAAAGATAGCAGGAGGGAACAGTGTGGGAGAAGGGGTGTGGAGGGGTATAGGGATGAGGATCAGCTGTGGGGGAAGCTGAAGAAGAGGTACTTAGTCCTGCTGGAACTAGATGTCCCAGAGTGGGGTTCCACTCAAGATGGGCTTCCTATTCTCTTAAAAGAATGGTAGGGAATAATTGGGGGAGTGATTGGTAATAGTGGAACTGGGAGTAAAGGTGAAACATGGGCTGTGATTGGGGTGTAATATGAATAAAATAATAAATTTTGAAAAAAAAGGAAAATATTTAAAATTAGACAAAATTGAAAAACTTTCTTTTTTACTGATACTGGTATAGCATGTACACTTATTAATACATTTGATGTTGCATATATCAACACTGAGTCATTTGGCATGCAAAAGTTTAACTTGAATATTTTTGAATACCTTATTTATTAAAGGCTGATATACAACATGACTTTGCTCAAAAGCAATAGGATCTACAAGACGAAAAGCCAATTGGGAGAAAATTGGTCATTTAGGGGGCTTGAGTTGCTCTTCTTTGTCCCACTGCTTTCAAATGTCATGACATCAACAGGCCTCCCTGGAAATCATAGGCAGTTCATCTATAAGTCCGAAAGCATCTGAGCCAACTTATTATGAAATGAAGCCTCTAGAAACATGGAGCAAAATAAAGTTTTTATTACAATGATTTTCTTTCAAGTATTATATCACAGTGATAACAACCCCAAACAGTCACACCTTATCTGGGGGTGGAAGGTGTTGATACCATAAAGACCTTGTAGTTTCTACACTCAAGGATAACCTTGGACTGCTTTCTGGGTGATAGAATAATAGGTGTTCTCCAACTTTCCTTGTTTTTATGTTGCTACAGATGGATCTGTGGTGCTTTGTATGCTAAACAAACACTTTACAACTGAACCATCATCCCAGTCCCTAGGCTGAAATTTAATGGAAAGTTGGAGAAATCTGATATCCCATTCACTTAAAAGAATCACTGCCCAAGCAGACATAGTGATAATTATCATTACTCATAATGCTTGGGAGGCAGAGGGAGGATGATCTCTTCAATTTCAGTGCCAATTAAGTCTACATAGTAAGTTCCAGACTAGGCAAAAATATATAATAAAGCCTTATCTCAAAAACAAAAATAAAAACAAAACAAAAACAAATGTAAAATGAAACAAAAAGAACACAGTGAAATTGAGGTCTGCAATACCTAGAAAATTTTCTTTCTTATTCCTGAGATGGACATCGAAAAGAAACACATAACTGTCTTTTTAAACTTAGCATATGAGAGGTTGGGGATTTAGCTCAATGGTAGAATAACTGCCTAGAAAGGCAAAGCCTCGTTTTTTTATCATTAGCACTGCAGAAATAAGATAGTATAAGCAAATGAAAAAAAGAAGAAAAAGAAAAAGAAAAAGAATGATTCTCAACATCTGCACACTTCAGGTCTATTTTCCATAAAATGTTGATATTAATTGAAACCAGAAGCAAAACTTGTAGAGATGGTCAATTAATTGCTTTCATATTGGTGGTGCGTTTGAAATATCTACTGAAATTAGAACTCTTCATGCTCTTTGGGCCTTACCCTAGAAAAATGATATTGCTAATTTTTAGCTAATTGGTATTAAAGGGAGGGAGTCCCTTTTTAGAACATGGCTATTGGGAGGTTCCCTTATTCCACAGGCTCATACACATATCTGTAACAATAATTGGACACACGGGGTAATATAAACTAATTGATAAAATTTATAAAATACAGACCTGAAATCTGGAGGTAGATGTGATGGGAGATTCTGAGAGGATTTGGAAGAGGGTATAAAGATTAGATATGATCAAATGATACAGTGCATGCATGTATGGCTTTTTAAAATAGTAAATAAAGCTTAGATATTTAAAGTTTTCATAATTCTTCCATATATGATTTAATCAGATTGAATTTAGCTGCCTTTTAATGAAGAACATGAAGATGTTTGTTAAATAGTAATGATAAAGAATTAGTTATTGATTCTTATCAGAACTTCCATTCATTGATAATAATCAGATAGCCTTGAATGATATAATAATTGCAGCACTTGTGAACTTGATTAAAAAATCTGAGAGTTAAAGTCTGTCCTGAGATATCTGTTTGAATGCTCTCTGACATACAATAGGGATATTTATGATAAAGTCATTATATGTTGAATATGGTTAATGTTTTTTGTTTTTGTTTCTGTTTTTGTTTTGTTTTTTGGTTTTGTTTTGTTTTGTTTTGTTTTTTGTTTTTCAAGACAGGGTTTCTCTGTGTAGTCCTGGCTGTCCTGGAACTCACTCTGTAGACCAGGCTGGCCTTGAACTCAGAAATCCGCCTGCCTCTGCTTCCCCTGCTGGGATTACAGGCGTGCGCCACCACGCCCGGCCTTGAATATGCTTAATGTAATAATGCCTTTAATATACTTCCTTATAAATGATTGTGACTCTGAAACACAATGAAAGATAGAATATTAATTTTTCACCCCAATTTATGTGTCTGAATTGGAGTACATGTTCCTGGTTAGTGTGTCTTATCTTAAAAATATTTAGAATCATATTTTTTAATCTCAGATAACTGGATAAAATTTATGCCCCAACTATTAGAATGTTTTACAAGTATCCGAAAAAAGATAACAAGAAGCAAATGGTAAAGTTAGAGACTTGTCTCTGTGCTGAATGAAGATCTGTCAAATCTGCATGATGGAAAGGACTTCTAGTAAGGATAATTGTGCACTCTTTCTAATGCACAAATTAGTATTTCCCTCTTTGTAGTATATCCTCAGGTGAGAACATTTCTTTGTGTAGAGTGTTTATGGATTTTGTGTTAAGTATTAAAAAAAGAAATAGTAATATGCCATTTGGGTAGTAAAAATATTAGGGCTGTGCCCGGTGCAAGAGCAAATACGTTTCCCTTAATGTTTGTCAATATAATCCAGATAGCTCCAATTTTTCACACTTTAATTTAAATTATAAAGATGTATATCTCTTTCTGATTTTATTAGAAAAATGAGCAGATGTAGTCTGCAACCATGAGCTATGGGTTCAGGGCTAATGTCCACTAAGGCTCTTAATATGTGTGTAGCTATGTAAACCATCATTGAGAAAACTATGATTTGGAACATCAAATATTAGGAACAACGGCTGAAACATTTTAGAGAGTTTCAGTTACTAAACAGGATACCTGCAATATTTATGTTTCCCAACATTATCAATCAGCCATAAGCCAGAGGTGAATGTTTCCAGAAACAACCTATCTTACAGAGAAACTGTCTTCTCTGAAACAAATACTTACTGGACATGGAAGTGGTACATACTCAAATAGCTTCCACAACTTCCTCAACTTCCTCTTTCTCAAGAACCTTTCCTACAATTATAGAGAATCTGAGCCAGATTTTTCCATTTGGAGCATTGTATATTTCCAACTAGAGAAATGCTGCTACTCATTGCATGTGCCAATAAACACATTCATCAGTGGAGGTCAGACTATAGTTTCTTAATTTTTGTGACTTTATTATATCTCAGAATATTGAACAGGAAATATGGATTATTGGTTAAAGATGACAATATTGAAATTTAAGGGTGACGTTCAATCCTGGGAATGCAAATGAGGAAAGGAAAAAATATATTCTGGCAAGTTGCTTATGACCTGAAGATATCTGAATGGAATTTTACCATAAAAACAAGTAACCAAAATGTCTCCAAATATAGACAAATCTACAAGTAAGTAAGTACTTAAGAATGTAAGTAAGAAAATAAATAAATAAATGCATGCATACATACATACATACATGCATACATACATACATAAGTATTTAAAATGTCAGGAGTCATTTTTACATTCAAGACCTAATAAACCAAAGGCAGAACTTTGATGCTTTGGTAGTTGTAAGGCTGAATGACTATTTGTCACCTTACTACCAGGTCTCCAAAAATTGGACTAGTCTCAATTCCTGTGGCTCCACTGAGCAATTCTCATCCAGCCACCTAGTCTAAACCTTTTCAGTTCAGTGACTGGGCTTTGCTTGCCCTTCCAAATCTTCTCATTCCAATAGAAGCTTGTTATTTTGGTTATGTACTTGGTTGCCTCTTGGATTGCTCTTGGCTTCTTGTTTCTTAGCTATCTCTTATTCCCCTCTCTGTTTCCCATACTTTGCTTCCTTCTCCTACACTCCTACTCACTCTTTCTTCTCATATCCTGTTTCAGATTGGACCCTTTCAAATGCCTGTGGCTAAATTCTCCCTAATGTCTAAAATAAAGTCTTTCACTTTTACCATACCTAGGAGTGGCTGTCTCATTGGTATGCATATGGTGCTGTAAACATGAGAAAGGCAATATAGGAACTCCCAAAGTATTCATATTCTATAATGGTTAAGTCCTGGTGTACTTTGCAATCTGAATAGCAGTTTGAAAAGTTTCCTGCAGTCATGATATTAAATATTCCAGTTAAATTCATACTATACACTTGCAGACTTTGGAGACTATGAGCCATAAGACATTCTACATTATGTTTTAACTGTAAATGGCAGAGATTTAGAGATCTACCTTAGGTTTTGCATTCTACACTGTCATCGTTAAATCACTTTTAGTTCCTGGACACAGGTTACATCACTTTTAGGTCCTGGACCCAGGTTACACATTGTACAAGTGTAACAGAGACAAGAGACTGCAACTCTGGTGACTTAGACCTGGGAGAACATACACCAAAAATATTTCATATTTTTAGAATCATTTCAAAGAACAAAGTTTGTTCATTTATAAATAGTTATTACTTAAAGTGAGTGATTATGTCCACTTGGCAGGATTATGATTTGCTTACGAAGGGAACATTGTGTCCAGCTTTATGGAACACACTAGTTCTTTTTTGGGGGGGTTGAGACAGGGTTTCTCTGAGTAGTCCTGGCTGTCCTGGAACTCACTCTGTAGACCAAGCTGGCCTCGAACTCAGAAATCCACCTGCCTCTGCCTCTGCCTCCCAAGTGCTGGGATTACAGGTGTGCGCCACCATGCCTGGCTGGAACTCTAGTTCTTAATGACAGCTGTCAAAAGCAACTTGAGTTGTTCTTCAGAAGCTACCAACCAACTATCTGCCTGGTCGTGGGGTTACAAATGGAGGAGCTGGAGGATGGTCTAGAGGAGCTGTAGTTGTTTACAGCCCCAGGGGGAAAACAATGGTTTTGGCCACCTAGATGCCCCAAGACACCCAGGGACTGAACCATCAACCAAGGTGTACACATGGTTCCAGCCAAAATGTAGCAGAGGATGGCCTTGTTGGGCATCAGTTGGAGCAGTGGTCCTTGGTCAGGTAGAGGCTCAATAGAGGCCCCAACAGTGGGAAACTAAGGAGGGTAGGGGGGAGTATGTCATGTGTCGGGTAGAGCAGCATATACATGGAGATAGGGGGTGGGAGGAGGTTTTGTGGGTGTTTGGGGGAGGGGTGAAATCAGGAAAGGTTTTACCAATGGCAATGTAAATGAAGATTGTATTCAATACAAAAAAAGAAAAGCAAAAAACAAAAAAACAAAAAAAAAACAGTCTTTCAAATCAATTATTATTATAGGTCATGATCTCAATAACAAAGATAGTAAAGGAAGTCCAGGCTGTAAAGGACCATTGGTTAAATTGTCCTATTATGTGCTCTTAAATCCATTATCATCCTCCACTTTTATGACTTTAAAAAAAGAAAAATACAGCAGAATTCCATGGGCTGATAGACTTTCTAAATGTTGAGCCTCCAGCTGCTACTTTATATGTTGTTCAAGTGTGTGGAATGTTTCTTTTGATATGGGACATTTCTCTTGCCATGCAGGTTGGTTTGATAACAATTTGTGGAGCAAGGCTGGTGGTATGTCCCTAGTGGATGAAATTTTGATCCCTGTGATGTCTTGTTTTTGAGCCATGTGCACAGCTTGTAATTTTTCTCAAGTTACAAGGCAAAGTTTGTTCTCACAGATATCAACTGAAAAATAGATACAGTAATACATAATTTATGTGGAAAACTTAATTGTCTACAAATCACATTAATCATTCAATAAAATTACACATATCAAACCTTACACTGCTTCATTTAATTGGAAGTATTTGTTTCAGTTTTGTAATATCTCTACAACCTGGAGATCAGAGCAGTACAATTAAGCTTCTTCCTGAGATAGGAAGGGTTACACCCTTCCCAAAATATTCACTTTTGTCCTTTGTCTTCTTAATTATTGTTAAGAGATCCTTAGAGATTTGAATAGTGTGAAGCATAATTATTAGCTCTGTGAATTGAGCCTGAAAATCTCATAAATTACCCTGTGTGTTCCAGCTGTAGAGTTTAAAAATTCTCATTCAGAATACCTTATACCATATATATATATATATACATATATATATATATGTATATATATATATGTATATATATATATATATATATATTTTCTTCTCCAGGCATAATCATCAACCACATGGGAAGTATCATAAATGATTGTTTTCTACAGTCTTGCACATAGAACCTAGACCAAAATCACACACCCGGCAAGAGTGCTCATGTATGGCCATTCCCCGTGGAAATAATTTACAACCTAGTAAGTACTAATCTGTGTAGTACACAAAAGAGAAACAGGGATTATTACATTTTGTTACCAAAAAGATAATGGTATGTGGCGTGGGGCAATCAGTGCTAAAAATTCATAAAAAAGCAAAATGTTATTACACAGTGTTATGAAGTTTATGGTATATTTAAGCCCATTAATTTTATTAGTTAATGTGGGAAATTTCATACAATTTATTTTTCTGCCCTTGTAGATTCTAAGTAAGTTCTGTAAGAATCTTTTCAACAGTAACAACAAATTGATGCCTCTTTAATCTCTCTGCTATTAAAACTTTCAAGGACTTGGTGATAAAAATAAAGATGAAGATGATCATAGGAAATAAATATCAAGAACCAGTAAATAGGGCATTTGGCACACATTTGATTAAAGTATTTGCCAAACTGAGGTAGGAAGAGTTTGAGTTTCAGATTAACCTGGAATCCTGGAATTTGAAGGCATGCCAGAAATTGTACTATACAGTCAGAAATCATAGGAAAATAGAAGACAAAATTGAATGTATAGTAGTAAAACTTTACCCAGGATTTTGAAATATCTAATTATGTATTTTCTTTGAACATGTGTATGTATATATGTCCAATCATATTCCTATAAAACATATAATGAGTATCATCACATTAAATTGAATTGAGAAGTATATTTTATGTAACTCTTGTAATTTATCTTAATATTTAAGATTTTAATTTAATTTCAAATATTTTTCCTTGGTTTTCTTCCTTTCAAACCCTCAAATAAAACCTTATTCATACTGAAGTGACATTGTTCATGAGTTAGTTGTTTTGTATTATCAAAATGTTCAAGACAGGTAAGCTTATTAAGAAAAGGAGTTCATATATCTCACAGCTTTGTATTCTACAAATTCAAACCACAAAGCACTGGCCTTGATGATTGTCTCTTTGTGAATGGGAGAAATAAAAATGCATTGAAGAGAAAGTCATAATATGATGAACCTAGAGAGTCTGGAGTCTCTTAATCTCTAAAAATAGTCTACCTTAATGGTGGACCTCTCCAGAGAATCCTTACCATTTCTTTTATGTCTTTTCTGTTCTGAACTGTTCTTTCTGTTCCACTTCTTATCCCTTCTCTTTTCTCCTCTCTTCTCTTCTCTTTCTTCTTTTGTTCCGTCCTTACTTTTTTCTTTCCTTCATTCTGTCCATTCTACTTTCCTTTCTTTCATATTTTCTTCTTTCATCTCCCTTTTCTACCTCTTTTTTTCTGCTGGAATTAAATCATGGTTTTTAAATTGACAGGACAGTGTCCAGAACACTGTTCTAAATTTAAATCATGGATTTCACTTCTTAAGTAATCAAAGTAACTACTAGAAAATATCAAAACTCCTAGCCTGTGAACATTTTTTGGAATAAATAAATTATACCTAAACATTAACAGCTCTCAGATATGAATGCTTTCTTATAAATTGTTGGGTTACAAAAACAAAGACACATAGTCAGTTCCCTTCATAATGCTTAATTAACTACACCAGTATTATTTTTCTTTCTAAAACAAATCCCAGGACCATGGAACTATATAATTTAACAGGTACATTGAAATTCCTTCTCCTTGGACTCCCAGAGGACCCTGAACTGCAAGCCATGTTATTTGTACCATTCCTGCTCATATACTTGTTTACTGTGTTTGGAAATGTGCTCATCATCTTGGCCATCAGCCTTGATTCCCACCTCCACAGCCCTATGTATTTATTCCTCTACAACCTTTCACTGGCTGATATGGGATTCAGCAGCACCACCATGCCCAAAATGCTGATAAACTTGCAGACCTCTAACAAATCCATAACTTATACAGCCTGCCTAACTCAGGTGTGTTTCTTCTTCCTTTTTGGTTGTATGGACAGCCTACTACTGACTGTAATGGCCTATGACCGATGGGTAGCCATTTGTCACCCTCTATACTACCAAGCTATTCTGAACCCTCGCCTGTGTAGATGTTTGGTGATAGCATCATTTTTCATTAGCCTTATGGATTCACAGGTACATTTCTTTATGGTATCACAACTAAAATTCTGCACTAATTTAAAAATCCATCATTTATTCTGTGATGTTACAGAGCTTCTAAGACTTGCATGTACTGACACTACTATCAGCAACATAGTCATATTTCTTGCCAGCATCATTGTTGGTTTTCTCCCTGCCTCAGGAATCTTTTATTCCTACTATAAAATTATTTCCTCCATTATTAGAGTTCCATCATCATTAGGGAAGTATAAAGCCTTCTCTACCTGTGGATCTCACCTGTCAGTTGTTTGCTTATTTTATGGAACAGGCATAGGTGTGTACCTTAGTTCATATATTTCTAGTTCTTCCAAGGAAAGTGTGGTAGCATCGATAATGTATACTATGGTGGTTCCCATGGTGAACCCCTTCATCTACAGCCTGAGGAACAGGGACATCAAGAAAGCCCTCCAGAAAATTTTTACTCAAATAACATAACTACCTGTATAATCAAAGAATATATAGTTACTTAAATTGTGGGTCAAATAACTGAATTATGAAAAATGTAGTGATTCTACAAATTTCTGAATATAAAATGATCAAAATGAATGCATATATGGAGTAAATCTAGGTAAATTTTGCTATGCCTTAAAAGGTTATGTTATAGCGTAACTTTGGACTGCTTTCTGAATATATAACATGAAAATTGTCACTGTAGATGTTTTTATACAATGAAACACAAAGAAACCCAGCCAGAAATATTTTGGAATGAGTTGGATTTGATTGTTTTATATTGTTATGCTTTTACCATATGTACAATAGAAAACATGTTAGTTTAATTACAGATAGTAACAATTTTCAATATCTTCCTAACATAATTCATCTTCATGTGAATATAAAATTATTGACTTGTGCAAGAATGTTTAATTTTAAAAATTTATAATTTTGTTCCTGATATCAATTTTATAGAGTAGCTATTTGTAGGATATAGTTTCTTGGGGAGGGAGATCCATCCATTTTTACTATGTGGTCACGGATGACCATTCTATGCTCTAGTATTTGTCCAAAACACAAACACATAGGCAACACTAATGGGACTCAATAGGCTAATAGAATAAGGACAGGAAATTGGTTGGAGAACATGTGATGAAGGATATATATATAGAGAGAGTTGTTGGAGGTAAAGTGAAAATGAGATATTTATATGCTTATATTTCATTGTATTTATGTATGAACTCATGTGGAAGAAAAAATTAAATAACAAAGTTTTAATGTAATATTAAGGCAGAATGTGTAACAATTTCTGAAATGGAGTTGAATGTATTCCTACCATTTTATACTATGTACACATATAACTTCCGAAATATCAACTTTTCATTGTTATTATTATTAATAACCTTTTTTTAAAAGTCTAGTCATTGTCCCAACCTGGACTGCCCTCCTACTGTTCCTCATACCATTCCTCCTCCCATATCTCCAAGAGGATATTCCCACTTCCCAGCCCCAGCCCCTTGCCACCAGAGCTCCACACTCCCTGGGGCCTAAAGTCTCTTGAGGGGTTAAGTGCATCTTCTCTCACTGAAATATGTGTTGGGATACTCATATCACCTAGTGTATGCTGACTGGTTGGTGGCTCAGAAATTGAGAGATCTTGGGGATCCAGGTCAATTGAGACTACATGTCTTTCTATGGAGTTGCCCTCTTCTTCAGTTTCTTCCAGTTTTTCCCCAATTCAACCATAGGCATCCCCAGGTTCTATCCATTGGTTAGGTATAAGTATCTGACTCTTTCAGATCCTTGTTGGGCCTCTCAGAGGGTAGCCATATTAAACTCCCGTCAGTAAGAACAAAATCGCATCAGTAATAGTGTCAGGCTGTGGAGCCTTTCCTTGAGATGAATTGCAATTTGGGTCTAGCCCTGAAACTCCTTTCTCTCAATCTCTTCTCCATTTTTGAACTTGCAGTTCTCTTAAACAGGAACAATTCTGGGACAGATTTTTACTGTAGGAATGCAACCCATTTCTTCTAATTACTGTCTTGCCTTTCTACTGGAGATGAACTCTGCAAGTTCCCTCTCCTCACTATTGAGCTTTTCATCTAAGATCCCTCCCTTTGAATCCTGAGCATTCCTTACCTCCCAGGTCTCTGTTTAATTCTTGATGCTACCCCTACTTCTTACCTCCTTATGTAGCCTGTTGCTATTCATTTTGCTGGGCTTCAGTCCTGCTCCTCCCCACCAATACTTGATCATGGTCCCTTTTTCCCCCTCTGTATTCCTTCTCCCACCCAGGTACTTCCCTTCCTTCAGTTTGTTACCTTCTTGAGTTCTGTGGGTTGTATCCTGGGTATTTTGTACTTTTTGCTAATGTATGCTTATTAGTGAGCACATATCATACATGTCATTTGGAATCTGAGTTAACTCACTCAGGATGATATTTTCTATTTCCATCCATTTGCCTGCAAAATGCAGGATGTCCTAATTCTTAATAGTTGAGTAGTATTCCATTGTGTAAAAGAACCACATTTTCTATATCCATTCTTCCATTGGGAGACATGTGGGTTGTTTCCAGCTTCTGGCTATCACAAATAAGGCCACTATTAACATAGTGGAACTCATGCCCCAGTGGCTTGGGTGGGCATCTTTTGAGTATTTGCCCAAAAGTGGAATAGCTTGGTCTTCCAATTCTTTTGAAGAACCCCCAGATTTATTTACAGAGTGGTTATACTAGTTTGCCTTCCTACCCACAATGAAGGAGTGCTCCTCTTCCTCCACATTCTTGCCAACAGGAGTAGTCATGTGAGTTTTTGATATTAGCCATTCTGATTTGTGTAAGATAGATTTCAGGGTCATTTTGATTCCAATTTCCCTGATGACTAAGGACTTTCAATATTTCTTTAAGTGCTTTTCAGCCATTCAAAATTTCTCTGTTGTGAATTCTGTTTAGTTTTATACCCCATTTTTATTGGGTTATTTGGTTTTTTGATGGTTAGCTTCTCGAGATCTTTATTTATTTTGCATATTAGCCCTCTATCATATGTGGAGTTAGTGAAGAATTTTTTGCCAATCTGTAGGTTGCTGACTTGCCCAATTGATGATGTCCTTTGCCTTATAGAAGCTTTTCAGTTTCAAGAGGTCCCAACTATTGGTTTGTGATCTTAGAGCCTTTGATCTTAGAGTTCTGTTTAAGAATTTCCCCCATGCCAATGAGTTTGAAGCTTTTTCCCACTGACTCTTCTATTAGATCCAGTGTATCTGGTTTTATGTGGAGGTCCTTGATCCACTTGGAATTGAGCTTTGTGCAAAGTGACAAATATGGATCTATTTTCATTTTTCTGCCAGCAAGACTAGCACCATTTACTGAAGATGCTTTTTTTCTTGGATTTTTAAAAATTCATTGTCAAGGATCAGGTGTCCATAAATGTGTAGCTTTATTCTGGGTCTTCAGTTCTATTCCATTGATCAACCTGTCTTTGTACCAATACCATGCCATGCTAATCACTATTCCTCCATAGTATAGCCTAATGTTAGTTTTATTTCCGGTGATTCACACAGAAATATTTTATTGCTAAAATTTGTTTTACAATTTTGGTTTCATTTCATATTATATTGAGAATTGCTCTTTCCATGTCTTTGAAGAATTTTGTTGGGGATTGCATTGAGTCTGTAGATTGCTTTTAGTATGATTGCCATGTTTACTATGTTAAATCTACCCATCCATGCACATAGAAGATCTCTTCATTTTCTTAAATCATTCTTGATAAACATGGAGTTCTTGTCATACAGATCTTTCACATGATTATATAGAGTTACCTCAGAATATTTCATATTATTTGTCACTATTCTGAAGGGTGTTGTTTCCCTAATTTCTTTCTCAGCCCATTTATCATTTATATAAAGGAAGGCTATTGGTTTATTTGAGTAAATTTTATATCTAGCCACTTTGCTGAAGTTGTTTATCAGCTGAAGAATTTTTAAGATTGCTTATAGATATAATAATATAATCTACAAATAGTGAACCCATACATAACACAGAGAACATGAACGAAAACCTGATACAAGAGAGCTCATGAGCATAAAAAGGGTGATACTTATTACTAACTGACAGATGTGATAGAGTCTCAGTCCCTAAGGAATACATGTAGAAAAATACATACTTTATTATAGTGTTTTATGAGGAGTGTACTACTTTATAATGAAAATTTAACAACAAGTTATGAACATACATAAACCTGGAGAGGCTCATCTATAGCACTGAGATGTAAGAGTATTGGTAAACTTCTTTGTAAATTTTACTAAGGGTCATGATTGAGGTTAGATAATTTATGGTCAATCTATGACTAACAAGTATTCAGGTACAAAAGGACAGATAATGGATTTATTTGCCAACTCTTTTATCCAAGAAAAGTAAAAACAAAGCTAGGATTTCATAAGGAAGGAGTTGAGATGGTATTCTTCAAAAATACAGTGTTTTAAATTCAAAACAAAAGTAGGGAGGAAAAGTAACTACAGGTCACAGAATATTTTGGTTTTTAATAAAAAATATCAGTTTAGTACCATAATTTTTATTGATTATTTGGGAAATTTATATAATGCATTCCCACCATACTTTCGATTCCCATTCCAAGATCCACCCTTTTACCTTTTTGCCCTCTATCCCAACCAAAAATTAAAAAAAATACACCAAGTAAAATTTGTGTTGCTCCTATACACATTGGAGCATAGTCAGACTCCTAGTGGCCAGCCCCTTTAGAATAATTGTTTTTAACCACTACCCTAGTCCCCACCAGAAGCCATCCAATATGAATGTCTATACTTCCTCATTCCTGTCACTATTTTTGAAGGTTCTTGTCAATGAATTCTTGTCTTAACCATTAATTTTGAGGGGTGGTGTTGCTATAGAAACCATCAAAGTATTTAATTCTCAGTTATGAGTCTGGAGTCATCAATACAAGTGGAACAAATGCTTCCTTGGCCATAGCAGACAACAACAACAACACAGATCATGGATTTTCACATGGTCTCAGAGCATCATAGACTACAGACTATGTCATTGATTCCCAGCATGTCTCCAGCACAGACATGATCATTGACATGGATTCTGGCAGCAGCAAGTGCCAATGACACTATCATTGCCCTCTGTGGAAGCATACAACATGAACCTCATTCATGACCTCTAGCAGCTGAATAGACCTATGATATCAACAGAGCTCCCATCCACAGAATGAACCATGGACAGTTACATAGTCCTAGTGTCAGAAAAGAAAACACAAACAATATGACTTCCAGTGGAAATACAGACTATGAACATTAAAATGGCTCCTGGTGGCAGCACAGATCATAAAGGTATTTGAGGAAGTCCTAACTCATAAAGTGAACCATTATCTGTCTTGGACATCTTTCCTTTACTAACTGCCAGTGTGATCTTGTAGCTGAGCACCACATTCCAGAGCAGAGCCTGTGTTACCTCCAACCAGATGATTACCACCCTTCTGGCCCTACTTTGCAATGACATGCTCTCCTTTCACTGTAACCACACTCCTGTACCTGTAGTCACTTCTACATCTACAGTTCTCCTTCTCCCTGTTATATTTACACAGCCACATAAAGCCATCCTTCCTACCTCTCCATTGAACATTTGTTCAATAATGTGACATTTCATTCATTTATTAATTAAAATAATATAAAACAGTATTTGATCTTATTTTATGCAGTTACCACTTAATGCCAAAGCAGTTTGTATTAATCATTTCTGTTGCTATTATTCCTTAAGGCCAGGTTTTCATCTGAAAACACACTCAAAGGACTGTGCTGAAACTTGAAACTATGAATTACTATCTTGGAGGCAGAGGAATTATAGTTAGTGCCAGCAGGTTTATAAATTAAATGTTTATATTCTACATGCAGTATACAAAATATGTTTTTAAAAAAACAGAAAGATTTAAGGAAAGAAATAGATTATGTCAGGGTCATCATTACATTTTTTAGCACTTCTAATTTTCTGAATAGGAATGAAACTAGTACCTAACTATCATCTACACTGGAGATTAAATGATGTTCACATTCATAGAGGATAATGTACATACTCCAAGAATATACTGGGATTAGAGCAAAAATAGAAACAACAAAAAAGGAAAACCTGTCTTAGTTAAGATAAGTCTATTCTTCCTATAATCATTGCTGCGATTTGATGTGTATTTCCTTTAGGACATGCATATGGTGCAACCATGAACTTAAAGGAACCAAAAGAGAAAGAAAATGATCAAAAGGACTACATAAAATAACAGAGAAGTGAAATGTCTTGTCACTCACACAAAATATTATATGTTGCAATATTTTGTGAATGAGCAAACAGTGCAAAGAAATCATGGCTTTGCTATACTCCACCTAGCAATATACAACAGGAAGAACAATAATTAAGTTCTATTTCATTTCATATAATGTAAAAAACTATATTTTTTAAAATTATCTTTTTATCTTTTTGAGGTTACTACACACGCATTAGATAGGTAGATAGATAGATAGATAGATAGATAGATAGATAGATAGATAGATAATTTCTTCTTCCTCTCTCCATTCTGCAACTCTACCATATACTACTCTTGCTTTCTCATTCAAGTAGTAGAATGGATATTAAGAAAAAAGTTTTGAAAATTATGTTGAGGAAAACCATAAAACCAAGAAAACAAAATGTTTTCCTCCTGCTTCGTAAAACACCTATAGTAACTTGATTATGCAAATAATTTTTGTACTTTATATGGCTAAACAGTATTTCCAATAGCTGTGTTATATGCACAGGTGCCTTTTACACTTAATGCATTATGCTTCTTTTCTGCTGGGTCATAACCATAAGTAAATACCCTCAATCACCATTGTGGATTTCCAAATATGGCTGATTTGGGGGTTAGACTTCAGGATTGAAATAAAACCATCAAAATGATAGATTCCTTAAACAGTCCACAGGAAAGCATAATCATTTAGTCAAATATACAAGATATAGCCAATAAAAGGACTAGGGACCTAGATTGATTATTCACCACTGCATGACTCTGTGCTCAGATCCCACCTTAGCTAACCCTCTTTCTTTTTTTTTCCTTTTTTTCTTTGTTTTGTTTTTGTTTTTTGTTTTTGTTTCTTTGTTTGTTTTGCTTTCTTGGTTTTTATTGGATATATTCTTTATTTACATTTTGTTTCCTTTTTCCTGGTTCCCAGTCCCCCAAAGGTCCCATATGCCCTTTAGCCACCCCTATTCCCTCATCCTCCCCTTCCAATTTCCCTGTTCTGGTATTCTCTTACACTGGTACATTGCCTTTCCAGATCCAGGGTCCACTCCTTCCTTCTTCTCGGACATCATTTGGTAAGTGGATTGTGTCTTTGGTGTTCCAAGATTCTAGGCTAATATCCACTTGTCAGTGAGTGCATACCATGGGTATTCGTTTGAGACTGGGTTACCTCACTTAGTATGATGTTCTCCAGCTCCATCCATTTGTCTAAGAATTTCATGAATTCGTTAGTTCTAATGGCTGAATAGTACTCCATTGTGTATATATACCACATTTTTTGTATCCATTCCTCCGTTGAGGGACATCTGGATTCTTTCCAGTTTCTGGCTATTATAAATAAGGCTTGTATGAACACAGTGGAGCAGATATCCTTATTACATGCTGGGGAATCTTCTGGGTATATGCCCAGGGATGGTATGGCAGGATCCTCCGGAAGTATCATGTCAAGTTTTCTGAGGAAACGCCAGACTGATTTTCAAGAGTGGTTGTATAAGCTTGCAAACCCACCAGCAGTGTAGGAGTGCTCCTCTTTCTCCACATCCTCGCCAACACCTGCTGTTCCCTGAGTTTTTAATCTTAGCCATTCTGACTGGTGTGAGGTTAAATCTCAGGGTTGTTTTGATATGCATTTCCCTAAGGAGTAATGATGTTAAGCATTTCTTAAGGTGCCCCTCAGTCATCCAAATTTCGTCAGATGAAAAGTCATTGTTTAGCTCTGTATCACATGTTTTGATAGGATTATTTAGTTTTCTGGGGTCTAACTTCTTGAGTTCTTTGGATACATTGAATATTAGCCCTCTGTCACATGTAGGGTTGGTGAAGATCTTTTCCCTATTTGTTGGTTGTTTGTCCTTTTGACACTGTCTTTTGCCTTACAGAAACGTTGTAATTTTATAAGGTCCCATTTGCCTATTCTTGATCTTAGAGCATAAGCTATTGGTGTTCTGTTCAGGAACTTTCCTCCCGAGCCAATATTCTCAAGGGTCTTCCCCAGTTTCTTTTCTATTACTTTCAGTGTGTCTGGTTTTATTTTATGTGGAGGTCCTTGATCCACTTGGAGTTGAGTTTAGTACAAGGAGATAAGAATGGATCAATTCTCATTCTTCTGCAGGCTGAACTCCAGTTGAGCCAGCACCATTTGTTGAAAAGGCTGTCATTTTTCCACTGGATGTTTTCAGCTCCTTTGACAAAGATCAAGTGACTATAGATGTGCGGGTTCATTTCAGGGTCTTCAATTATATTCCATTGATCCATGGAATTTTTGTAATTCCAGATGAATTTTAGAATTGCTCTTTCTAACTCTATGAAGAACTGAGTTAGGATTTTGGTGGGGATTGAGTTAAATCTGTATATTGCTTTTGGCAAGATTGCCATTTTAATTATATTAACCCTGCCTATCCATGAGAATGGAAGATTTTTCCATTTTCTGAGGTCTTCTTCCATTTTCTTCTTCAGAGACCTGAAGTTGTTGTCATACAAATCTTTCTCTTGTTTCCTTAGAGTCACACCAAGATACTTTATATTGATTGTGGCTATTGCGAAGGTTGTCATTTCCCTAATTTCTTTCTCAGCCTGCTTATCCTTTGAGAATAGGAAGCCTACTGTTTTGCTTGAGTTGATTTTATAACCAGTCACTTTGCTGAAGTTGTTTATCAGCTGTAGGAGTTCTCTGGTGGAGTTTTTGGGTCACTTAAGAATACTATCATATCATCTGTGAATAGTGATAGTTTGACTTCTTCTTTTCCAATTTCTATCCCTTTGACGTCCTTATGTTGTCGAATTGCTCTACCTAGTACCTCAAGTACTATATTGAAAAGATATGGGGAGAGGGGGCAGCCTTGTCCAGTCCACAATTTTAGTGGGATTGATTCAAGTTTCTCTCTATTTATTTTGATGGCTATGGTTCTGTTGTAAATTGCTTTTACTAAGTTTTGGTATGGGCCTTGACTTCCTGTTCCTTCCAAGACTTTTAGCATGAAAGGATACTGAATTTTGTCAAATGCTCTTTCAGCAACCAATGAGAATAACATGTGGTTTTTTTACTTTGAGTTTGTTCCTACTGTTTCTATTTTGTGGAATAGCTTGAAGAGTATTGGTATTAGGTCTTCTTTGATGGTCTGAAAGAATTCTGCACTAAAACCATCTGGTCCTGTGCTTTTTTGGTTAGAAGGCTTTCTATGAACCCTTCTATTTCTTTGGGGTTTATGGGATTGTTTAGATGATCTACTTGATCCTGATCTAATTTTTGTATTTGGTATCTGTCTAGGAAATTGTCCATTTCCTCCAGATTCTCCAGTTCAGTTGAGTATATGCTTTTGTAGTAGTATCTGATGATTTTTTTTAATTTCCACAGTTTCTGTTGTTATATCTCTCTTTTAATTTCTAATTTTGTTAATTTGGATACTGCCTCTGTGCCCTTTGGTTAGTCTGGCTAAGGGTTTATCTATCTATCTTGTTGATTTTCTCAAAGAAGCAGTTCCTGGTTTGGTTGATTTTTTTGTATGGTTCTCTTTGTTTCAACTTGGTTGATTTCAGCCCTGATTTTGGTGATTTCCTGTCTTCTACTCCTCCTGGGTGAATTAGCTTCTTTTTTGTTCCAGAGCTTTCATAAGTTGCTAGTATATGCTCTCTCCTATTTCTTTTTGGAGACACTCAGTGCCATGAGTTTTCCTCTTAGCACTGCTTTCATTGTGTCCCATAGATTTGGGTATGTTGTGCCTTCATTTTCATTAAATACTAAAAAGTCTTTGAATTCTTTCTTTTTTTCCTTGACTAAGGTATCATTGAGTAGAATATTGCTCAGAATCCATGTACATGTGGACTTTCTCTTGCTTTTTTGCTATTGAAAACCACTCTTAGTCATGCAATAAGAGGCATGGGATTAGTACAATCTTCTTATGTTTGTTAAGGTCTGTCTTGTGACCAATTATATGGTCGATTTTGGAGAAGGTACCATGAGGTGCTGAGAAAAAGGTATATTCTTTTGATTTAGGATGAAATGTTATATATATATTATGTATATATACTACACGTATATATACATAATATACATAATATATATATATATATATATATATATATATATATATATATTATGTATATATACTATACTATACCACGACTAAAATCGTGGACTGGACAAGGCTGCCCCCTCTCCCCATATCTTTTCAATATAGTACTTGAGGTACTAGGTAGAGCAATTCGACAACATAAGGACGTCAAAGGGATAGAAATTGGAAAAGAAGAAGTCAAACTATCACTATTCACAGATGATATGATAGTATTCTTAAGTGACCCAAAAACTCCACCAGAGAACTCCTACAGCTGATAAACAACTTCAGCAAAGTGACTGGTTATAAAATCAACTCAAGCAAAACAGTAGGCTTCCTATTCTCAAAGGATAAGCAGGCTGAGAAAGAAATTAGGGAAATGACAACCTTCACAATAGCCACAATCAATATAAAGTATCTTGGTGTGACTCTAAGGAAACAAGAGAAAGATTTGTATGACAACAACTTCAGGTCTCTGAAGAAGAAAATGGAAGAAGACCTCAGAAAATGGAAAAATCTTCCATTCTCATGGATAGGCAGGGTTAATATAATTAAAATGTATATGTATATATATATATGTTATGTATATATACATATGTATATATATATATGTTATGTATATATATATATGTATATATATATACATATGCGTATATATCTGTTAAATCCAATTGGTCCAAAGCTTCAATAAGTTTCCCTGCGTCCCTGTTTAGTTTCTGTTTTCCTGATAGGTCCATTGAGGATAGTGGAGTGTTGAGGTCCCCCACAATTTTTGTGTTAGGTGCAATGTGTGATTTTAGCTTTAGTAAAGTTTCTTTTATGAATGAGAGTGCCCTTGCATTTGGAGCATTGGTGTTCAGAATTGTGAGTTCTTCTTGATGGATTTTTCCTTAGATCAGCAAGAAGTGACCTTCTTTGTCTCTTTTGATGACTTTAGGTTGAAAGTCAATTTTATCTGATATTAGAATGGCTATTCCAACTAGCTTCCTGAGACCATTTGCTTGGAAAATTGTCTTCCAGCCTTTTACTCTAATGTAGTGTTTGTCTCTGACCCTGAGGTGTGTTTCCTGTATGCAGCAAAATGTAGGGCCCTGTGTTCATAACCAGTCTTTTAGTCTATATCTTTTTATTAGGGAATTGAGTCCATTGATGTTAAGAGGTATTAAGCATTATTTTTCCTGTCATTTTTTATGTTATTTTTGGTTTTGAGTGGTTATCTTCTTTTGAGTTTGATGGATGAAGGTTGCTATCTTGCTTTTTCCAGTATGTAGTTTCCCTTCTTGTATTGGAGTTTTCCTCCTATTATCCTTTGTAGGGCTGGGTTTGTGGAAAGATATTGTGTAAATTTGGTTTTGTCTTGGAATATTTTGGTTTCTCCATCTATGTTGATTGAGAGTTTTGTTGGGTATAGTAGTCTTGACTGACATTTGTTTTCTCTTAGAGATCCTCCCAGGATCTTCTAGCTTTCATGGTCTCAGGTGAGAAGTCTGGTGTGATTCTGATAGGTCTTCCTTTATATGCCACTTGGCCTTTTTCTCTTACTGCCTTTAATATTCTTTCTTTGTTTAGTATATTTGGGGTTTTGATTATTATGTGACAGGAGGTATTTCTGTTCTGGTCCAGTCTGTTTGGAGTTATGTAGTCTTCTTCTATATTCATGGGCATCTCTCTCTTTAGGTTAGGGAAGTTTTCTTCCATAATTTTGTAGACGATATTTGCTGGCCCTTTAAGTTGTAGATCTTCACTCTCATCTATCCTATGATCCTTAGGTTTGGCCTTCTCATTGTGCCCTGGATTTCCTGGATGTTTTGAGTTACAAGCCTTTTGCATTTTGCATTTTCGTTGACTGTGGAGTCAATGGTTTCTATGATATCTTCAGCATCTGAGTTCCTGAATTCCATTTCTTGCATTTTGTTGTTGATATTTGCATCTATGACCCCTGATTTCTTCCCAGTCTTTTCTATCTCCAAAGTTGTCTCCCTTTGTGATTTCTTAGTTGTTTCTACCTCTGTATTTAGATCCTGGATGGTTTATCTCAGTTTCTTCACTTGTTGTGTGTGTGTGTGTGTGTGTGTGTGTGTTCCTGCAATTCTTTAAGAGATTGTTGTGTTTCCTCTTTTATGACTTCTGCCTGTTGAGCCAATTTCTCCTGACTTTCTTTAAGTGATTTTTTTTCATTTCCTCTTTATTGGCTTCTGTTGACCCATATTCTCCTGGAATTCTTTAAGTGATTTTTGTGTTTCCATTGTAGGGGCTTCTACCCTATTCATGTTCCACTGCATTTCTTTAAGATATTTATTTATGTCTTTTTTGTGTTCCTCTAGCAGCATCATGACCAGTGGTTTTCAATCCAAATCTTTTTTTTTTCTGGTGTGTTGGGTTATCCAGGGCTTGTTGTGGTTGGAGAATTGGGGTCAGATGCTGCCATATTGCCTTGATTTCTGTTAGTAACATTCCTGGGTTTGCCTTTTGCCATCTGTTTATCTCTGGAGTTAGTTGGTCTTATTGTTACTGGTTGGTGTTTGAAACTCTCGTGAGCCTAGCATTTGGCACTGCTGTTGCAGAGGGTGTCTGCATTCCCGAGGTGGAAACCAGAAAGTTTCTCTCACTAGGCTCCGAATTACCTCCTCAAGTCTGCTGTGCCATACTCAATTCTCCTTCTGGTTTGCTGCTAGGGGCGTGACTTGCCTCCTGCCATCTCTTCCTGGTTTGCCTAGATGCCTGCTCTTAAGAATCAGTTCTTTATTTCCACCAATCTAGGCATGTCTGTTGGTTCTCTATGGTGGTCTAGACAGTGGCTCACTCAGTCTGCAGGGCTACATCTGCTTGAGATGCTCTCCCCAAGATAGTGTTGGACTACGGGGCTCTGTCTAACTGCAGGGTTCTCTGTAGATCAGGAGCTTCCCTGGTTGAACTGTGGGATCCAAGATGATCCAGATCTCAGTCCGTGGGACTCCATCTATCTTCGGGACTTCCTGCAGGTCAGACGCTCCCCCACGTGCCCACGCAGCTATAGAGCTGCCTGGCTCTCTGGTACAGAAGGCACCCAGGCAGGTTATGCCCTGAAAAATCCTTCACTCTGGTACCCTCTGCGTACTTGGTTAGGCTACCAGCTCCAAGATGGAGGCGGGTCTCGGGGCTCTGTCTAACCACAGGATTCCCTGTAGGACCCAAGCTTCCCTGACTGGACTGCTGGAGCCTAGATGGTGGCGCTCTTGGTCCGCAGGGCTCCATCTGGTTAACTGTCTGTGGTGTTCACAGACAAGATGGTGGCCTCTGCTGAAAGCCGGGCACAGACCCCCGAGAGAGTTGGTACCTGACCAGGTTGGCATACAGATAGCCCACCAAGCTGTTCAGGCTCTGGGTGCAGGCAAGAGCCTGACAGGATAGGACCCAAGTGATGTTAGACTCAGAATCTGTCAGCTTACCTGGCCTTAGCTGTTAGATATCTGTGGTACACCGAGGCAAGATCACTAACCCACTTTCTAAGGAGTTTCTAATATACAGAAAGAAAGAGAAGAAAAAGAATGTCCACTAATGTTTTGGATCCTCTTTTCTACTCAAGAACATACTCACATAGATTCCCCATGCAAACACACATGTATGGACAAACAAGTAAAACTTAAGTTAATTGTTGAGTACTCACATTCATTGCAGAATACTTTTATAAAAATTCTATAAATGTTAGAAGTTTCAAAATTCAGTCTTCTGAGAATCCTGTTTCCAAATTTTCTTTAATTATTTTCCTTTGTTCATTACCTTGTTCACAGGCCAAAAGTAGGTGCTAATAGATATCAAGATAACTACACATAATCACCCCATCATAACTGCATAAATCAGCCCATGTTTACAAAAAGAAATCATAAGAAATTATTTTTCACATAAAATCTATACAAGAAACTAAGTAGTAAAATATAATTTATTGAATCTGAGACAATGGTACAAGTTATCTTTATTTTTACTGTTCACAAACATTGAATGGTTGTTTAGACTGTATTAAGTGGCATCTGAATTAGAGTTGATATTTCACAACTAGAAAATATTATTTCAGGCTAGAGTGAAGGCTTAGTAATTAAGAGCACCATCTGCTCTTCCAGAGGTCCTGATTTCAATTCCTAGCAGCCACATGGTGGCTCACAACCATCTGTATTGAGATTTGATGTCCTCTTCTGGTGTATATTAAGACAGTGACAGTGAACTCACATACATAAAATAAATAAAGCCTTAAAATAAAGGGAAAGATCAATAATTTCCAGTACATCAATAATGTTGTGGTTTCTGACTTCTTCCTCATTATTATATAATTATCCCTTCATATTTTGGTTGTCTTTTATCTACAGTGTTACACATAACTCTTTTTTATAAGGTATATTCTTTATTTACACTTCAAATGTTGTCCCCTTTCCTGGTTCCCCCTCCCCTGAAAATCCTGTAAGTCATCTCCCCTTCCCCAATCAACCCACCTGCTTCCCTGTCCTGGTATTCCTCTACACTACTGTATCAAGTCTTTCCAGGACCAAGGGTCTCTCCTCCATTTGGTGTCCAACAAGATCGTCCTCTGCTGCCAATTACACATAACTCTTAAATATGGTTTGCTATATATTAAATTTTGATAAAATATTTAACTCTAATTAGATATGTCTGCATTAAAATCACTTATTTAAAATTATTTTTTCGATCTTTGCTCCTGTGACTGAGAAGATGGGTGGAACCAGGAACACAGGGAACACCCAAGTGTAAGATCACTTGGGACATGGTCTGCCAGGGTCCCACCTGCATCCAGGACCTAGGCAGCGCCATGGCCTTCTGTACACCTATCATGCCAGGGGACATCTGCTCTGCAGGGAGTACAGCATTTAGAGGGAATTCTGAATTTAGAAATGAGGCTGCCATCTTTGCTTCTGTGACTGAGCAAACAGGTGCAGCCAGGAACGCAGAGAACACCCGAATGTAAGATCACTTGGGACACAGTCCACCAGGAACCCAACTACACCCAGGAGCTGGGCAGGACCATAGCCATCTGTGCACCTATCCTGCCAGGGGACATCTACTCTGCAGAGAGTCCCATGATTAGAGGTGAGGCCACAATCTTCACTCCTGCAACTGAGCCGGCTGTTACAGCCAAGAATACAGGGTACACACAAGTGTCAGATCCATTGGAACTTGGACTGCCAGGGCCCCATCTGTACCCAGGAACTAGGCAGTGCCACAGCCATCTGTGCTGTTATCCTGCCAGGGAAAATCTGCTCTTCAGGGAGTCCTGCATTTAGAGGGAGTCCCCATGTTCAGAGGTGAGGTGGCCATCTTTCCTCCTGTGACTTAGCAGACAGGTGCATAAAGGAATGCAGGAAACACCCTAGTGTAAGATCACATGGCCAATCGTCTACCAGGAACTTGCAAACACCCAGGATCTGGGCAGCACTACAACACTCTGTCAGGAAAAACTGGTCATGCAGGAGTGCTGAGGCAGGCTTGCATGTACACATGAGGGACACACACCAGCCAGAGACAGCAGGAGCAACTAACACCAGACATAACCATATGGCAAAAGGCAAACACAGGAATATTACTAACAGAAATTAAGGCAACATGGCACTATCCAAATCCAATTCTCCAACAACAGCAAGTCCTGGATACCCCACCACATCAGAAAACCAAGATTTTGATTTAAAATCACAGCTCATGATGCTGATAGAGGAAGTAAAGAAGGACATAAATAACTCCCTTAAAGAAGTACAGGAAGACAGAGGTAAATGGTTAGAAGTCCTTAAAGAATTACATGAAAGCACAACCAAACAGGTGAAGAAATTGAACAAAAAACATCCAGGATCTAAAAATAGTAGAAACAAGAAATAAATCATGAAGAAAAACAACTCTGGACATAGAAAACCTAGGAATGAAGTCACGAGTCATGGATGTAATCAATACAAGGTAGAAGAGAGAATCTCAGATGCAGAAGATACCATAGAAAGCAATGACACAACAGTCAAAGAAAATGCAAAATACAAAAAGCTCCTGACCCAAAACATCGAGGAAATCCAGGACAAAATGAGAAGACCAAACCTAAGTATTTTAGATATAGAAGAAGGTGAAGTTTTCCAAATAAAAGGGCTAGTAAATGTCTTCAACAAAATTATAGGAGAAAACTTCGCTAACCTAAAGAAAGAAATGCCCATGAACATACAAGAAGCCTACAGAACTCTAAATAGATTAGACCAGAAAAGAAATTCCCCCTGCCACATAATAATTAAAATGGCAAATGCACTAAACAAAGAAAGAATAGTAAAAGCAATAAGGGAAAAAAGTCAAGTACCGTATAAAGATAGACCTATCAGAATTACATCGGACTTCTCACCACAGATTATGAAAGCCAGAAGAGCCTGGTCAGATGTCATTGTGTTCCTAAGGGAACACAAATGCCAACCCAGGCTGCTATAACCAGCAAATCTCTCAATTATCATGGATGGAGAAACCAAGGTATTCCATGACAAAAACAAATTTCCACAATATCTTTCCAAATCCCTAGCCCTTCAAAGCATAATGAAGGGAATGCACCAACAAAAAGAGGGAAACAACACACTAGGAAAAACAAGCCCAAAAGAAGATAACCCCACAAACATAAAAATATCAATAAATATAACAGGAAGCAACAATCACTATTCCTAAATATCTCTTAACATCAATGAACTCAATCCCCCAGTAAAAAGACATAGACTAACAGACTGTATACATAAATAGGAGCCAACATTTTGCTGGATACAGAAAATGCATCTCAATGTCAAAGAAAAACACTACCTCAGAGTGAAAGGCTGGAAAACAAATTTCCAAGCAAATGGTTCCAGGAAACAAGACAGAGTAGCTATTCTACTATTGGAAAAAATTGACTTTCAACCAAAAGTCATCAAAAAAGACATGGAAGGACACTTTATATTCATCAAAGGAAAAATTTAAGAAGAAAAACTCTCAGTTCTGAGCATCTATGCTCCAAATACAAGGGGACCCTCATTCATAAAAGAAATTTTATTAAGCTTAAGGCACACATTGCACATTACACAATAATTGCGGGTGACTTCAACACACCACTCCCCTCAATGGACAAACTAAACAGACACACAGTGAAACTAACAGAAGTTTTGGACCAAATGGATTTAATAGATAATTATAGGACATTCATCCCAACTCAAAAGAAAATACCTTCTTCCCTGCATCTCATGGTACCTTCTCAAAAATTGACCATATAATTGGTAAAAACAAAAACAAAAACAAAAACAAAAACAAAAAAACAGACTTCAGCAGATATGAGATAGAATAATCCCATGCCTATCACATCACTATGGATTAAGGGTGGTCTTCAATAGAAACAAAACCAAGAGAAATCCCACATACACATGGAAGCTGAACAATGATCTACTCAATGATACCTTGATCAAGGTAGACAAAAGGAAAGAAATCAAAGTTTTTTAGAATTTAATGAAAATAAAGGTAGACTCAGGGCTGAAATCAACCAAGTAGAAACAAAGAGAACTATACAAAGAATCAACAAAACCAGGAGATTGTTCCTTGAGAAAATCAACATGATAGATAAACACTTATCCAGACTAACCACAGGGTACAGAGCAGTATCCAAATTAATATCAGATAAGAAAAGCACATATGACAACAGAAACTAAGGAAATTCAAAAAATCATCTGATCTTACTACAAACACCTATATTCAACACAACTGGAATATCTGGAAGAAATGGACAATTTCCTAGACAGATACCAAATACCAAAGTTAAATAAGGATCAGATGGACCATCTAAACAGTTCTATAACCCCTAAAGAAATAGAAGCATTCATTGAAATTCTCCCAACCAAATAAAGCACAGGATGAGATGGTTTCAGTGCAGAATTCTATCAGATATTCAAAGAAGACCTAACTCCCTTTCTCATCAAACTATTCCACAAAATATAAACAGAAGGAACATTACCCAACTCATTCTATGAAACCACAATTATGCCGATACCAAAACCACACAAAAATCCAACAAAGAAAAAGAACTTCAGACCAATTTCCCTCATGAACATTGATGCAAAAAATAGTCAATAAAATTCTTTCCAACTGAATCCAAGAAAAGAGTAAAGCAATCATTCACCACAAGCAAGTAGGTTTTATCCCAGGGATGAAGGGATAGCTCAATATAAGGAAATCCATCAATGTAATCCACCATATAGACAAACTCAATGAAAAAAATCTTAATAAGATTCTGAAAAAGCATTTGAAAAAAATGTAGCATCCTTTTCATGTTAAAATTCTTGGAAAGAACAGGAATTCAAGGCTCATACCTAAACATAGTAAAAGCAAAGTACAGCAAACCAGTAGCCAATATCAAACTAAATGGAGAGAAATTTTAAGCTATCCAACTAAAATCAGGGACTAGACAAGGCTGCCCTTTCTCTCCATATTTGCTCAATATAGTATTGGATGTTCTTTCTAGAGCAATTAGACAACAAAGGGAGACCACAAGGATAAAAATTGGAAAGGAAGAAGTCAAATTATCACTATTTGTAGATGATATGAAGTATACTTGAGCAACCCAAAAAGCCCCACCAGAGATCTCCTACAGCTGATAAACAACTTCAGCAAAGTGGGCAGATATAAAATTAACTCAAACAAATCAATTAACTTCCTATACTCAAAGGATAAAGTGGCTGAGAAAGAAATTATGGAAAGGACACCCTTCACAATAGCCACAAACCATAGAAAGTATATTGTTGCAACTCTAACTAAATATTTGAAAGAAATGTGTGAAAAGAATTTCAAGTTTCTAAAGAAAGAAATCAAAGAAGACCTCAGGAGATGTAAAGATCTCCCATGCTAGTGGATTGGCAGGATTAATATAGTAAAAATGGCCATCTTGCCAAAAGCAATATACAGATTCAATGCAATTCCCATCAAAATTCTAACTCAATTCTTCATAGTCTTAAAAAGAGCATTTCTCGAATTCACCTGGAATAACAAAAAAACTAGGATAGCTAAAAATATTCTGAACAGTAAAACAACTTCTGGGGGAATCTTTATCCTAGACCTCAAACAGTACTACAGAGCAATAGTGTTAAAATCTGCATGTTACTGGTACACTGATGGGCAGGTAGATCAATAGAATAGAATTGAAGACATAGATATTAACTCATACACTTAAGGTCACTTGATCTTTGACAAAGGACCTACAACCATCCAGTGCAAAAAAAAGATAGCCTTTTGAAGAAATGGTGCTTGTTCAACTGAAGGATAGCATGCAGAAGAATACAGATCGATCCATTCTTATCTCCTTGTACTAAGCTGAAGTCCAAGTGGATCAAGGATCTCCATATAAGACCAGACGCACTGAAAGTAATTGAAAAGAAACTGGGTAAGAGATTGGAGCATGTGGGCACAGGGGAAATTTTCCTGAACAGAAAACCTACTGGATCTTATGGTCTAAGATCAAGAATTGACAAATGGGACCTCAAGTTTAATTACAATGGGACCTGCAATTTTAATTACAAAGTTTCTGTAAGGCAAAAGGACACTGTCAATAGGACAAAACGACAGTCAACAATTTGGGAAAAGATCTTTGCCAACACTACATCTCACAGAGGACTAATATCCAATATATAAAAAGACCTCAAGAAGTTAGACTCCAGAGAAATAAATAACCCTATTAAAAATAGGGTACAGAGCTAAACAAAGAATTTTCACCTGACGAAAGTAAAATAGCTGAGAAGCACCTAAAGATTTTTGAAACATCCTTAGTCATCAGGGAAATACAAATCAAAACTACCCTGAGATGTCACCTCACACCAATTAGAATGACTAAGATCAAAATCTCAGGATACAACAGGTGCTGGCAAGGACATGGAGAAAGAGAAACATTCCTCCATTGTTGATGGGATTACAATCTGGTACAACTACTCTGGACATCAGTCTGGTGGTTCCTAGAAAACTGGGCATGATACAAGGTTACTCAGAACATCCTTAGTCATAAGGGAAATGCAAATCAAAACCACCCTGAGATTTTACTTCACACAAATCAGAATGGCTAAGATCAAAAACTCAGGAGACAACAAGTACTGGCCAGGATGTAGAGAAGTAGGAACAGTCCTCCACTCCTGATGAAATTGAAAGTTTGTACAACTACTCTGGAAATCAGTCTGTTGGTTCCTCAGAAAACTGGGCATAACAACAGGAGGACCCTGTTATACTACTCCTGGTCAGATACGAAGAAGATTCCCCAGCATGCAATAAGGATACATGCTCCATTATGTTCATAGCAGCCCTATTTATAATAGCCAGAAGCTGGAAAGAGCCCAGATGTCCCTCCGTGGATGAATGGATACATAAAATGTGGTATATTTACACAATGGAATACTACTCAGCTATTAAAATTAAGAATTCAAGAACTTCTTAGGCAAATAGGTGGAACTGGAAAATATCATCCCAAATGAGGCAACCAAATCACAAAAGCACACCTATGATGCTCAAGAAGAAGGAGCAACAAAGTATGGATACTCTGGTTCTTCTTAGAAGAAGAAACAAAATGCCCACAGAAAGAGATACAGAGACCAAAGGTGGAGCACAGACTGAGGGAAAGACTATCCTGAGACTACCCCATCTAGTGATCCATCCCATATACAGTTACAAAACCCAGACACTATTATCGATGCCTATAAGTACTTGCTGACCTGAGCAGGATATGGCTGTACCCTGGGAGGCTCTACTAGTACATTACAAATACAGAGGGGGAAACTCTCAGCCAACCATTGAACTGAGATCCCCAATGGGGGAGCTAGAGAAAGGACCCAAGGAGCAGAAGGGGTTTGCAGAGCCATAAGAGGAACATTGATATGATCCACCCAGTACTCCCAGAACTCCCTGGGACAAAAACATCAACCAGATTATACACATAATGTTACCCATGGCTCCAGACACATAGGTAGCAGAGGATGGCCTTGTTGGACATCAAAGGGAGGAGAGGCCCCCTGGTCCTGGCAAGGCTTGGTGCAGCAGTGTAGGGAAATACCAGGACAGTGAAGCAGCAGGAGTTGGATTGGTGAATATGGGTGGGGGGCAGATGGCTTGTGGAGCTTTGTGTGTGTGTGTGGGGGGAAGTCAGGAAAAAGGAAATCATTTGAAATGTAAATAAAGAACATATCTAATAAAAATAAACAATTAAAAAATAAAGTCACATAAATTTTCTCACAAATTTCTCTTAAAATGTGCTGTATAAATCTTTTCACTTTTTACAAGCATTCTGTAGTTCTGTAGTTTTCAGTCAGTACCCCTTTGTAAATAATACCTATTATTTCAAAATGTAAAGGGTACTTGCATTTATTTAGTTAATTTTAATACTCTTTAAATTTTTCCAAATATAGACACAGAAGGAATATTGTCTGATTCATTTTAAGGACCTCGTTACCCTGATACTAAGCCACATAAATAACAAATAAAAAATTTAGATAAATTTCACTTATGAACATTGGTACAAATATTCTCAATAAAATGCTTACAGACTGGGGACTTTGCAGTTAATGATGCTGACTGCTTTTCCAGAGTTCCTGAGTTCAATTCCCAGCAACCACATGGTAGCTTACAACTAACTGTAATGGGCATCAGATGCCATCATTTGTTGTGTCCAAAGACATTGACAGTGTACCCACATATATATGAAATAAATATGGCCAGAGAGAACAGGGCCAGAGCTAGTGGAGCAGAGCCTGATTGATCAGGGCTGGAGAAAGCAGGACCAAAAGGAGGGGGCCAGAAAATAAACAAACAACCAAACAAAACCAACCAACCAAACAAACAAACAAAAAACACTTACAAACAAAATCCAAGAATGTATCAAAAATATCATCTATCATGATCATCAAATAGGTTTTATCCCAGAAATATAGGTTTGGATCACCAGATAAAAATCGATAAATGTAAAACACTATATGAAGAAAACTTTTAAAACATAATTAATCTCTTTAAATACATTAAAGACATTTGAGAAAAAATTGAACAACACTTTCATGACAAAAGTCCTGGAGAGGCTAGATATAAGGAGACATACTCAACATAATTAGACAGTTTAGAGCAAGTGCACAGACAACAACTTAAATGGGGACACCCAGAATAATTACACTAAAATAAGAAATAGGACAAGATTGTCTGTTCTTTCCCCACCTACTAAATATGGTACTTGAAATCTTGGTAACAATAATAAGACAACTGTAGGAGATCAACGTGATAAAAATTGGAAAGGAATAGGTCAAAATAATGTTATTTGAAGATAATATGATAGTGTGGTGGTTTAAATATTACATAACATGGGCTTATATATTTGAACACCTAAGCACCATAGAAGGTGTGAACATTTTATATTATGTGTGACCTTGTTGGGGGAAGTTTGTTACTAGAGTTGAGCTTTAAGGCTTCAAATTCTCAAGATAGGTCCACTTTTACTCTCCCTCTCCCAACTGACTACCTATGCAAATGTAGAACACTCAGCTTCTCCAGTATAATGTCTGCCTGGACATCAATATTCTTCCTACCATGGCGATAATGAACTAAACTTATGAATTTGTATTACTTCCACCTGACAGAATGGCCAATCAATGTCTGCCCCAAATTCAGACTCATCACATGAGCAAGAACCAAGCCTTGATACTATTAATGATAATCTGTTATACGTGAACACAGGAACCTAAAATAACTGCATTCTGAGAGGCTCCACTCAGCAACCAATGGAAAAAGATAAGGAGACTCACACCTAAACATTAGAGGGAGCTTGGGGAGTCTTACAGAAAAGTTGGGAGAATGGTTGAGGGATTTGAAGAGGACAGAGATCACACAAGAAGAGCAACAGAGTCAACTAATCTAGACCCTTGGGGACTCCCAGAGACTGAACAACATACCAAAGAATGAGAATGCATTACATCTAGTCCCCGACCTATATATAGAAAATACAAATCTTGGTTTTCATGCAGGTTCCCCAACAACTGGAGCAGGGACTGTCCCTAAGCATGTTCCCTGTCTGCCTGCCTGTGGATCCCACACATTTAAATGGAGAGACATGTCTGGCCTCAGAGGGAGAGGATGTGCCTGGTTCCCCAGCAACTTGATATAAAGGGGTTGTGGTGGGATTGTTTAGTGTGCAGTGTGTTTAGTAGGGGAGTGACATCCAGAGATAGGCTTCCCATTTTCTTTTGAGAATGGGAAGGAGAAATTAGGGGAGGACTAGTGTGAGGAAGTGTTGGAAAAGGAAGAGCTGATATTGGGAAATAAAGTTAATAAATGAATGCATTTTTAAAGAGTCCCAAGGGAGTTGTGGAGGTCTATGGGTAGGCTGCCTGGCTGGATTTCTGCACGCTGGAGTGAAGGGGTTGATTTATTCCTTAAAGACTTTTATGAAGTTCATAGAGTTGGTTTTAAAGCTTATGGTTTTACAGCCATCCTGAAATATCTTGGATCTGCTATGGTAGCATATCTGAATTCTGGTGGTTATATTTCCCTAGCTTTTATCAATTGCAGTTTCACGATAGCATCTCCAGATCTAGGTTTGCAGTGATTACAGGTCAAGGTGCTAATTTCTGTGTTTTTCTTTGTTGAATGGGTCTTTCACACCTTGGATTTTGTTGTTTTAGCATTCTCAAAGTGTGTTGTAAATGGGGTACCTATTTTAATGTTCTTATTATCTAGTGTGTCCACAAGGAATGCATGGTGGTATTGGAGTCTGGTCTTCTAGCAGGCATGTCCTGGGATTCAAGAGGAAATGTTTGTCCAAGTGGGGGCCTTTGACACAACAATAAGGTATGAAAGGAAGGTCAGGGATAATGGACTTTGTGATCTATAGGAAGATGAGGGTACAATCAAGGGACAGGGTATGCAGCTGGTGCTTTCTTCCAGTAGCATTAGGGGCAACTCTGAAATTGTGTCTGAAGTTACTGAGACTGGGAATGTCCATGTTCACTTGAGATTGTTCTAGGGTTGTCCTGCTTGAAGACTTTGTAAATAAAAATAAATAAAATTTAAACCTAGGAGAAAAAGAATTAAATAATTAGTATTGTATATGTGTGCATAACACACATTGTTAAAGATCATTCACTATTATAATCCATATAACTTAGCAACATTTTATATCTGTGAGAAACACAATATTTCTGGGATCACTTCACTACTGCTCTCTTGATTTACTTTGTTTCTATGCACCTAGCTTACAAACAACAGAGAAATAATAGAAACCAAACACATTAGCAGAAAGAGACCCATTATCTTAATAGGACACAGGAAAACATTATCAAGGAATTAGTCTTTGAAAATTTGTTAAAAATTTTTTTAGGAAACTTTAAATATAATTGTTTACTCTGGATCAATGGTACAGGATCACTTGCATCAAATATTTGTGGACACAGTATAAAAGTATAACATCCAAAGGACTCAACACATCAATGAGCCAGGCTTAGCATTATACACTGAAAATCATTGCTATTTTCCTATAATATTTTCTTTCAAATCCCAATTGTCTTTTATAATTAATTTAAAGTATATCAAAACAAAAAGAGCACAAAGACAATATGGAATCAGTTTTATGTTTGCCTGTAAAGTTTCAAAACAGACAAAAATTCTATCAATGAGAATGAGGAATGGATAACTTCTGCACAAAGAACCAATTTAAAATTAATTTCTATTATGAAAAAGAAAATTATATTTCTTCAATAAAACATATCAACAGGTTTGTCGTCCATATACAAGGACACAGCTTATGCCCAAAAGTGGTTGTTCAATAACTACTATTCTTGACATTTGTGAACATTTTATTTTGATACTGTTACTGATTTAATTTCATATCAAACTTAACCACTTACAAAAAATTAAGATGATTAAACACATGATTAGTTGTTACTTATGATGGTTGGAATTGTGATATATAACTTTAATTCTAGCACTCAAAAGTTAGAGGTAAGCAGATATCTATGACTTTTAGGACAACCTGATTTGTTTCTGAGAAAGGGTTTTACTATACAGCTGATATTGGCTTAGAAATAACTAAGTAAAAGTTAACACTTGAGTTTTTAATCCTCAATCAATATTCATTTTGTTCTTCTTTCACATATGCATGTACTAGATTTTACATCATCTATGTTATGTTATTCACTCTTGGTTAAGTCATACTCTATCTAATTGGCTTTCTTATACTTATTTTACTTATAAGGGTACTGCAGGTTAAATATACCACTCTAAATCAAATATTTGTTCGATAAGTGTAAAAGAATGTGTGGTGTTTATGTTTGTGATTCTCTGAATGATTTACTTGCAACTTCTATATCTTCACTTATTTTTATGGTTAAATAAATTTCACATTTTCATCATTCGTTGTCAGTTGATATACATCCAGGCTGATTCTAATTTCTATCACTAATAGGCATGCAATAATTATATTTATAAGTTCTTTACCCTGAGAAAGCTTAATGAGAAGGTATAGATATTATCTATAGTATATTTCAAGTATATTCCAAGAATATTTTAAAACTATTTTCAATTTCTAAGTAGAAATAAAGCCCATATATGAAGGGTTATTTTGTGTGTATGAGGTGCCACTGCCTAAACTATCCAGTGATCCTCCAAGAATATACTAATGGAATTGCACTCTAATGGTAGAATTTAGAGTTTGAGGGAAAGGGAGGGAACCTTTGTGAAGAAGAAGAAAGAAAAACTATGAGAATCAAGAGAAGATCAGGATAAAACAATGTTTTCTGAAATGACAGGACTCATTAACTCACAGCAGTTGTGTCTGCTGCGATGAGTTCAAGTCAGTAGATGTTCTAGCCTGGAGGGTAGGACAATATCTGTATTTCAAGTGAAAATCTTTGGGCAGGTGATGATGGGGTTGGGGATCAGGTGACTCAGTTTTCTGATGTTTGTTAATCACTAGTGTGTAATTATATCCCTCTTTACCTTTCCTAGCAATTTACATCCCCTCATAGCTAAGATTCTTTGAGCTGAACTAGCCTCAATACGATCATGTTGATAGTCTCCCTTCCTTTAAATGTTATTGTTAAAAGTATATGTATATGTGTATATATATATATATATATATATATATGTGTGTGTGTGTGTGTGTGTGTGTACATATATTTGTGATACAAATATACGTATTTGTAAGTGTACATAAACCCAATTTCTGCATTCAATTTTGTAGTTTCAATGTTTCAAGGTTTACCACTCTGCCTTGGAAAACAAATTAAGAGGGAGCTTAGCCATGGGAGAAGCTAATTTATGTAATCCCTGCAGTCATGATGTGGTTTTTGATAGGTCAATCATGCTCCACTAATTTGTTGTATACACAAAAATATATGGCCACCATGAATTAGATGTGTTGTAGAAAATACTTTAAAATCCCAGCTTAGGGTTTCTACCACAACTTTTGTTATTGAGTTCCTGTATAAAAAAGACATAGACAATTTACTTTTAAAAAATCTCAATCAGTGCAGCAGTTGGGCAGCTCTCTTGAAGATGTTAGAATCTATTTTCCTATCAATAACAGCAAGTAATCACTTCCATTTACTATGTTCCATATAGGCTGATCTCAACTCCAATTGGACTGCCCTTAGGGCCATGATCTATTGACTCTTATTGGATTATGGTTTCCTTGCTCTTCCTTTCCTGCATTTCTTCTTCCATGGAGGCTCCTTCATCCCTATCATGGTCTCCTCTCTCTGACTCAAGTTCCCAAAATATCAACCCCACCTATGTCTCTTCTATCAGGCTATTGGCTCTTGACATCTATCTTAAAAGTTATTTTTAGTGTTTCTTTTCTTATTGGAGATGTAATTTATGTGCATTTCAAATGTTATCCCCTTTCCAAGTCTCCTCTCAAGAAGCCCCTATCCCGTCTCCCATCCCCCTGCCTATTGACTATTGTCCACCCACCTATCCACACTTGCCTTCCCTCCATGGCATTCCATTACTCTGCACATCAAATCCCATCAGGCCCAATGCCAGCTCCTCTGAGTTATGTCCAACAAGACTATCCACTGCCATGTATATGGACAGAGCCATATGTTGCTCCATGTGATCCAGTCCCTGGGAAGACCAGGGGAGTCTGTCCAGTTGACACTGTTGCTCACCCCATGGGGCTGCAAATCGCCTCAGCTCCTTCACTTATTTCTCCAACTCCTCCATCAGGGACCCTGAACTCAATCCAATGGTTGGCTGTGAGCATCTGCCTCCTACATCCAATAGAGGGCTAATATCCAATATATATAAAGAACTCAAGAAGTTAGACTCCAGATAACTAAATAACCATATTAAAATGGGGAACAGAGTTAGAGAATTATCAACTGAGGTTAACTTGAATGGCTGAGAAGCACCTAAAGAAATGTTCAACATCCTTAGTCATCAGCAAAAAGCAAATCAAAATGACCCTGAGATTCCACCTTACACCAGTTAGAATGGCTACCATCAAAAATTCAGGTGACAGGAGATGCTACTGAGGATGTGGAGAAAGAGGACCACTGCTCCATTAATGTTGGGATTGCAAGCTGGTACAACCACCCTGGAAATCACTCTGGCAGTTCCTCAATTCACAATCATCATCGCACTGTGCTAGAGAGCATATCAGTGTCAGACTACGAAAGGTTCTAAGTCACAAATGCAATGTTAGGTATGGGCTTCATATCATTTAGAAAATATTTTATTGAAAATATTAGTACCTATATCCATAGGGAAATTGGCCAAAAATTCTCTCTTTATTGTGGGCCTTTATGTAGTTTAGGTATCAGGGTAAATGTACCCTTGTAAAGTGAATTTAGATATGTTTATTCTATTCCTACTTTGGGTAATAATTTTAAAAGTATTGGTACCAACTCTTCTTGTAAAATTCTATGCTAAAATCATCTGGCCTGGACATGTTTTGGTAGAATTTGCTGCTTTTATTCAACTTGGTCTTTTAAAATTGTTTATATGATATTGATTTAACTTTGGTTAATGGTATGTATAGAAAAAGTATCAATTCATTTCGAATTAATCTAACTTGGTGGAATATAGAGTTTTAAAGTATATTTTTATCATCATCTAGATTTCCTTGGTGTTTGTTATGAGGCACTTTTCATCACTAGTTTTTTTTTTCAATTTGGATATTCTTTCTCTGCATCTTATTTAATTTGGATGAGAAAATCCAAAATCATATTGATTTTTCCAAGAACAAACTCTTTGTTTCATTCATTCTTCCTACTTGGTTTCATTTATATTTTATATGTTTAGCAACAAATCTCAGACAAATTAATGTCAAGAAAGAAAAACACATATTTGAGATTATACTGAACTGTAAAAATTGGAAATCACATACATACTCAAAGATGTCACCTGAAAGAAAATACTGATATGTTTCTAAGTGTCTAATCTTTTGCATCTTGCTAAACTTCTTTTATATTTTGCATTACTAGACTTAAATGGAAAATGGAGAAAAATATATTCCACTGAGGAAATATGAATCTAAACTCTCTCTGTTCTCACATGCCATAATCTATAGAAATATATGTATCAAGAAAAGTTCAATTTGCCAAGAATTTAAAACAGTCCAGTCTTACTTTAACTGATGAATGGATAATTTAATTGCTGTGCATGTACATAGTGAAATATTACTAATCTATTATTAAAAATAAAATTATAAAACTCACAGGTAAATGGATGAAGCTATAAAAAAATCATCCTTAGTAAAATAATTCAGACCCGGAAACACGAATTTGTATGCTTCTAATTTCTTGAAATTAGTTTTGTATTTTTACGTTTCTACATTTCAAAAAGAATAGCTGACAATAAAGGATCACATGGAGAGTCATTGAAGGTAGGTGAGAGAGACTGCCCTGTATAAAGGCTAAAGGGCAATTATGAAATGGAAGGGAATAAATTTGGTTGGCTTTGAGGGGATTGTTAGAAGAGTGAGTCTGGGGAAATATAAATAAGTATAAACATTTTTAAAGTGATATGGATACCTAATAATATTGTATACCTAACTACAACCTGAAATATATATCTATGCTTCCATATTCAAATAAGAAACCCAAATTAAATTCAACAGTTTTCAAATAAAAAGTATTAAAATAATGTAAAAAGTAAAGAAAGGAGACATGAGGATAGAAAGTGTTAGTAAAAATGAGAAGGTTCATTGGAAGAAAGATGGAGATGAGAGAGATTAATGGATTGATATGATAAAGACTGTATTTACATAAATCAACAGTAGTCTTTGTCAACAAATTAAATTCAACAATTTTCAACCGAAAAATACTGAAATAATGTGAAAAGTAAAGAAAGGAGACATGAAGATAGAAAGAATGTTAGTAAAAATGAGAAGGTTCATTGGAAGAAAGATGGAGATGAGAGAGATTAATGGATTGGTATGATAAAGACTGTATTTACATAAATCAACAGTAGTTTGTCAGCTTTGAAAATTGCTAGTTGTAATACCAGTCAACCAAGTTAACAATATATACTGTTGCAATCATGTTACCAATATAAAGAGGAAAATCACCTATCTCTTGCCCAATCTAAAAAAGGGAGTTTATACTCACTGCTGTAGGGACTTGGTCAAAGTCTAGAACTCCTGGTATCACAAGAACTAAGAGTGAATCTATTTCTTTTATTTTATGAAATGTACATGCTATCATACTGCCTCTTAAATATTATACTATTAGACAATAATTACGCTCAAAATTGTTCAAAGAAACTTCTCTTTAGAATCCTTGTCAACTAATGCTGAAATGTATGCTTGATTAAAATGAAAGGATTAAGTGTGATTATCTTTATGCATTAAACCAATAAGATCCATCCAGTTCTCAGTAGTTGTTACAGGGAAACCAGGATGAATGTAATACCCTGATAACTTATTAGACAGCAGTAAAATAATGTTTTTTTAAAACAATATAGAGATGGTACTCTTGAACTCACAGGGCCTCACCAAGACCCAGCGTATGAACATAAGCACCATAATAGAAAGGACTCATAGGACTTGATCCATATATCAGAGCTAACAGCAGTCTAAAGTTGTGAGAAAAACACTGTCCTCTGTGATGTAAGCACTGTAAGTCACTTGTGGTTCAGTAGATGGCTTTAAATTCATATATATATATATATATATATATATATATATATATATATATGTGGTGTTGGACCTGGTGGAGCCAATGGATCACAAATGAAAGCAATACATAATGAGAGGAAAGTGGGTGCAAACTTAGTGAGAGGAGGGAGAATTAATTAAGATGGGAGAAGTATAAGAAATGGTGGAGGGTTGATTTAGGCCAGAATGCATCATATGCATTTAGAAAAGTCTCAACGTTTTTCATAAAAAAGCAATTAATTTGGTTATTATGGAAATGTCTAATGAATACTGTAATCAAGCAGTAATTGGATCTGAATTTAAGTGAAAGTAACACTAAATGAATTTTAAAACCTCTAGCATGATCTTTGAGTTATTACATACTGTTAATGTTTGAGACTAGTAATTGAACAACCTGTACAAGGTAACCACACACACACACACACACACACACACACACACACACTAACACATGGGTAAATACTATCAATATTAAAAATTATTCAAATTTCTGGAGTGAAATTTGGCACCCATTCATTGAAATCTTTACTTGCTATCACATATTCATCCCAACGACAGTGATATTGTTTTCAAAAAGTAATAAGCAAAATTTAAGCACATAAACAAGAAAAACTGCAATCCTGATGCAGAATTTATTTAAGAACTTTAAAAATATTGTGGAAACAAACAGATTTCATACTATATTCTAAGCTAGGATCCTAATTGGAAGCCATACGTTGTGATATTAGGAAAACCTACTGTGGAATCTCTTCAGTGCAATACTAATATCTCTATTCCTCAAGGTGTAGATGAAAGGATTAAGCATAGGGCTTACTGCAGTGTATATAAGTGAAGCCACTGCATTCTTTCGTGGACAACGTGACACAGCTGAGCCAAGGTACACACCAATCCCAGTTCCATAAAATAAGCAAACTACTGACAGATGTGAACCACAGGTGGAAAACGCTTTATATTTCCCACTTGAGGAAGGGATTTTCAGAATGGAGAAAACAATTTTACAATATGATAAAATGATTCCCAGGACAGGAAAAATGCCAAGTATGACACCAATAAAATATATTACTATGTTACTGCTGAGTGTGTTAGTACAAGCAAGATTAAGGAGTTGTGAAGGGTGACAGAAGAAATTTACAATTTCCACATCTTTGAAGCAAGTAACTTGTAAGGCAATTAAATTGTGCAGCTGTGAATTAAAAACACTGACAGAAAAAGAAAGGAAAATTAAGATAGCACAGACTTGAGGGTTCATAATGACAGTGTAATGAAGGGGATGACAGATAGCCACAAATCGGTCATAAGCCATTATAGTTAGAATCATGTCATCCATACATACAAAAAATAGGAAAAGAGACATTTGTGTCAAGCAGCCTGCATAGGAAATGACTCTGCTGTGCATGTTGATGCCCACAATCATCTTTGGGATTGTGGTAGAGATGAAAAAGATATCAATCAAAGATAAGTTGGACAGGAAAAAGTACATAGGAGTATGGAGGTGTGAGTCAAAGATGATGATGAGGATGATGAGCAGGTTCCCAAGCACTGTGACCAGGTACACTGACAGGAATAATCCAAAGAGGAGAAGCTGCAGTTCTGGATCCTCTGAGAGTGCCATGAGATGGAATTCCAAGACATCTGTCAGATTCTCTACATTATTATTAAACATAAACCTTTTGAAAAAGAAAATTTATTCAAATAATGAGACAAATAGAAGAGCACCCATGACTCCTTACATTTCTCATGCATACACTCCCAAATAGTTCTACCACTTGAGTTTCATAAATCTTATTAACACAGACCAGTTTTGACAAACAGCATGCTTAGAATCCTTTCCTAAATGTTTTCTATGACAATTACATCTTCATAAATATGTGCATATTAGAGGCATTTAATTAAATCTTAGGACAATAGCAACTCTTGAAAGGAAGAATAAATTTGTGCTGATAGTCAAGTAGTAACCATTTTTAAGAGAAAATATAACAAAAGTTCATTTAAGAAAAATATAACAAATAAGAATTTGCAAGTAAAAAGTACCCATGCATTATTTTAAGAATATAAAATTGGTTAGAGGATTTGTAAATATTCTACAACAATAAGAACTGCTTTATATAAACAGTACATTAAAGTTGATGTGTCATTTATAGGTACCCTTTTCTTATATCAGTTCTTTTTTTCCTGATTTTCTACATTCGAAGATGTAATTCATCACACAACTACTATTTCAAACTAATTAAGTTAATCTTTAAATAATAATTTCTTCCTTACTTTAGACTATTCCCAAGTTTTCTGATATAGTTTGGTAAAGCCTTAGGGTCACCTAATATCACTGGCAACAAATGTTGGCAAAAAGGACTGGAAAAGGGAAATATTACTTCATTAGATAGGCTTTCTGCACAGCTGTTTGTTTAATTTAGGACTAAATATATAAGCTCATCTTCATCTTTCAGTTAAATCATAGAAACTGCTTCATAAACATATTAAAGTGTTTTGTTTATATATGATTTTATTACAATTAAATTGGATTGAAACTAACCTCAATTTTAATATATTATTTATTCCATGTTATATATTCCATAATTGTAAAGAATATGCTCAGTCATTTTTCTAATTATATTCTTATATAAAGTTGAATAACTTATCTTAAGAAAATCTCAAACCTCATTTATTTTACTTATCCTTATTTGAAATGAATAGATTTTAAAATAAAATATTATAAGTTTTATATAATTACTTAATATTGGGATCAAGATATATATTCATGTTCAGTATATCTTGCTATGAATAGGTTATAAAAGGAAAAACAGGAAATAAATGAAATAATGAAAATATATCTGACAAAAATGTTCCATCAATTTTTAGTTGGTGAAAATATGTACCTCCTTTTTATTCCTTTATAAAGACATGTGACTCAGTGTTTCACTGGATAAAGTGTTTCTCAGTTTACACACACACCACACACACACACACACACACACATACACACACACACACAAATTACTTAAAGTAATATTAAAACTAATTACATGAAATAAAATTCAAGATGTTTGTTTCCTTCTAATTAAACATAAGAAACCGTGTCTTAGAATAATTCCTAATATTCAGAAAATGTTTAGTGAATATGAAGTTTTGTTACAGTCAAACATGCAACTGCATATAGTAATACTTACATACTTGATATATTTATATGACTAATATTTTTTAAAATACGAAAATTACATATGGAGTTTTGAACACTTGATATCCTCTTATTTAATCTGTGTAATTGGAATTATTTCACGAATTTGATGGGTACCTTTCCCACCAATGTATCTATGTTGATTTCACTTCCCTCAAAATGGATTTTATAAAACTATTATGTAAAGTTACCTACTGTTTGTATATGCAAAATAAAATCCTATCCTTATAATAATCAGAACTTATTAGTTTGTACTATCAAGTAGGTTTAATATCAGTAGAAAGAACATACATTTACTAAAATGATTTATATAAGTATATGAAGTAGACTTCATATACTTGTATATGAAGGAATGATGATGGGACCAACACTCAACATAAGCTTATCCCCAATGAAACATCTTCAAAACATCTATGTATTTTTCAGTTCACAAAGAACATTATGTATTTACTTTTTGAGAATTTTATTAAAAATATTTGCACTATATTTTGATTATGCTTTTCTTATCTCCCAACACTTCCCATGTATTTACCATTCCTAACCACTGAAATGAATGCCTTTTTTTCTTTCTGTGCATAGAAAACAAAGACCATACAAATCCACAAACAAAACAAACCACAATAAATAAACACAAGTAATCTCATAAAAGTCAAAATTAAAATGTTTTGTGCAAGAAAAAAGTCTTGTTAGAAAAAATATCTCAAAAACTCAACAAAAACAAAAAGTTTACCAAAACAAACAAAAATCTACTTCTAGTCATTGTGTTCTGCCTTAAGTAACAGGACACTGGTTTCACAGACACTAAGACTAAAACTCAATAAATAGAACCTCAAGATACTGAAAAGGAAAACATGATTAAGGAAAAGGAATAGATTACAAAATGGGCAATTATACATCCATTAGAGCATTAACATATAAAGTATATAAAGAACCAAAAATCTTGGCTGAAAAGAAATAACTGAATAAGAATGAGTTCTAAAAACCAGATGTATCAAAAGATGAAAATTAGTTGGTAAAAAAAAATCCTTAAAGAAATTATCAAACTCCTTAACCATCAGGAAAATACAAATAAAACCCACCCTGAGATTTGAACTTACACTTTTTAGAATGGTCAAGATGCATAAACTGAGTGTAACTCATCCTTATGGGGATATTGAGAAAGTGGAGTATTTTTCTATTGCTTGTGGGAGAACAAATTCTATAGCCACTAATGAAGTGTAGCTGTTCCTAAGGAAGCTAGAAATAAAACAGTCTTAACATCCATCTATATTACTGGTACATACTTGGACATATATACAAGGAAGAAGGTTAAATAGGTTGACTGTGTTCTTTGTTCCAGTGAAAATCTACTTTTGGTGTCATGCTCTATCAGTTATGTTAGTTTTCCTCTAAAAATTACCCTTATCTTCCATTGTTCTGTTAACTAAGATTTCAGGGCAAGTTTATACTAGCAGGCTGTTCAGATTAATGATACACAAACAAATTTCAGCACACCTAGGTAATAATACTGCCATATTTTACAATATAAAGCAATGCCAAAAAATGAAGTTCACAAAATAAACGTATTTGCTGTACACCAAATTCTCAAAGAATAAATGGAAGATTAAAACAAACACTCAAATAATATAATTCAATATATCTTTTAAAATTTTTTATTGGATATATTTTATATTTACATTTCATTTCCCTTTTTTAGGTTCCGACCCCCCTAAGGTCCTACATGCCCGTTTCCTCCCCCTGCTCTTTAATCTACCCCTTCCCACTTCCCTGTTCTGGTATTCCCCTATCAATATATCTTTAAAATAAGTAAAAAAAACTTAGCACATACAAATTTCCTCTCATTTCTCTATGCCATATGTATTGATTATTCGTAAAAGAGACAAAAACTCTACCTATGTAACATGTGTAGAATCTAAGGTAAGCCTTAAAATTAAATTCATCAAAAATCTGTCTTCATGAAAATAAATCAATTGGGGTATACCTTTTAATTTTATAAAATATAGCTATACCAAACCATTTTTATCTACATCTTTCTTATCTACATCTCTTATTTCCTCAAAAATTGGTCATAGCAGGCACAAAACACACAAGACATTCCATATAATAATATGGAAATAGTTAGCTATTGAATACAGTTTCATATGACATTGCAACAACCATGACATGTCTCCATCTAAAATACACCTGACTGTGCCTGCCAATGTGTGTATTCTTTTCATGGAATGAAGTTTCTGTCATCATTTTGATAGCTATGTGAGGGAATATAATAATTCTTTACAAATGAGAAATTTTTTAACTTGTCTCTAGTTTAATCAGGCATTACTTAAAGGATAATTGTACAGCCAGAAAAGAAGTTATTCTTCTGAATTTTGATCAATTTTGAATATTTGGAAGCCAATCCATGGAAGAGTTTTTTTAATGGTTAATAAATGTTATTATGTTTATGTTTCCAATATCTTGTAGTATAGACCTCAGAGAATTAGAGATGAAAGAATTAATTTATCTTTCTAAAAATATCGAGGTAAATTGAATGATAAATTACTTCAAAGATCTGTATATTTGCATAATTATTCCAGTAACAGTATCTGTCAATTTCAGGCAAGATATATTATTGGTGTATATAATATTCTGCAATATAATTAATATATAAAAGCCTTATATAGAGAACATATTAATTTTCTTTATTAATGCAGCATGCGTATCTCCTAGAAATGAACTTTCATACTGGCTTCCCACACATAGAAGTAAGTGGAACCAATTGAAGTAAAAGGTAAATATAGTGTGATGTAGTGACACACCCATGTAATTTCAGTACTCTGGATGCTGATATAAGAGAATCACAGTCTGCATGCGATTCACTAATTTCTTTTATCAATTTCCAGTCACCATGAATATTTAAGTTGGTGTTCAGAAATTCCACAGTTATGTTTAAGATATTGTTTTATGACTCCTTCCAAGTTCCTCAGAAGGAATAAAAAATAAAAAGTACAATGGTCATAACATTATTAAATTGCAATGTGTTGTTTGACTTCACTGAGAAGTTAACTCTTTGATTGTATTTGTCTCCTGCACATTTCAAGCTCAAGGAAGTTTGTCTCACAGTGTCCTCCAAGGTCGAGAGATCTCTGATAGGAAGGGAAAAGAGGACTAAAAGAACTTAAGAGTAAAATCATTGTGCCCTTGAGAACAGCTAGAAAAGTAAACTATTTTTTTGGCCAATTCTGCTATTGTTTACTTCATTATGAAATTCCTGTATTGGTAAAGAGAATCAGAAAATCCTATTTTCCTTAGCATGGACATCATGGACATTTCAGGATTTATAGGAAATAATTGACATGCTGTATATAGAATTGGGGTTAATGGAAAGCAAATCTTTAGTGAGGTATCTAGTACATACAGTACAACAGAATATATATTTCATAGTTCAACTAACTAAAACCATTTATGTTAGTATTGTCTCATCTTTATACCACAATTGTGACATTTGTCTGCACAATACATAAAGAAACATTTTAGTACTCTTTCATTCTTCCACACTTTTTATACCTACCATTTTAAGCTCCTGTTCTGTCCTGTCATGGTTAAGAAGTCCTGATATGCTCAGCTTATCACAACAGGTCCTGAGTCAGGATAGATATAAACAGTGAAATTTAATAGTCTTCTGATATAGTTATCCATGGAAAGAGAAGGACATGTGTGCCAATTCACTGTAAACATAAAACAGAAGAGCTGGTAGCACAGGATAATTGCTGACTGTACTAGGACCTGAAAGACTAAATGCACAATGCCCATCATTATGCAAATTAGTTTGATTTGTCTTAGTCTCTAAGGACTTTGTATAATTAATGATGGAAGAATAAGAAAATAAAATGAATGTCAGCACACACTGAGGTTTTTTTTCCTTTATTCTAGAAAAGCTCTTGAGTACTGCTTCTTCCCTTTACTACTGTATCTAATTCTCAATATGTATGTGAATTGGAGAAGGTATGTATTTAAAATCTCCAACATCAGTATAGTTAATACATAATTCTGTCATATGAACTTAATTACCTGTAATTCAAAACAATCAGAATCATAAATACTAAAAATATTTAATTTTTTAGTTTGAAATTAATTATCACTTTTAAAAATTATTATCTAATATACAATTATTGGAACCACAACTCTACAAACTTAGAACAAGCTAAACTTGTCATGCATGAATTAATGCAAGAGTTACAAATATGAAAGTTAAAATCTATTTGTTTTCCAGGCAGCCTTAAAATGAATGACATAAGTCTTCAGATCAGATCATTTACTTGTAGTATACATAATAACTTTTTCTTTTCTACAAATAGTATATATTATAATTACATTTTCACTCATGTATATACGTATATTTATATACATATATATATATGTATATATATATATATATTCCATTTCTCATTTAATTCTCCTTTTCCTCCTCTACCACTATTCTGTTCTCTAGTCCAAAACAACAATGTGGTGTGTAGTGTGTGTGTGTGTGTGTTTGTAATACATGTAGAAAACATTCACTAATTTGTCTTTTTTATTCTGGTTTATTTCACCATTGAAGAATGAAAACATAGTTTTTCCGGTAAAATGTATAGAACTGATGATAATTCAATTATTTGCAAAAAGCGAAAAGTCATTGAATACATACACACACTTCTTTATTTATCTTTTAATTAACATGTAGGTAAATTCCATATCTCAACTTAATTAGCTTCAAAGATGAATTTATTCAATGACTATTATGAATGCCACCATAATAAATATGTGTATGTATAGGAGTTTCTGTATTTTATAGATGTACATTCCTTGGCATTTATTACCTGGGTTCTTGTAGAAACATTATGTTCTCAGATTTTTTTTCTTGACTGACATTTTTATTATTTTTCCTATATTCTTTGTTTACATTCCAAAGGCTTTCCCCTTTCCCAGGTTCCCCTTCACCATATGTCCCATAAGTCCTCCCCCCCCCGCCTATTCCCCAATAACTCCCCCCACCATTTCTCTGTTCTGGTACTCTCCTACAAAACTGGATCCAGTCTTTTCAGGACGAGGGTCCTCTCCTTCCTTTTTCTTGGGAATCTTTTGAATTGCTAATTGGGCCTTGAGTAGTCAGAGCTTCTGGGCTCATTAATATCCACTTATCAGTGATTGCATTTCATGTGTATTCTTTTGTGATTGGGTTAACTCACTTAGGATGATATTTTCCAGATCCAACCATTTGCCTACAAATTGAAAGAATTCATTATTTTTAATTGGTGAGTTGTATTCCATTGTACAAATATACCATATTTTCTGTATCCATTCCTCCTTTGAGGGACATCTGTGCTCCTTCCAACTTCTGGCTATTATAAATAAGGCCTCTATGAACATAGTGGAGCATGTGTTAAATCCCAACAGTAGTTGCACTAAATTGAATTCTCTCCAGCATTGCATATGGTATTCTGGGTCCCATAACTTCACCAGCTTTTATTTTGTCTATTTATTTAATAAGCCATTTTGGCAGAGCTGATTTACAGTCTTAATGAATCCTCAAAGTAAGCAAACTATAAATCTTAACATCTGCCTGGTAATGGTAAAAAGAAGAAAAAAACCAATATTACTTATGTTGATAAAGGGGTCATATACACAACCAAAGCTACCAGATGGGGAAAAGGGAGGCTGTGGAGAACTAATAAGTGATCTCACAATATTGAAGAAATCAAATGTTTAAAGAAAAACAGACTGATAACAGATAGAAAAAAGTAACTGTTATTTCTTCAGAGAAGTGCTAACCTCCTAAGCTACATGGCTGTGGTCCTACAAGCTACTACACCAAAATATATATTTGTAAGAAAAAATTCAGAATCCCTTTAAAATATTTAGTTCACATATCTCTTTAACATGGCTTAAGATTAACCTCCAATCATGAGGTAATCCCTTGGATAAGTTATCAACTTGGACTGGAATAGAAAAGGAAACCTGAAATATGAGATGAATAGTATTTTTTATTTTAATTGCATTTAATTGCTCTTATTTAATTTAAATCTCACATAGTGCCTCCCTCCTGAACACCACCCTCTTACAGTACTCCCCACATCTCCACTCCCCTTCTCCTCTGAGAGGGTGGCAGGGGGGGTTCTGGTATCCTCCCACACTGGAAAATTAAGACTTTGTGAGTCTAGGCATATTCTCACCCACTAAAACCAAACAAAACAGCCCAAAGTGAAGAATATATCCCAATACAGGCAACAGTTTTAAGAATATAAGATGAAAGAAATAACATTTGTAACTACATTTATTATATTCTAAAAATATACTTTGTTCACATGTTACAGGATATTTGACCACACTATGAACTCCAAGTTTATGTTATTTACAATAAAAAACAAAACAAACAAACAAAAGACCTATTTCTATTAGTTGTGTGACTCAGCCTTAAGCACACATCTTTAATCTTTCTGTGTGGAATACAGACATAGCCTTATTAGACTTCTCTAAGAGTAAACACTGAAGGTAAAGTTAGTTTTAGAAGGAAGCACTCATGTTTGAAAGTGGCATCTAATTGAGAGGCAAAGACTTGACAGAAGAGTATGCTCAACACTTGAAATAAAAGAGAAGAAAGAGGGAACAACTCAGAGAAAAAGAAAAAGGTAGTTTTTACCAGTACACTTTTAGAGAGACAAGATGCAGAGAGAGAATAAGTTAGACATAGCTGAAGAAGAATAAGCAAGAGAATGAGAAGGAGCTAGAAGACTAGAACAGACTGCTAGAGTTAGTTTGAGGTCAAGAAGAGCAAAGAGTCAGGAGATGAGAGAGAAATTAGATTGAATCAGTCAGTTTGGAGAAGAGTTTAAGCCATAACACCCAAGTTGAATCAGCCAGCTGGAGACCAGAAAGAGCTGATTCAGAAGCAAGTCCAGCAAGTTTCAGAGACTGAAAACATTCTAAGCCTAGGTGATTGCACTGAGGCTAGAAGATTCCAGGAGTAGACTAAGTTAACAGATGGTGTCAGTAAACTTTCAAGACAACAATTCTCTGATGTGAATTAAAGGTACTTTTACATTCTTGATTTTGTTTCATCTTTATACTACATATTTATGCCAAACTGTTTAAATTTAGACACAAAACAGGCATTACCAAAATTGGAAGTAATTGTAGGTAAAGAGTCTCTTTCATATTCATATTTGGGACATGTTTGATTTTTTATACTAATTCACAAACTAGAGTATTATACATCTCTTAGTTTTATCTATGATTCTTGATGAAGACAATGGGGCACATATTTAATATAAATATATTATTAGCTACCTTTAGGTTGTTGCTATTAAATTTTCTAATCCGAAGTTTTTCTTGACCTAAATACAATTTGCACTTTAAAGGAATGCTTCTAAGGAAACAATTAAAGGTAGATGAGCCCAAACACACTACATGTTGTAGGAAATGATGTGCATACATTATTTTGTCCTTGGGGACTAACATAACTGTCCTATTATATCAAATGAATAATGTTCGTAAGCAATTTTTCTTGAAATAATTGTCATTATAAAACATTACGAGGAAAGGGTAAAGTATAATGAAGTATACAACTTCTGATCAAGCCAGCCAAGTCAGTTAACAGGGTCTTGAGGGAGGAAGGGAGGGTTAAGAAAAGAAAAGACAATTATTAAACAACACTATAAATGAACACAGCAAGTGCTAAACTTTTCTCCAAGTCTGCTTTTTATACCATTCTAAATATATGCAAAGAATGTGACAAGTTCTAAGGCATAAACAAAGTATTCAAGGAACAAATAAGGCATAAACAAAGGTCCAGAAATCACTGTTTCTAGGGATGTTACAAGATGATCATGATACAGGAGATATATTCCTCAGCTGTATTTTTCTTGAGCTTACTTACTGATCTTAGAACAGTGTCAAATATTCTTGCCAATTTCCCAGAAGTGGCACTAAAAGCTTTCCACAAATGTCATAGTTTATTTACAGCCAAACTCCTAGAATGGATGGGGAAATACTATTGAAAACTGACCACTGTGCAATAAACTATATACAATTGATGGATGCTTGGAAGAAGTGAGGATTCTTCTTGGAATCACCAAAAAAGTGGCTGCCCTTCATTTAGAAAATGGTTTCACACAAAAACACATAATGGAAATAATAGGTAAAGTACAGGCAATTTTTTAGAAGTGCTGTGAAGTTTTGAGGAAAAAAATAGAAGTATGGATGGGAAAGAAATTTGAAAAGAAACCAGGGAATTAATTTGATTAAAATATATTGTATGAATATATAAAATTCATAAACAAAAATGAATTTAAATAATATTAAGAGGAAATACATTTATAGTAAATCTGATCAAGAAGCAATGGTTGAGATTCTCATGGGCCCCAGGAGAAGTCAACTGCTTTTAGTTTTGCAGCTAGAAGGGCAGAAGGTTTTAGTGCAGAATTCAGTCAGACATTCAAAGAAGACCAAGAACCAATAATTCTCAAACAATTCCACAAAGTAGAAACAGAAGGAATACTACCTAATTCATTCTATGAAGTTATAGTTACTAAGCCACACAAAGAACTCAACAATGAAAGAGAATTTCAGACAAATTTCCCTTATGAATATTGAAGCAAAAGTACTCCATAGAACTCCCCCAAACTGAATGCAAGAACACATCAAAACCTTCATTCATCACTATTAAGTAGCTTCATCTGACGTATGCAGAGATAGGTCAATATACTCAATCCATAAATGTAAACCACTATATAAACAAACAGAAAGAAAAACTTCCATGATCATCTCATTAGAAGCTGAAAAAGCCTTTGACAAAATACAACAGGTCTTCACATTAAAAGTATTGGAGAGATCAGGGATTCAAGGCACGTACCTAAATATAATAAAAGCAATATATAACAATCCAACAGCCAAGATCAAATTAAAAGGAAAGAAACTAGAAGCAATCTCACTAAAATCTGGGACAAACCAAAGTTGTCCACTCTTTATATATGTACTCACTGTAGTACTTTAAGTTCTAGTTGGAGCAGTTATACTGGAAAATCATATCAAGGGGATACAAATTTGAAAGGAAAAAGTCAGAGTGTCACCACTTGCAGATAACATAACAGTAAACATAAGTGACCCCTAAGATTCCACCATAGAACTTCTACAGCTAATTAACAACTTCAAAAAGTGGTAGGATATAAAGTTAACTCAAACCATCAGTAGCCATGATTGACAAAAATGATGAATGGGAAGAGAAAGAAATTAGGGAAACAACAACCTTTACAATAATCACAAATAATAGAAAATATCTTGGGATAACTCTAACCAAGCAAATGAAAGATCTCTCTGACAAGACCTTCAAGTCTCTGAAGAAAGAAATCAAAGAAGACCTCAGGAGATGGAATGATCTCCTGTGCTCATGGATCAGTAGAATTAATATAGAAACAATAGCTGAAAGGATAAGGTTGTAAGCTAGGAATCCCCCGTGACCCCAAAGGAACAGAGTCTGACCACAAATCTCTGGGAGAGTCCCTGGTGCCTTTTCCCATCTCCCTTGGCAGGCACAGCTGGGGGCTGGTGGAGTCGCCGTGGGGGGCTGCAGAACTCCAGCCTGTGGGGGCACTTAGGTTCCCCCATTGCCAGTGGGGGAGGGTGGGCGCGACACTGCGTGGTGGCCACGTAAGTGGAAATGACTTATCTAGTTCTTCCGGCCTCTGTGGGAGGCTGGTAGGTTCTCAGAGAGCATGGGTTCAGATGGTTTAAACTGATTGGCTTAGAAGCTTGTGGTAGGCGGGTTCTGTTATAAGCCCATAAAAAGCCTATGCACGCCATCTCAGGCAGGCTTACTTCTTTTACCCTGCGTGGGGAGGCTGTAAACCCCCCCCCACGCCGAGCTCTGGATATTAAAATCCTCTTGCAAATTGCATCAGATCTGTCTCTCGTGAGTGTTTCAGGGTGCCGGTTTCCGAGGCATGGGGTGCTGGAGTACCCCCGTTTTTTCTTTCGGACCTTACATAGCCATCTTACCAAAATCAATCTACACATTCAATGCAGCCACTATCAAAATTCGAACTCAATTCTTTAATGAGATAGAAAGAGCAGTTCTCAATAATAAAAAACCAAGGATAGCAAAAACAACTGTCAACAAAAAAAGAACTTCTAGGGGAATCACCATCTACAACTCACACTGTAATAGAGAGCAACAGTGATAAAAAAAAAACACATAGCATACAGAGACAGAAAGGTAGATCAATGGAATAGAATTGAAGAGCCAGAAACACACACGCACATGCACAGGCATGCACGCGCACACACACACACACACACACACACACACACACACACATATGGTCACTTGGTCTTTGACAAAGAATCCTAGACTCTAAAAACAACAAATGAAAGCATTTTCAATACATGGTGCTGGTTCAAGTGGTGGTCTGCATGTAGAAGAATGCAAATTGATTCATTTTATCTCCTTGTACATTGTTCAAGTCCAAGTGGATCAAGGACATCCACATAAAATCAGATACACTGAATCAGGAAAAAAAGGGAGAAGAGCCTCAAGCACATGAGTACAGGGGAAAGTTTTCTGAACAAAACACCAATGGCTCAGGCTCTAAGATCGACAACTGAAAATGGGGCCTCATAAAACTAAATGTCTGTAAAGCAAAGAACATTGTCAATAGTACAAATCAGTAACCCACAGATTGCGAAAAGATCTTTACCAACCCTATATCTGATAGAGGGCTAATATCAAAAATGTATAAAGAATTTGAGACGTTAGTCTCCAGAAACCAAATAACCCTATTAAAAATGGGGTCCAGAGCTAAAAAATGAATTCTCAACTGTGGAATCTCTAAAGACTGAGAAGCATCTTAAAATTTTTTCAACATCCTTAGACATCAGAGAAATGCAAATCAAAATGACCCTGAGATTCCACCTCATATCAATCAGAATGACAGATACTCAAAAAAATCAAAAACTCATGTAACAGCAGATATTGTTGAAGATGTGGAGAAAGGAGAATAATCCTCTGTTGCTGGTGGGATTACAAGCTGGTATAACTACTTTGAAAATCAATTTGGTAGTTCCTCAAAGACTGGGAATAGCTCTGCCTTAAGAAACAGTTAGACCATTCCTGTGTATGTACCCAAAAGATGTGCCAACACATAAGAACACATACTTCCCTATGTTCATAGCAGCCTTTTTATAATAGGAAGAATCTGGAAACAACCCAGATATCCCTCAATGGAAAAAATGGATACAGAAATTGTGGTACATTTGCACAATGGAATACTACTCAGCTACTAAAAATAATAACTTCACAAACTTTGTAGGCAAATGGACAGAAGCAGAAAATATCATCCTGAGTGAGGTAACCCAGACGAAAAAGGACATACATGGTATGTACTCACTGATAAGTGGATATTAGCCCCAAAGCTCAGAGTGTCCATGATATAACTCAAAGATCATACAGACCTTAATAAGAAGGAAGGCGAAATTGTGGATGCTACAAACCCACTTAGAATTGAGGAACAAAATAATCAAAGGAGGCAGAGAGAGGTAGGGATCTGAGAAGGAAAGGGCAGAGAAAGAAAAAAAGAGCATGGAGCAGGACCAGGTATGGAAAGACAGGAAAGAAGTCCAGAGGGCCAGAATGAATTGAAATAAGTAGCAATTGGGGAAGGAAACTTGGAAAACCAGTAGAAATTCCCACATTCCAGGAATACAAGAAGTGCCCATGATCCAATGGGGATGACATTAGCCAAAATAATCAACAAAGGGGAAATAGCACCTGTAGAGGCCACCACCTTCAGTAAATAGACATGACCCCAGTGGAGATCTGGGACCAATCACCCATCTAAAAATTTTTAACCCAGTATTGTCCTCATCTAAAGGAAATACAGACACAAAAATGGAAACAACAGCAAACATCAACCCTATCACTGATGCAAAGATGTGCTTATAGACATGAGATTGGTATGGCTGTCCTCTGAGAGGCTCTGCCAGCACCTGACTAAGACAGAGGCAGATAAGCACATCCACCCATTAAACTGAGCTCTGGAACTTCAATAGAGGAGTTAGAGGAAAGTCTGAAGAAGCTGAAGGAGATTGCAACCCCATACAAAGGGAAGAACAACAGTGTTAAATAACTGGACACCTCAGAGCTCCCAATAACTAAAATACCAGGCAAAGAGTATACATGGGCTGGTCCATGGCTCCTACTACATATGTAGCAGACAACTGCCTCATGTGGCATCCAGGAAAGGGGGTGCTTGGTCCTGTGGAGGCCTTATGCCCCAGAGAAGCGGTTGTTAGAGGGGTCAGGGAGAAGTGGATGGGTTAATGGGGGAGCAAGCTCTTAGAGGCAATGGGGAGCAGAAAAGGGTGCGAGTTTGTGGAAGGGAAACCAGGAAGGAGAATAACAATTAAAATGGGAGGAAATAAAATGATTAATATAAAACAAACAAAACTATAAAAGTCAGTTTAAAAACTGTTTTCTGACTCCAGAGGGCCAAATAGCCCTATTTAAGAATGGGGTACAGAGAGCTGGGCGTGGTGGTGCATGCCTGTAATCCCAGCACTTGGGAGGCAGAGGCAGGCGGATTTCTGAGTTCGAGGCCAGCCTGGTCTACAGAGTGAGTTCAGGACAGCCAGGACTACACAGAGAAACCCTGTCTCGAAAAAACAAAAACAAAAAAAAAAAAGAATGGGGTACAGAGCTAAACAAGGAATTCTTACCTGAAGAATTTTGAATAGCTGAGAAGCACCTTAAGAAATGCTCAACATCATTAATCATTAGGGAAATGCAAATCAAAACAACCCTGAGATTCTAACCTCACACCAGTCAGAATGACTAAGATCAAAAACACAGGAGACAGCAAGTGTTGGCGAGGATATGCAGAAAGAGGAACACTCTTCCACTGCTGGTGGGATTGCAAGCTGGTAAAACCATTCTGGAAATCAGTCTGGCAGTTCATCAGAAAACCGGGCATGACACTTCCGGAAGATCCTGTTATACCACTCCTGGGCATATACTCAGAGGATTCCCTGGCATGCAATAAGGACACATGCTCCACTATGTTCATAGCAACCTTATTTATAATAGCCAGAATCTGGAAAGGACCCAGATGTCCCTCAATGGAGGAATGGATGCAGAAAATGTGGTATATTTACACAATGGAATACTACTCAGCAACTAAAAACAATGAATTCATGAAACTTTTAGGCAGATGGTTGAAAGTGGAAAATATCATCCTAAGTGTAACCCAGTCACAAAAGAATACACATGGAATACAGTCATTGATAAGTAGATATTAATTAGCCCAGAAGCTCTGAATACTCAAGACACAATTAACATAGCAAATGATTCCCAAGAAGAAGGAAGGAGAGGGCCCTGCTCCTGGAAAGTCTTGATCCAGCATTGTAGGGGAGTTCCAGGAAAGAGAAATCAGAGGGGGTGATTGGGGAATGGGTAGAGGGAAGAGGGCTTATGGGACTTATGGTACTTATGCGGAGGGGGGAACCAGGAAAGGGAAAAGCATTTGGAATGTGAACAAAGAATATAAAAAATAAAAGAAGAGAAAAGAAAAAAGAAGAGAAAAGGAAGATTTCTCAACTATATAAAACATGAAGATGCAATATGAATTATATGAAGGTCTTCACATACCTGAAAGAAGGGGAAAGCCTTTGGAATGTAAACATAGAATATAGAAAATAAAAATTTAAAAAAAACGAGTCAACATAATCAAAGATGGTAAAGAAGATACAATTTGGTCAACAGAGAAAAAAACCTAAATCACTAAATAAACAAACACAGAAACAGATTAATTACAAGGCTCAGACAGATGGTTATATTAGTGGTAAAATGATGGTCTCCTCCATGGAAGCCATCAACAACTAAATTTGCTCAAGAAATTCTACTCCCTAAAGGAGGTAGTTATATATGTGATCCAAATTAGAGGTTGGAAAGAAACAGAAAAGAAAAAAAAAAGATGCTGGTTTAATGATATTCCTACTTTATGGGGTCACTTAATATATTCTAATAATAAGCCTTAAAGTTAGTTAAGAAAGAAAATATCCTGATTAAAAGAATATATTGAGTTATCTATGAATTATAAAATAATATTCAATGCTGCAAGCATCAGCACAAATAAGAGCTTACAACATTGCAATAAAAATGTTAAAATTGTTAGACTTAAACATAATTTTGTCACATAAAAATGGCATGAATATCTAGACTTGGTAACTGCAAGCCTGTGACTAGCAAACCTCATAAGACTTGTTATTCTAGAGCAGGATCAAATAAACCATCTAAATGGTCCCCAAATCCATAAAAAAGAGCAGCAGTCACTAAAAATCTCCCATCCACAAAAAGTCCAGGACAAGATGTCTTTAGTGCAGAATTCTATCAGACCTTCAAAGAAGACCTAACACCAATACTCTTCAAAATATTCCAGAAAATAGAAACAGAAGGAATGCTACCAAATTCATTCTATGAAGCCACAATTACATTTATATCTAAATGAAACAAAGACTCAACAAAGAAAGAGGACTGGCTACCAAATTCCTTTATGAACACCCATTCAAAAATACTCAATAAAATTCTCATAAACTGAATCCAAGAACACATCAAAAATATCATGCATCATATTAAGTAGGTTTTATCCCAGGGAGACAGGGTTTGTTCATTATACAGAAATCCAGCAATATAATCCACTGTATAAACAAATTCGAAGAAAAAAACCCACATGATTATCTCAATAGATTCTGAGAAAGCATTTGACAAAATTTAACACCCCTTCATGGTAAAAGTCTTGGAAAGATAAGGAATTCAAGGCCCTTACCTAAACATAGTAAAAGGAATATACAGCAAACCAGTAGCTAACATTCAACAAAATGTAGAGAAACTTGAAGAAAGCCCACTAAAATCAGGGAATATACAAGGCTGTCCATTCTCTCCCTATGTATAAAATGTACTACTCAAATTCCTAGCCAAAGGAATTGGGCAACAAAAGGAATTCAAAGAGATAGCAATTGTAAAGGAAAATATCAAAATGACACTATTTGCAAATGATATGATAGTATACTTAAGTGACCCCCAAAATTCCACTTGCTGACAGGAGCTGTATATAGCTGTCTCCTGAAGCTCTGCAAGAGTCTAACAAATGCAGAGGCAGACCTCACAGCCATCCATTGGACTGAGCATGGGGACCACATTGGAGAAGATAGGGAAAGTACCCAAGGAGCTGAGGTGGTTTGCAACCCCATAGGAAGAACACTATCAAACAATAAGTCTCCCAGAGCTCACAGGGACTAAATCATGAACCAAAGAGTATACATAGAGGGACTCGTGGCTTCAGCCCTATATGTAGCTAAGGATAGCCTTGTCAAGTATCAATGGGAAGAGAGGCCCTTGGTCTTGTTAAGGCTAAAAGCTATAGTTTAGCAGAATGAGTTGATGTTTCAAAGACTTTTAACATCAAGCGATGATGAATTTTGTCAAATGCATTTTCAGCATCTAATGAAATGACTATGTGATTTTTTTCTATGAACTTCTTTATGTAGTGGATTACAATGACAGTTTTCAGCACATTGGTCCATCTCTGCATCCCTGGGGTAAAGCTTTCATGATCATGGTGAATGATCTTTTGATGTATTCTTGGATTTAGTAGGCAAGAATTTTATTGGGAACTTTTTCATCGATATTCATAATGAAAATTGGTCTGAAGTTCTCTTTGTTGGATCTTTGTGTGGTTTTATTATCAGAATAATTGTGTCTTCATGAGTTGGGTAGTGTTCCCTTTGTTTCAATTTTATGGAATACTTTGAAGAGTATTGGTATTAGGTCTTCTTCAAAGGTCTGATAGCATTCTGCACTAAAACCATCTGGTACTGTGCTTTTTTGGGGGGGAGGGGGATTTTCAAAGCCTGCTTTTATTTCTTTAGGGATTATAGGACTTTTTAGATGGTTTATCTTATCCTGACTTGACTTTGGTATTTGGTATCTGTCTAGGAACTTTTCCATTTCATCCAGATTTTCCTGTTGAGTATAGCCTTTCATAGTAGGATCTGATTTTTTAAATTTCCCTAGTTTCTGTTGTTATATCTCTCTTTTCATTTCTGATTTTGTTAATTTGGATACTGTCTCTATGCACTCTGAGTAGTCTAGCCAAGGATTTATCTATCTTGTTGACTTTCTCAAAGAAAAGATCCTGGTTTTGTGAATTCATTGTATATTTTTTTGTTACTACTTGGTTAATTTCAGCCCTGACTTTAATGATTTCTGAACTTCTACTCTTCTTGAGTATATTAGAATCTTTTTGTTCTACAGCTTTCAGGTGCACTGTTAAGCTGCCAGTGTATGTTCTCTCCAATTTTTTTTGGAGGCACTCAAAGCTATGAGTTTTCCTCTTAGCACTGCTTTCATTGTGTCCCACAATTTTGGGTATATTGTGCCTTCACTTTTATTAAATTATAAAAAGTCTTTGATGTCTTTCCTTATTTCTTCCTTGACCAAAGTATCATTGATTTTAGCATTGTTTAGCTTCCATGTGTATGTGTGCTTCTGTTGTTTTTGTTATTGAAGACCAGCCTTGATTTACAGTGATCTGATAGGAAGCATGGAATTATTTCAGTTTTCTTAAATCTGTTCAGGTCTCTTTTGTGACCAATTATATGGTCAACTTTGGAAAAGGTACCATGAGGTGCTGAGAAGATGGTGTATTCTTTTGATTTAGGATAAATTGTTCTATAAATATCTATTAATTCCATTTGGTACAAAAGTTCTGTTACTTTCACTGTGTCTCTCTTTAGTTTGTTTACCTTATCTGTCCATTGATGAGATTGGAATTTTGAAGTCCACCACAATAATTGTATGAGGTGCAATGTGTGCTTTGAACTTTAGTAAAGTTTCTTTTATGAATGTGGGTGCCATTGCATTTGGAACATAGATGGTCAGAATTTATTGTTTTCCTTGGTATAGTTTTCCTTGGATGAGTATGAAGTGGCCAGCCTTATCTTTTTTGATGACTTTTGGTTGAAAGTCAATTTTATTTGATATTAGAATAGCTACTACAGCTTGTTTCCTGGGACCACTTGCTTGGAAATATGTTTTCTAGCCTTTTACTCTGTGGTAGCATATATCTTTTATACTGAGGTGTGTTTCCTGTATGCAGCAAAATGCTGGGTCCTGTTTATGTATCCAGTCTTTTAGTCTGTGTCTTTATATTGGAGCATTGAGTCCATTGATGTTAAGAAATATTAAGGAATAGTGATTGTTGCTGTCTGTTGTTTTTGATGTTATTTTTTTGTTTGTGTGGCTATCTTCTTTTAGGGTTGTTGAAAGATTACTTTCTTGCTTTTTCTAGGATGTAGTTTCCCTCCTTGTGTTGGCATTTTCCATATATTATCCTTTGTCAGGCGGGATTTGTGGAAAGATAATGTGTAAATTTGGTTTTATCATGGAATATTTTGGTTTGCCCATCTAAGGTAATTGAGAGTTTTGCTGTGTATATAGTCTGGGCTACTACTAAGAGAACATTTGTGTTCTCTTAGGGTCTTTATGATATCTTCCCAGCATCTTCTGGCTTTCATGGTCTCTGGTGACAAAGTCTGGTGTAATTCTTATAGGTCTACCATTGTATGTTACTTGACCATTTCCCCTTGCTGCTTTTAACATTATTTCTTTGTTTAGTGCATTTGGTGTTTACATTATGTGATGAATGGAATTACTGTTCTGGTCAAGTCTGTTTGCGGTTCTGTAGGCTTCTTTTATGTTCATCAGCATCTCTTTCTCTAGGTTAGGGAAGTTTTCTTCTATAATTTTGTTGAAGATATTTACTGGCCCTTTAAGATGTAAATCTTTGCTCTCTCCTATACATACATTCCTTAGGATTGGTCTTCTCATTATTTCCTGGATTTCCTGGATGTTTTGGGTTACAAGCTTTTTCATTTTTCATTTTCTTTGACTGTTGAGACAATGTTTTCAATGGTATCTTCAGCTTCTGAGATTCTTTCTTCTATCTCTTGTATTCTGTTATTGATGCTTGCATCCATGACTCCTGATTTCTTTCCAACGTTTTCTATATCCAGAGTTGTCTCCCTTTGTTTTTTTTTGATTGTTTCTACTTCCATTTTTAGAACCTGGATGGTTTTGTTCAGTTCCTTTACTTGATTGTTTGTGTTTTCCTGTAATTCTTTAAGCGATTTTTGTGTTTCATCTTTAAGGGGTTATACCCATTGACCCATGTTCTCCTGTATTTCTTTAAGGGAATTTGTGTTTCCTCTTTAATGGCTTCTACCTCTTGACCCAAGTTCTCTTGTATTTCTTTAAGGGATTTTTTGTGCTTCTTCTTTAAAGACTTCTACATCTTGACCCATGTTCACCTGTATTTCTTTAAATAAATTACTTATGTCCTTCTTGACATCATCTATCAGCATCATGAGATGCGATTTTAAGTCCAACTCTTGCTTTTTTTTTTTTGGTTTATCTTGGACTTGCTGTGGTGAAACAACTGGATTTGGATGATGCCATGTTGCCTTTATTTCTGTTGTTAATTTCCTGCATTTGCCTTTTACATCTGGTTATCTCTGGCGTTGGTTGGGCTTGCTGTCTCTGGCTGGAGCTTGTCTCTCCTGTAAACCTGTAAGTCTGTGTCTGTACTCCTTGGATAACAACTGACTTCTGGCAGGGTCTGTTCCCTGAAGGCTGTGGAGCTGCTTGGCACCCTGATGCCAAAAATATTTTACTAGAATTTTGTGCATATTATTACTTAATTATTTTATTTATTTACATTCCAAATGTTGCTACCTTTCCTGTGTCACCCCATGTTCCATGATACCATCACCCCATCTCCCTTTTCCTTTTACTCTGAAAATATGCTTTCTACTCCTCCCCTCTCTAACACCCCTCACCTACCTAACCCTCCACTTTACCCCTGCTGCAATCCTTTCCCAGGGTATCAAGTCTCTTCAGGATTAGGCACATACTCTCCCACTGAGGCCAGACCAGGCAGTTCTCTGCTACATTTGTGTCTGGGCCACAGACCAGCCCATGTGTGCTCCTTGGTTGATTTCTTAGATTCTAGGAGTTCCCAGGGTTCTGCCTTAGTTGATACTCTTAGTCTTCCTATAGGGTTGCTATCCCCATACAGCTCCTTCATTTTTTTAACTGTTCCAGTGGTTGAGTATAAATATCTGCACCTTTCTCAGTCAGTAATTCACCCAGGAGAAGTAGAAGACAGGGAATCATCAAACTCAGGGCTGAAATCAATCAAGTAGAAAGAAAGAGAACCATACAAAGAATCAACAAAACCAGGAGCTGGTTCTTTGAGAAAATAAACAAGATAGATAAACCCTTAGCCAGACTAACCAAAAGGCACAGAGACACTATCCAAATTAGCAAAATTAGAAATGAAAAGGGAGATATAAGAACAGAAATGGAAGAAATTCAAAAATTCATCACATCCTACTACAAAAGTCTATACTCAACACAACTGTAAAATCTGGAGGAAATGGACAATTTCCTAGACAGATACCAAATACCAAAATTAAATCTGGATCAATTAGATCAACTAAACAGTCTCATAACCCCTAAAGAAATAGAAGTGGGCATAGAAAGTCTCCCAACCAAAAAAAAAAAAAAAAAAAAAAAAGCACAGTACTAGATGGTTTTAGTGCAGAATTCTATCAGACCTTCAAAGAAGACCGAACACCAATACTCTTTAAATTATTCCACAAAATAGAAAAAGAAGGAACACTACCCAAGTCATTCTATGAAGCCACAATTATATTTATACCAAAACAACAAAAAGATCCAACAAAGAAGGAGAACTACAGGCCAATATCCCTTATGGATATCGATGCAAAAATACTCAATAAAATTCTTGCCAATTGAATACAAGAACACATCAAAAACATTATTCAGCATAATCAAGTAGGCTTCATCCCAGGGATGCAGGAATGGTTCAATATATGGAAATCCATTAATATGATCCACTACATAAACAAACTTAAAGAAAAAAACCACATGGTTATTTCATTAGATGCTAAAAAAGCATTTGACAAAATTCAGCATCCTTTCATGCTAAAAGTCTTGGAAAGAATAGCAATGCTTTCCTAAGCATGTTCTGGATGCTGAAGTTAGACAGTCAATCTTCCACAGGAATCTTTTAAATCCTAATTGTTCATTTTTGTTTATTAAAGTATTTATCATATGCCAACTATTAAGTATAACTGAGGCAAATAAAGTCGCCTGAAGCATGCCTTTCTCATCCTAGAAATTTCTGCCCTATAGTCTTTCAAGCTTTTGCTATAATATCCTATTAAGTTCTGCCTACATCATTCAATTACTCTTCTAGTCCAAACGCCCCAAGTTTGCTATAGTTTTTAAAAACAACATGGGCATGCTCACAGCTTATTTCTAGTAGCAGGTCACTCTGTGCTATAAATTCATGCATAATTAATTTTTTATGCTCTGATGATACACAATTAAAAGTAACTTACAGAAAAGTTTACTTTCCAAATAACTTAACTTTCCAAGGTAGGGTCCACAATTCATGGCAAGAAAGCTAAGAGATTTCCTTCTCAACCACAAGCAGAAGGGACCATTGTAACTACAAGCAAGATAAAGGTAGAAAACCACGAAGACTTGGTGATTTACTTCCCCCTAAAAAGTTCCACATTTTGAAAGTTTTATAACTTTTCCAAAGTGTAACATCAGCCAGGCACAAGTTGTTCAAATGCATGACTTTTATGGAGATCCTTTCTCATTTAAACCACCAGACAATTGAGGCTAGGAAACAGAATTAGTCTGTGGCCATAATCATGCATAAATCAAGTAAAGAGTTTTATAACAATATATACATATTTACATGAATATCTATTATGAGTAGTTATCTGGCTAAACATCCATCATCTGTCCCTAGCTCATCAAGTTCATTTAGTTAAAACCGTCACATCTTGTGACTAAGTATTAGTGAATTTTTGTATAGATAAACCAAGTCAATATTTCATCTTCTTTTTTTGCATTTCAATAATTTTATTGAAAGGTATATTCAAAACATAATGATAGTTGGTTACTTCACTTCTGTCCATTCAAAATCAATATCATTTTCAAATTGAAGTATATCAGCCTTTAGGAAGAACTGAAATGTTCTCAGTGAAACATGGTTTACAAAGTTTAAGAATAAAATACACCTGTTCTTTGTTGTTCAGCTTCTAAATGGATAATTTTCTTATGTATTACATGTCAAAATGATTACAGCTATTCTAGGTAGATTTAGGCTGTCCAGCACGTTAAAGAGCTGCCTGCATTTTAACAGCATAGATCACACAGTCAAGGCCAGCATGGAGAATGTGAGCACAACTATGGTCGTTTTATAATTATGAAAGTGCCTCCTTAATTCCCTTAAGACTTAATAGAGGAACATTTTGCAGATGTACTCAGGTATTTTGAAAACAAAATTCTACATTAGAAGCAGTGACAGTTTTATAGAAACAGTATGTGATAAAACCTTCTGGAGTGATTTATCAAGCCTAAACTAACTTTAGTGCAATAAATAGATTTTCAGACTGATATACTGATACTTTACATCAAGGAATTAGCATAGCAAAGAGAATCATACAAACATGAATTTTTAAAAGTTGTTACTGAAATAGCACTTCTTTAAATTACATATCACCCCACTGTAGCTCATTAAAAGTTACATAAGCCCAAGCAGAACAACAAGAAATGTACCCCATATATTAACAAATTTTAATCTGTCCATTGATTAGTAAGCGAAGTATAAACTTGGATGATGAAGTTACATTGTAATATAGGGCATGCCCACATGTTTCCACAGGTTTCTGGAAACTGATGGGGTGTCTCAATTCTATAGTTAGTACTTCCCTCTATAGCAATCTAGTCCCATTTGAGAGAATTTGTTACTGTCTTAATAACTGGATGAATATTTCGTCTTCTGTCCTACCACTTTTAGTAAATCATTAGTTCACTTTGAATGACCTTTGATTAGTGGTTTTTACAACCTCTTTAAATTTGCTCTGAGTAGTAGATGCTTATTTGCTCTCTCAGAATCAATTAACTCATGACACTAAAGACTGGCATTGTTCTCATTGCATTTTTGATCTTCAGAAAGAACATAATGGCAGTCCAACTATAAAAGAGCTTAATAAATACTAATATAATTGTAGGAATTCTTATAGAATCATCATTAAGGATTAAGAAATCATCTATTTGGCTATATGGCATCAGTACAAGACAGTACATCTGGTCAAAAGGGTGGACTAATACATATTGATTGTTATATATTTAGTAATAACAAGAAAAGCATATTAATCACAGGAATCTTTCCTAAAATGGATTTCTCCTGGGCTTTGCCTTGACCAAATCCATCAAAGATTTTTATCCATGGCAGACCCATTTCAGGAAGAACACTTGCTCATTATTAGCTTCTACTCTGATGACTCTTGACACAAGTGAATAAAAAAGATACAAAATGTGAATTGCTATATATGAGTCAATGCTAAATGTTAAATTTTAAATTTTATTTATTTTATTTTAAATTTATAGTCTGCTACTTAAATTCACCATTCTTTCAACTTAACTTACTATATGTGCAAATATATTTGGTATCAATATTGAAAAAATATACTCAATTTTTCTCCCTCAGTGTCCACTGAGACCAGGAGACTACATGAATGGTGTATGAAATGTTAAAGTATATGACACTTTTAAAAAATTCCTTTATATTCTACAAAATCAAAGTATAAAACATGTTTATTTTCATTTCCACAAGTGGACACAAGAAGAAATCATAAACCATAAGCATTTCCTAAGTGAGCAGAAATCAGAAGGCACTGAGAAACTTTGCATGTATGATTGGATTTCTAGAGGTACATCAGTGATAAAAATATAATTGCATTTCCTTCATGTGGCAGCATTGGCTAGAATAGTACAGTAGGATTTGCAGAATTAGCAAAATCAGAGAAAATTTCTATCCATATGTTAGCACTAATGAGAGAATTATACTACTATTATGGTGCTGTGCCATGTGTTTGGTTATTCTAAAAAGAATTGTTTACAGAATGATTCTATACTAAGAACTTGAGTGTGAACTGTTATTTCTGTATTGGGGAAATTTAAGAATTTCCACATAAACCCAATTTCTGATACCATTTTAAAGTCCAATCCTCTTAACTATTTTCTTAGCTCAGTGCTTTTCTTTAAAGCTGTGTGTGTCTGTGTATGTATACATGCTTGTGTATGTATATGTGCACCTGTATGTATGTACATGGGCACATGTATATTCATGTATGTGCACATATATGTATGTGTGCATGTAGAGAATAGAAGACTATCCTAGAGGTAATCATCAGGAACTCTGTCTACCTGTATTAAGACCAGGTTTTCTCATTTACTTGAAATTAGGGGCAGAGTAACTAGTCAGTGGGCTCCAGGATTCTTCCTCACCCATTTTTCCACCCACACTATGATTACAACTACATGCCTCCACTGCAAGTATTTTCATAAGAATTATAGGAATTAACTCAGCTATTCATTATCACAAGGCAATGATTATAATGATGAATCAACTCCTCTGACTTTATTGTGTTTATTGTAAGCCTATACCATGACAAAATATACACAGTAAGGCACCATGTCTGTACCGCAGAGATAATTTTTCATTTGATATATGATATATTTCCATATCAGGGAAATGAAAATATAATTGATCCTGAGATTCTACCTTGCACTTATCAGTACAGCTGAGATTAAAAACTCAAACCAAAACACATGCTGACAAGGATGTGGAGAGAGGGGTATACTTCTCCATTGCCAACTTGTACAACTACTATGAAAATCCATCTGTCTATGTCTCAGAACATGGGAAAAAGTACTACCTAAAGACCCAGGTATCCCATTCCTGGACATATACTCCCAAAATGCTTCATATTACCACAATGACATGAGATCCACTATGTTCATAGCATCTTTGTTCATAATAGTCAGAAACTAGAAACAACCCAGATGTTCCTCCACTAAAGAATGGATGCAGAAAATGCAGTTTATTTCCAGGATGGAATGTGAGCAGCTATTAAAAAACAAGGACATCATGAATTTTTTAGGCAAATGGATAGAACTAGAAAATATCCTGAGTGAATTAACTGAGACACAAAAGAACATGTATGTGGATATTAGTCATAAAGTACAGAATACCCATGATACACTCTATACACCCAACAAAATTAAAGAAGGTCCAACTTACTTCTTATTCTAAGTGAATCTTATTTTACTTAGAAGAGGGAAAAATAGTTATAGGGGCAGGGGAGGGAGGATAGTGGGCAGAAGAGGGGAGGGGGAGCAGAATGGGAATGGGTATGGGGAGAAACAGGAGAGGTGCCTAAAAGACCACGAGAATTAATAAAAATCTGTAGCTGTTAAAGCAGGAGGGCTGAGTGAAATCTTTAGGAAGTCCCTGAGGCCTGAGATTTAGGAGGCTCCCTGGAGTAAACATGGATGACTTGAACTGAAATACCTAATATTGGGGACATGGAAATTGAAGAGGCCACTTCCTGCAGCCAGGCAGGATCCCCAATGGAGGGATAAGGCTGAAAGTCCACCCACCAAACATTTGACACAAAAGTTGTTATGTCTAAAAGAAGTGCAGGGACAAAGAGGGAGCAGAGACTGAAGGAATAGGCATTCAATAACTGGCCCAACAAGAAACCTATCCCAAGGGCAAGCCTGACATTATTAATGATGCTTTATTACACTTGCAGACAGGGGCCTAGCAAAACTATCCTCTGAAAGACTATCCCACAGCTGACTGAAATAGATGGATATACCCACACAGCCAAACATTGGATGGAGGTAGGGGACTCTTATGGAAGAGTTTGAGGAAGAATTGAAGGCCATGAAGGTGGTGGGAACACCTCAATCAACAGTCAGGAAGATCAATAAAATAGAACTGAAGACACAGAAATGAACCCCCACGTAAATGGTCACTTGATCTTTGACAAAGCAGCTAAAACCATCCAGTGGAAAAAAGACAGTATTTTCAACAAATGGTGCTGGTTCACCTGGCAGTCAGCATGTAGAAAAATGAAATTGACCCATTCTTATTACCTTGTACAAAGCACAAGCCCAACTGGATCAAGGACCTCCACATAAAACCAGAAACATGGAAACTAATAGAAAAGGGATTTGGAAAGAGCCTCGGACATAGGGGAAGAGAAATCTAATCAACAATAGACAAATGGGACCTCATAAAATTCCAAAGTTTATGTAAGCCAAAGAACACTATCAATAGGGCAAAATGACAACCAACAGATTTGGAAAAGACCTTTACCAATCTAACAGAGGGCTAATATCCAATATGAACAAAGAATTCAAGAAGTTATGACTCCAGAGAATCAAATAGCTCTATTAAAAATGGGGTACAGAATTAAAAAAAAGAATTTTCAAATGAGGAATTTTGAATGTTCAAGAAGTACCAAAGGAAATATACAACATCCTTAGCCATAAGAGAAATGCAAATCAAAACAACCCTGAGATGCTACCTCACACCACTCAAAATGGCTAAGATCAAAAGCTCAGCTGGCAGCAGATACTGGCAAAAATGAGAAGACTCTTCCATTTTTGGTGGGATGGAAAGCTGGTACAACCACTCTGGAAATCAGTCTCAGAAAATTAGACATAATATTACCTGAGGACCCAGCTATATAACTCCTGAGCATATACCCAGAAAATACTCCAACATGTAATAAGGACATATGCTCCCCCATGTTCATAGCAGCCTTATTTATAATTGCCAAAAGCTTGAAAGAACCAAGAAGTCCTTTAAATGAAGAATGGATATACAGAAAATGTGGTACATTTACACAATCAATACTACTCAGCTATTAAAAACAACGACCTCATGAAATTCTTAGGCAAATGGATGGAAATAGAAAGTATCATCCTGAGTGAGGTAGCTTAATCACAAAAGAAAACACATGGTATGCACTTACTAATAAGTGGATATTAGCCCAAAATTTCATAATACCCAAGATACAATTCATAGACCACATGAAGCTCTAAAATTAAGACTAAAGTTTGGATGCTTCAGTACTTCCGAGAAGGAGCAGAGATTGAAGGAAAGGCCAGCCAGAGACTGCCCCACTTGCATATCCATTCCAAACACAGTCACCAAACCCAGACACTATTGTGGATGCCAAGAAATGCTTGCTTACAGGACCCTGATATAACTGTCTCCTGAGAGACTCTTCCAGAGCTTGACAAATACAGAAGCAATGTGTGCAGCCAACCATTGGACTAGGCATTGGTTCCCCAGTGGAGGAGTTAGAGAAAGGGCTGGGGGAGCTGAAGGGATTTGCAACCCCATAGGAAGAACAACAATATCAGCCAACTAGACCCCCAGAGCTCCCAGCGACTGAAACACCAACCAAAGAGTACACATGGAGGGACCCATAATTACAGCTGCATATGTAGCAAAGGGTGGCTTTGTTTATTGTCAATGGGAAGAGAGGCCCTCAGTCCTGTGAAGGATCAACACCCCAGTATAGGGAAATTCCTGAGTGGGCTAGTTAGTGGATGGTTGTGTGGGGGAACACCCTCATAGATTGCATAATAGGTATCCAGGGAGGGGATATCAGAAAAGGGGATAACATCTGAAAGTTAAAGAAAGAAAATAACCAATTAAAAAAAGAAGTAGAAGATGACATCTTTTAGAGAAGATATGTCTCTAGGAGAATTCTTTAAGGCTTCAAAAGACTTCAACTGGCAGAGTGCTCTGTCTCCTGTTCATAGATAATGTTGTAGGCTCTTTACTGTTCCTATTACCATCCATTTGACTGCTGAACTCATGAACTCATGATGTCCAAGTTCTTAATACCTTTGTGTAAATGAACCAATTCTTCTGTTATGGAACATCTTGGTTATTTCCAGCTTCTGACTATCACAAAAAGCTACTATAAACAAAATGAACATGTGCCTCTGTGACATGGTGGGGCATCTTTTGGGTATATGCCCAAGAGTCATATAGTAGTGTCTTCAGGTATATCTATTTCCAATTTTCTGAGGAAACTCCAAATTGATTTCTCTTAGCAGTTTACAACCCCACTAGTAATTTAGGGGTGTTGCTGTTTCTCCACATCCTTGCCAACATATACTGCCACCTGAGTTTTTTATCTTAACCAGTATGATTAGTGTAAAGTGAGGTCTATTTTTATTTTTTACATTCAGTTTGCCAGTTGAACCAGTACCATTTATTGGATATGCTATCCTTTTCCACTGGATGGTCTTAGCTTCTTTGTCAAAGATCAAGTGTTACTTGGTGTGTGGTTTTCTTTCTAAGTCTTCAGTTCTATTCCATTGATCAACCTGCCTGTCTTGGTACCAACCCCATGCAGTTTTTATCAATATTTCTCTGTAGTATAGCTTGAGTTCAGGGATGGGGATTCCCCAAAAGATTTTCTTTTATTATTGAGAACTGTTTTTGCTATACTGTTTTTGTTTATTTGTTTTTCCATGTGAAAATGAGAATTGTTCTTTCCATATCTTTGAAGAATTTTGTTGGAATTTTGTTGGGAATTACATTGAATCTGTAGATCTTTTTCATAGGATGGAAATTTTTATTATTTAATTTTACCAATCCATGACCATAGCAGGTCTCTCTATTTTCTGGGACCTTCTTCGATTTTTTTTTTTCTTGAGAGACTTGAAGTTCTTGCCATCCCTATCTTTCACTTATTGGGTTAGAGTTACCCCAAGATTATTTTATATTCTTTGTGACTATTCTGAAGGGTGTTGTTTCCATAATTTCCTTTTCAGAACTTTTATGATTCTGACATATTATCTTTTCTCTGCATGAGAATTCCTCTCAGAGAATGAGTAGAAGGCAAGATAATTTAAATAAAATCAAACTTTGGATTCAAGAAACTCATATGAACATTTTATGATTTCTTTTTAACCAGAGCCAATCCACTTTGAGTCAGTTGATAATTTCATTGTACTACTTAAGTTTTATCACCCTGCAAGGTTTGAAAAAATTACTTAGTTTTGAATAGTTCATCCAATTGTTGGCCATAACCAGTTAATACTTTCCAGCAATTTTTAAAAATCTTTGTAATTCATCTACCTTTTTTGTGATCAAATTTGTAGTAAGCATATATAATTATATACCTGTATATAATTAATAGAATCCCCTCTTTGCATTTTTAGGAGCAGTTTGTAATCCCATTCACCTCAAAATCCTCTTTAGTTGAACAAAACTTCCCCCCCCCTGTGGTTTCTGCATCTGAATCAGCAAGTAATATGTCATCCATTAATGATAAAGTTTAGATTGAGGAAACTGTTTACAAATTATTTATAATGACCAAAAATTGATACATTTGTGGATTATTCAACATTCCTTGTGGAATTCCTTTCCAGTGATAACATTTAAGAAGTTGGGTATTATTATAAGTAGACACTGTAAAGGACAATTTTTATCATGTTCTTGGAAAGGTTTAGTGATTTTTAAAGAACAGTCTTTTAAATCAATCACTATAATAGATTACCTAGTCTGTACTAAAAGACAAGGGAATTCCAACCTGCTACAAACTCTTTGGCTGAATCATCTCATTTATCACTCTTAAATCAGTTAACCTTCTCATTTTTCCAGATTTCTTTATAATGAAAAATAGAGGAGAATTCGAAGGACTGGTCGATTCTTCAATATGTTGAGCATTTAGCTATTTCTGTATCAACTATCCTAGTGCCTTTGATTTTTTTTGATATCAATGACCTTGTTCCAACCACACAAGTTTGTCAGTTTACCATTTTAAAGTTAGGGTGCTCGGTAGCTTTGGAGAACTAATTGCTTGTATTCCTTATTATCTACAACTTGATCTGCCGGTAACTGTTTTTGATAATACCTTTTAATATTTTTATCAGAAGTATTCTGTGCTTTTTGACTTATATCACAAAGATTAGAGTAATGTTAATCTGTGTTTTCCATTGCTGTGATGAATCACTTCTACATAAATTCATGGCTGTATTAACCACATATGTTTTAATTTTCCTCCTTGTCTTTCTGGCCCTATAAATTCAACCCATCCTCTACTTTCTTTTACCTGGAAAAAAGTTTCAATCCCTAGAAGCTGAATGTTTGCCTCCTGAAGAGGCCAATCTGTATGGCAATATTTTGGTGAAATCATTGTTACATCTCTTCTATGGTGGAGTCCAGAAGTAATCCCAAAAACCACATGAAAATCACTCAGTTAAACAAGGATAATTTGTTGAATGCACACAAGATTATTTGAACAGGGCAACAGCTTAAAACTGTTAGCTTAACATTTCTCAGGGCCAGTTTATCAGTTAACACCCCCCTGCAAAAAAATCCACATACACAATGAGCTCATATGCAGCTGCTAGAACTGCTGCCAGGTGGTCAACCCTGACTCAAGCCATTTTATGCCCAACAGTTCATATTGACCTTTAATTTGATGGGTCCTACATGAAGCTTATAGTTGTAGATTTTTTAAGAGTAAGAATCCTCATTACATACAGAGCATAACACTACCAGTCAACATGACCATTCTCTGAGCCACAATATTTTGCTGCATTAAAGATTGGCAAGCATAATACAGCAACAGTAAGAAATAGCTGGCAATCATGAAACAATTTCAACAACATTGCCATTCATTTGTATTTTTGCTTTGGTTTCTGATAATTTAAATCAGTTAGCCAATTACTTATGCTCTCGTAACTTTATTTACTGAAGTTATTTTGTCCTTGATTACATCCACAGTAGTATTATTTTTAACAACAGGAATTAAACCTTGTAATTGCTCTGACAATAACTCTGATGATGACATGGAAAAATTGAATTGAATTTGATATCAGGGCCTGTGAAATACCCATAAGATACTCCTCAATGGCCGTTCCCCAGTTAATGGTCAGTCATTAGTACTTGCTACCTACGCCATACCTTCTGCATACTCAAGAAACCTGGGGCTTTATTTTTTCCATTATCTAGAAAAAAATGCCTCTAGAAATGCCTTGCCTACAATCCATTTTCTTTCTTTCTTATTTTGTTTCTCATATTCAAGTAATTAATGCATTTGAAAAACCATTAGTATGTAATTTCAGGATTCAATTTAAATTAACTTTTATCCAGCTAATTTCCCATGACCATTTATTATGCAGGTATTTTTCTATTAGTCCCTTATCATTGTGCTAAGAAGCTGGTAAACTTGGTCATTTGTCATGTAATTCTTTTTTTTATTGGATATATTCTATATTTACAATTCATTTCCCCTTTTCTGGTTCCCCACCCCCAAAGGTCCCTCATACCCTTTTCCGTCCCCCTGCTACCTCATCCACACCCTCCCACCTCCCTGTTCTTGTACTCCCCCACAATGATGCTTTGGTCCAATCTAGCACCAGTGTCCACTCCTTTCTTCTTGTCAGACATCAGTTGGTATGTGATTTAAGTCTTTGGTGTTCCAAGACTCTAGGCTAATATCCACTTATCAGTGACTGCATACCATGGAGATTCTTTAAGAAAGCTCCATGAATTTCATGAATTCATTGTTTCTAATGGCTGAACAGTACTCCATTGTGTGTATATATACCACATTTCTTGTGTCCATTCTTCCGTTGAGGGACATCTGGGTTCTTTCTATCTTATGGCTATTATATATAAGGCTGCTATGAACATAGTGGAGCATGTATCCTTATTGCATGCTGGGGAATCTTCTGGGGATATTCCCAGGAGTGGTATGGCTGGGTCCTCTGGAAGTATCACGTCCAGTTTTCTGAGGAACCGCCAGACTGATTTCCAGAGTGGTTGTACCAGCTTGCATTCCCACCAGCAGTGGAGGAGTGTTCCTCTTTCTCCACATCCTCGCCAACACCTGTTGTCTTCTGAGTTTTTAATCTTAGCCATTCTGACTGGTATGAAGTGAAATCTCAGAATTGTTTTGATTTGCATTTCGCTAATGACTAGTGATGTTGAACATTTTTTAAGGTGTTTCTCAGCCATCCAAATTTCTTCAGGTGAAAAGTGTCTGTTTTGCTCTGTACCCCATTTTTGGATAGGGTTATTTGGTTTTCTGGGGTCTAACTTCTTGAGTTCTTTGTATACATTGGTTGGATGTGGGATTGGAGAAGATCTTTTCCCAATTTGTTGGTTGCCGATTTATCTTTTTGACAGTGTCTTTGGCCTTACAGAAACTTTCTAATTTTATGAGGTCCCATTTGTCTATTCTTGCTCTTAGAGCATAAGCAATTGGTGTTCTGTTCAGGAATTTTCCCCCTGAGCCAATGTCCTCAAGGGTCTTCCCCAGTACTTTTCTATTAGTTTTAGTGTGTCTGGTTTTATGTGGAGGTCCTTGATCCATATGGAGTTGAGCTTAGTGCAAGGAGATGAGAGTGGATCAATTCTCATTCTTCTGCATGGTGACCTCCAGTTGAGTCAGCACCATTTGCTGAAAAGGCTATCTTTTTTCCACTGGATGTTTTCAGCTCCTATGGCGAAGATCAATTGGCCACAGATGTGTGGGTTCAATTCTGGGTCTTCGATCCTATTCCATTGATCTGCCTCCCTGTCATTGAACCAATACCATGCAGTTTTTAACACTAATGCTCTGTAGTATTGCTTGAGGTCTGGGATATTGATTCCCCCAGAAGTTCTTTTGCTGATGATGATAGTTTTAGCTATCCTGGGTTTTTTGTTATTGCAGATGAATTTAAGAATTGCTCTTTCTAACTTTATAAAGAACTGAGTTGGGATTTTGATGGGGATTGCATTGAATCTGTATATTGCTTTTGGCAAGATTGCCATTTTAACTATATTAATCCTGCCAACCCATGAGCATGGAAGATTTTCCCATCTTCTTATATCTTCTTCAATTTCCCTCTTCAGAGACCTGAAGTTTTTATCATATAAATCTTTCACATGTTTGGTTAGAGTCACTCCAAAATACTTTATATTGTTTGTGGCTATTGTGACGGGTGTCATTTCCCTAATTTCTCTCTTGGCCTGTTTATCCTTCGTGTATAGGAAGGCTACTGATTTGCTGGAGTTGATTTTATGGCCAGCCACTTTGCTGAAGTTGTTTATCAGTTGCAGGAGTTCTCTGGTGGAGATTTTTGGGTCACTTAAGTATACTATTATATCATCTGCGAATAGTGATAGTTTGACTTCTTCCTTTCCGATTTGTAGCACTTTGACTTCCCTATGTTGTTGAATTGCTCTAGCTAGTACCTCAAGTACTATATTGAAGAGATATGGTGAGAGGGTACAGCCTTGTGTAGTCCCTGATTTTAGTGGGATTGCCTCAAGTTTTTCTCCGTTTACCTTGATGTTGGCTACTGGTCTGCTGTATATTGCTTTTACTATGTTTAGATTTGGGCCTTGAATTCCTGCTCTTTCCAAGACTTTTAGCATGAAAGGATGCTGAATTATGTCAAATGCTTTTTCAGCATCCAATGAGAAGGCCATGTGGTTTTTTTTTCTTTGAGTTTGTTTATGTAGTGGATTACGTTGATGGATTTCCATATATTGAACCATCCCTGCATCCCTGGGATGAAGCCAACTTGATCATGGTGAATGATCGTTTTGATGTGTTCTTGGATTCAGTTGGCAAGTATTTTGTTGAGTATTTTTTCATCGATATTCATAAGAGAAATTGGCCTGTAGTTCTATTTCCTAGTTGGATCTTTGTGTGGTTTTGGTATCAGAGTAATTGTGGCTTCATAGAATGAGTTGGGTAGTGTTCCTTCTGTTTCTATTTTGTGGAATAGTTTGAAGAGTATCGGTATCAGGACTTCTTTGAAGGTCTGATAGAATTCTGCACTAAAACCATCTGGTCTTGTGCTTTTTTTGGTTGGAAGACTTTCTATGACCCCTTCTATTTCTTTGGGGGTTATGGGTCTGTTTAGAAGATCTATTTGATCCTGGATTAATTTTGGTATTTAGTAATTGTCTAGGAAATTGTCCATTTTCTCCAGATTCTCCAGTTTTGTTGAGTATAGGTTTTTGTGGTAGGACCTGATGATTTTTTGAATTTCCTCAGTTTCTGTTGTTATATCTCCCTTTTCATTTCTAATTTTGTTAATTTGAATACTGTCTCTGTACCCTTTGGGAAGTCTGGTTAGGGGTTTAAGTATCTTGTTGATTTTCTCAAAGAATCAGCTCCTGCTTTGGTGATTCTTTGTATGGTTCTCTTTGTTTCAACATGATTGATTTCAGCCCTGAGTTTGATGATTTCCTGTCTTCTACTCCTCCTGGGTGAAATTGCTTCTTTTTGTTCCAGAGCTTTCAAATGCGCCATTAAGTTGCTAGTATATGCTCTCTCCTGTTTCTTTTTGGAGACACTTAGGGCTATGAGTTTTCCTCTAAGCACTGCTTTCATTGTGTCCCATAGATTTGGGTATGTTGTGCCTTCAATTGCATTAAATTCTAAAAAATCTTTGATTTCTTTCTTTATTTCTTCCTGGATTAAGGTATCATTGAGTAGAATATTGTTCAGACTCCACGTGTATGAGTATTTTCTGTTGTTTTTGTTGCTATTGAAGAACAATCTTACTCCATGGTAATCTGATAAGAGAATGGGATTAGTTCAATCTTTATATATTTATTGAGGTTTGTCTTGTGACCAATTATATGGTCGATTTTGGAGACGGTACCATGAGGAGCTGAGAAAAAGTTATAGTCTTTTGCTTTAGGTGAAATGTTTTATATATATATATATATATATATATATATATATATATATATGTGTGTGTGTGTGTGTGTGTGTGTGTGTGTGTGTGTGTGTGTTATATCCAATTGGTCCAAAGTTTCGATGAGTTTCTCCATGTCCCTGTTTAGTTTCTGTTTCCCTGATTGGTCCACTGAGGATAGTGGAGTATTGAGGTCCCCCACAATCATTGTGTTAGGTGCAATGTGTGCTTTGAGCTTTAGTAAAGTTTCTTTTACGAATGAGGGTACCCTTACATTTGGAGCGTAGATGTTTAGAATTGTGAGTTCTTCTTGGTGTATTCTTCCTTTGACTAGCCAGAAGTGACCTTCTGTGTCTCTTTTGATGATGTTGGGTTGAAAGTCAATTTTATCTGATATTAAAATGGCTATTCCAGCTTGCTTCCTGTGACCATTTGATTGCAAAATTGTCTTCCAGCCTTTTACTCTAAGGTAGTGTTTGTCTTTGACTCTGAGGTATGTTTCCTGTAAGCAGCAAAATGTAGGGTCCTGTTTACATATCCAGTCTGTTAGTCTATGTCTTTTTTTGGGGAATTGAGTCCATTGATTTTAAGAGATATTAAGGATAGTGATTATTACTTCCTGACATTTTTGATGTTATTTTTGTTTTTGAGTAGTTATCTTCCTTTGAGTTTGATGGAAGAAGGTTACTGTCTTGCTTTTTCTTGGGTGCAGTTTCCTTCCTTGTATTTCAGTTTTCCTCCTATTATCCTTTGTAGAGATGGGTTAGTGGAAAGATATTGTGTAAATCTGGTCCTGTCATGAAATATTTTGATTTCTCTATCTATGTTGATTGAGAGTTTTGCTGGGTATAGTAGTCTTGGCTGACATTGGTTTTCTCTTAGGGTCTGCATGAGGTCTGCCCAGGATCTTCTAGCTTTCATGGTTTCTGGAGAGAAGTCTGGTGTGATTCTGATAGGTCTTCCTTCATACGTTACTTGGCCTTTTTCTCTGACTGCCTTAAATATTCTTTCTTTCTTTAGTACATTTGGGGTTTTGATTATTATATGACGGGAGGTATTTCTGTTTTGGTTCAGTCTGTTTGGAGTTCTGTAGGCTTCTTGTATATTCATGGGCATCTCTCTCTTTAAGTTAGGGAAGTTTTCTTCCATAATTTTGTTAAAGATATTTCCTGTTCCTTTAAGTTGTAGATCTTCACTCTCATCTATCCCTATAATCCTTAGGTTTGGTCTTCTCATTGTGTCCTGGATTTCCTGGATGTTTTGGTTTACAAGCCTTTTGGATTTTGCATTTTCGTTGACTGTGGAGTCAATGGTTACTATGTTATCTTCAGCATCTGAGATTCTTATTTCTATCTCTTGTATTCTGTTGTTGATGTTTGCATCTACGACCCCTGATTTCTTCCCAGGTTTTCTATCTCCAAAGTTGCCTCCTTTTGTGATTTCTTAGTTGTTTCTACCTCTGTGTTCAGATCTTGGATGGTTTTGCTCAGTTCCTTCATTTGTTTGTTTGTGTTTTCTTGTAATTCTTTAAGAGATTTTTGTGTTCCCTCTTTCATGACTTCTGCATATTGTTTCAAGTTCTCCTGCATTTCTTTAACTGATTTTCTCATTTCCTCTTTATTGGTTTCTGTCTGTTGGCCCATATTCTCCTGGAGTTCTTTAAGTGATTTTTATGTTTGCGTTGTAAGAACTTCTACCCTATTGATGTTTCCCTGCATTTCTTTAAGAGATTTGTTTATGTCTTTTTTGTGTTCCTCTAGCAGCATCATGACCAGTGCTTTTATTTCTATCTCTTGTTTTTCCGGTGTGTTGGGGTATCCAGGACTTGCTGTGGTTGGCGAATTGGGTTCAGATGGTGCCATTTTGCCTTGATTTCTCTTAGTAACGTTCCTACGTTTGTCTTTTGCCATCTGTTTATCTCTGGAGTTAGTTGGTCTTATTGTTACTGGTTGGAGTTTGAAGCTCCTGTGAGCCTGGCCTTTGTCACTGCTGTAGTAGAGGGCGTCTGTGTTCCTGATCCCAGCCTCCAGTAGTCTGCTGTGACCTGACTCCAGCAGCTAGCAGTCCACTGTGTCCCGAGGCAAGATAGCACCTCCTGCCAGCCAGGTTAGCTGGTCCCCAGTGGTCTGCAACCACAGTTGCCCGCAGTGCCTGCAGTTCGCGCAGTGTCCCTAAGCAAGATGGTGGCCCCTGCTGAAAGCACAGCGAGCCTGTCCCCAGAGATCAGTAACCGCTGCTGAGCTGTAGGTGCCTGGATCTGCGGATCTCCTCTGACTCTGGGTGCCGGCCGGAGCCTGGCGGTGTTGTCTATGCTAAACTAAGCTAGGTCTCAGTCCATGCACCTGACTCCAGCTGCTAGAATTCCTTGCGGTGTCCCGAGGCAAGATGGCACCTCGCTGCCAGCCTGCAGGGAGAGAAGGTTCACAGTGGTCTGCAACCGCAGCTGAGCTGTAGGTGCCCAGATCTCCTGCAGAGCTAAGCTAAGCTAGGTCTCTGTTTACACACCTGAATCCAGTCGCCAGCAGTTACAATCCATTTTCAAATTACCTTGCTTAAATAAATAAAACATCTGATATCTGAAGAAATCCCTTCACTCATGCCATCTCAAACAACCTCCTTCAAACTGAATGTATTTCCCTTCTACATCTTTCCTGTCTTTGTAGACATCGTTCTGACTCCCAATTACCCTCTATGAATTTTTCTTACTAACCCTATAATTGCTTCCTATAACTTATGGTTTGTTCTTCCTCTTAAACAATGGCTAATTTTATTTCGTCCAGTTTCCAAACAGAAAATTCATAGAATGAAGATGTGTGCTAAGAATGAGCCATGCACAACTATAAACAGTATTTTTCTAGTAAATAACCAATCTCAGGATTTGAAGTTTGATCAAATAACCTGCAATATGTGGAAGACAAATTACATCATGCTTCTGAAAGCTATAGGACTCCAATGTCACATCTGACCACTTCCAAACAGAAGTTTCTCTCATCATAGATGACAGCTGCATAATTCTATTGGTATCAAAAAGCCAATTAGAAGGTACATTGCTAGGTATGGGATTTATTTTGAAAAAAATAAATAATAGCAGTAGCTTCCTGACTATGTACAATGACTTCTTCAGCCATGGGAGTCTCTCCCTCTTCTTCTCCCTCTCCCCAATCCTTCCCCCACCCTCTCCCCCTCCCTCCCCTCCGTTTCCCCTCTACCTTCCTCTTCCTCCTCCTCCTCCTTCCTCCTTCTTCTTCCTCTTCTTCTCTCTCTCTCTCTCTCTCTCTCTCTCTCTCTCTCTCTCATCTCCATCTCTCTCATTATCTTTCTTTTATTTCAAGTTTACACCATATCAGGTATGAACATCCAGCCATAAGTGGAACATCCAAAATATCCCCCCAAAGAATAACTCAGAAATATTCTGGGAAAAGATATAGAAGGAATGAAAAGTCCAGAGAAAACTGAGGAAGGTATTGTGGAGTATTGGATTCCAGACATGACTTAGTTATTATACTCTTGAATCAACAGGAGGTGTGATTAATCCTATAAAATCTCCACAAAATTAGGACTGTCAAACCTTGTTATGGAAGCAGGAAAGGCTAACAGAATTCTGTCTTAGGGTTTGCATTGCTGTGAAAAGACACCATGACCAAGACAACTCTTATAAAGGACAACATTTAATTGAGTCTGGTGTATAGTTTCAAAGGTTCATTCCATTATTATCATGGGAGGAAGCATGGCAGAATCCAGGCAGACATGGTACTGGAGAAGTAACTGAGTATTCTGCATCTTAGTCTCACTTTATCCAGGAAAGAATGACTCTACTGCATTGAGTGGACCTTAAGCATAGGACCTCAGAGGCCACCCCACAGTGACTCACTTCCTCTAACAAGGCCATACCTACTCCAAAAAGGCCATGTATCCGAATATTCTCACTGTCAATGGGCCAAGCATATTCAAACCACCACATTTCACTCCCTGGTCCCATAGCTTTGTTGAAGCACATAAGTCCATGGGGGTTGTATTGGCTAGTTCTGTGTGTCAACTTGACACAGGCTGGAGTTATCATAGGAAAAGGAGCTTCAGTTGGGGGAAGTGCCTCCATGAGATCCAGCTGTGGGGCATTTTCTCAATTAGTGATCAAGTGGGGGAGAGCCCCTTGTGGGTGGTACCATCTCTGGGCTGGTATTCTTGGGTTCTATAAGAGAGCAGGCTGAGCAAGCCAGGGGAAGCAAGCCAGTAAGTAACATCCCTCCATGGCCTCTGCATCAGCTCCTGCTTCCTTACCTGCTTGAGTTCCAGTCCTGACTTCTTTTGGTAATGAACAGCTATGTGGAAGTGTAAGCTGAATAAACCCTTTCCACCCCAACTTGCTTCCTGGTCATGATGTTTGTGCAAGAATAGAAACCCTGACTAAGACAGGGGTCATACATACCCACAGAATAATGCAAAGTATATTTTGTCCAGTTTTTAAGTCCTGTATTCTATAACAGTCTCAACAATTTAAAAAATCTAAAGTTCAAAGTCTCTTCTGACATTCATCCAATCATAACTGTAATCACCTATAAAATCAAAATCCAAAAGTATATCACATATAAGCAGCATCACAGGATATACATTACCATTACAAAATGCCACAGTGAGAAAATACTGTACCTTAGCATTTCTATGTCAAATATAAAATCTGTCTTCATATAATCAACTGCTTTCCTTTTTGTTGACTGTAACAAACTTAGTTGGGGGAGGCTTGTTATAATCCATGTTATCAGCTTTCATTAGCTGGTATGCCATGGCTTTGGCATTTCTACCAAAGGAAACTTCACCTTTACACCTTCTTATTGCAATGTCTGAGATCCACATATGATATTTAGACTCCTTAAAAGGGCTTGTGTCATTTCTCTATCTCTTCCAACTTTAGCACTCTAGGATCTGGTTGATGCCACTCCACTGCTTCTGGTCTTCTTGGTAGTTATCTCATGGTACTGACTTCTCCAATAGTCTGGTGTATTTTGTTGAAAATAGGCCTAAACAATGTCTTCTTATAGGCTCTTGATCATGACAAGGCTCAATTTTTTGCATGACCCTTTAAGTCCTGGGTCATCAACTCCAACTGAGACTGAACCTTTAACAATGGCCTTTACTTCTGTCAAAGTACCAAGTCTCAGCTTCTCTCTATGAACCCTTCTTGACTTCAAATCCAGTACCACCTAGGTGATTCATACACATTACAAAGCTCAGCTGCAGGACAAGTCACAACATTGGTTAACGCTGGGAAGACCTTCTTTGTACTCTCAGAAAAAACTGTCCAAAATTTTTCACCTCAGTGATGCTGCTCTCTTCTTCATCATTACTAATTTTCAGTTCCAGGTAACCAGCATCAATTTTCCCTCTAACCCATTCTAATCTTGACTAAAGCCAGACCCACATGACCAAAGGTGCCTAGTGATGCTACTTGCTGGTGCTGGAACATGAACAACTTGTTATATTGCATCGTTCATTGCCTAAACTTGACTGTCCTTGAACTTGCTTTGGAAATCAACATTGAACTCAGGGATCTACATGCACCTATGACCTGAGTTCTGGGATTAAAATCATGTTCCACCACACTCAAATCTAAGCTATTCTATAACTAGGCTGGACTTGAGCTGGGAGATCTGCTTGCCTCTGTCCCTAGAGTTAAAGGTGTGGACCAACATGTCTGTGCCTAAGCTTTTAATGGCCATTATTCCTCATAATCTGTATCAAAAACCTATGTCTTCCAGGCTTAAGATCTAAATTACAGGTGTGCCCTCCATTTCTAGATTGTAGGTCACTTGAGATTAAGTTCTAATGAAAACAATAACTAGGTAATTACAATGCCTAATATTACTATCTCTTACTCAACTTTAAAAGAATAAATAAGCTTACCTTGCTTGGATCATGCCCTGAGGTTACCAGTCCTTTAATCTGTTTATCTCCTTAAAAATGGATTCAGCTTCCTTCAACTTCCTGGTGTCCCATTATTCTTTGAGCCATACATTTTGTATTTTTTCTTTCTAAGCATCCTATGCTTGATCAAAATGTTCTTCATGAGAGTAAATAGGAAGGCAAACTTTATGCTGGGCTTTTCTGAGACTTCCTTTATCAATTCAACTGATTCTTTTCACCTAGGGTTTAGCCTCAGACAAGGGCAAAAGACAGCTATGTACTTTAGCAAAACATCATAGGCATGATCTCCAAGCAACATCTTAAAATTCATGTCCTCCAAAAACACTCTAGCAAGAGCTGAACAGTTCACCTTCAGCACCAACACCTTTCATATTCCTCCCAGTATGTACCATTAAGCCCCACTTAAAGAATTCCACTGCAGACTGAATCCAAAGTCTCCAAATCTACATTCCTCCAAACAAAAATAATAGTAAGATCTATCACATGAATACTTAAGTCTATGGTAGCAAATTTTGTCTTAGGATTCTATTGCAGTAAAGAGACAATATGGCCAAGGCCACATTTATAAAAGATAACATTCAATTGGGTCTCGATTACCATATGAGAGGTTCACTCCATTATCATCATTGTGAGAAGCATGGCAGCATACATGTAGACATAGTTCTGGAGAAGAATTCTATGTTCTGCATCTGGTCTGTCTTCTGTGAGAAGAGACATACTTTTCTATACTAGGTAGAGCTTAAACTCTGGATGGGACCTCAAAGCCCACATACAAAGAGACTCAACTCTTCTAACAAGGTCACACTTACTGCCAAAAGAGCCCACCTCCTAATAGTGTCACTTCAGTCCAGATGAGCCAAGTGTATTCAAACCAACACAGGCCCTAAACTTCTCTGAAGTTATAGTTAGTCAGGGAGAGGAAGACATTTCAGTGGGATATATATGGAATATCCTAATGTTGGTTTTATCATAACATTTCCTCTATGGAAAACAAAATACTATCAAATTAAGGCAAAATATGTTAAACTTCCAAAAAATGATTTGGGAGGAAGTCCTTTGAACTCATGAGCATCATTGCTTCTCAGCCATTTGGCTAAGATCAAGTGTGAACTCCTGAGTGTGTGTGTGTGTATATATATTATATATATCATAGAAAAACAAAATATTTTCTGTAAAAAGTACAGAAATGCAAAGCTATATAAACCTTCAGAATAGTGTAGATCAAGTGTGTGATTTAAAATATGAAAAATAAAATACCCAGGAGAGTTATATTCATAAAATTTGCCTTATACTTCTTAGTAATAATTTATTTAAGATGTCATTGATACATGATGGTGAAGAGGCAACTCTGGTGAAAAATTTTCCAAGGGCACCCTTCACATCTTTGTTTCTCAGGGTATAGATGAAGGGGTTCAGCATGGGGCTGACCACAGTATACATCAATGAAGCAACCATTCTTCTCTGACTAGATTGGACAACAGAAGAGCTGAAATATACTCCAAGTCCTGACCCATAAAATAAAGAGACCACACAAAGGTGAGAACTGCAGGTGGAAAAGGCTTTGTACTTACTTACAGTAGAGGACATCCTTAATAAGGAGGAGACAATCTGTGAGTAAGACATAAGGATTCCTGTCATAGGAATCACACCCAGTAAGGCAGTCACCACATACATAAAAACATTATTGACATGATTGTCAGAGTTGGATACCTTAAGAATTTGAGCCAGTTCACAGAAGAAATGTGGAATTTCAGTGCCTCTGGAGAAGTTCAGTTCATTTATCAATAGAACATGAATCAGGGACACCCAGAACATTATGATCCAAAACATCAGAATCAGAAGGGCACACAGCCGAGGATTCATGATAACAGTGTAGTTGAGGGGGTGACATATGGCTACAAAGCGATCATAGGCCATTAAAGTGAGTAAAAAATTATCCATTCCAGCAAAAGTATTAAAAAAATATACTTGTGTAAGGCATTGTATGTAGGAGATGTCTTTTCTCTGTGACTGCATGTTCACAAGCATCTTTGGTATTGTGGTTGAGATGAAACAGATATCAATAAATCATAGATTGGAGAGGAGGAAATACATGGGTTTATGGAGGTATGAGTTAGAACTGACAGCCAAGATGATAAGCAGGTTCCCAAGAAGTGTGACCAGGTACATGGACAAGAACAGTCCAAAGAGAATGGGTTGCATTTCAGGATCATTAGAGAGACCCAGAATAAGAAATTCTGTTATAAGTGTGTGGTTCTCTACTTCCATATAACTTTTGTATCTGCTTAAGATAAAACAAAGATAGTTTTCAAATAATAGTTACTGGATTATCACAAAACAACCATTGAAAGCATATCTTTCTTGTGACAATGACAGTCATTCATTTACCCAAATTAATTTTCCTGACCTTTCTTAAATATGTAGTTATTCTTATTTTTAATTTAGTTAAATGTCTCTCTCTCTACCATTTATAGCTGCCATTCATGGATTTTTTTCTATATGAACACATATAGACAATTTATTCTTACAAAGTACTCTAAAATATTTGAAGTAAATTATTTCCTTTTTGTTTATAACTCAAATATTTTTTCTTCTGGTAGTTCAATAATATTCACTAAATGACGTTGCTCCACAGCAATCTTCCTGAATATTTTCTGAGCCCTTAATCGTTTTCTAACCACATGATGATTGTTGTTATTGAGTTGGATGTTCAAAATACCTTACTAGCAGTATACTTCAATGGGTGTCAGTATTTGTTATTATACTATTATTAGTAATATTAATCTATTACAGTATAATGATTATTTGCAGAACACAAAAGTCCAAAAGAAAATATTGAGCTGTGATTTAGAAATTTAACTTTATGTTAGGTTTGTTTAACATAATTTTGATTCATTTACTAACATCTGTGTAAACTTGAGAAAATCATGAGAATGTTTAATGTCAGTCAGGAATAATTTTCATTGAGATTACACTGTTAAATGGAACATTAGCAATTGATGGTACATTTATTTGTATAAGAACAATAGGTGTTCTTTTTCTTTAAAAACAATGAACCACTTACAATTAATGAGATTTCCTAAAGAATGACGAATTTTATTCATTTTACCAATTGCTTCTAAGTGAATGTCTCTGGGAAGAGAAAGTATTGTGTGGACTATAGAGAAGTGTAAAGTAAATAAGAAAGCATAGTAATAGTATAATAAAGAAGAAGAAGAATATTTTTCATACATGCTCATATGTCCATAATTAGGAGTAACAATACATTGTTGTGAAATTCGAAACACTAATGGTCAAAATATATGAACAATGAATCTGATTACAAATATTTAAGGTGGTGTAAGCCAATTCATCATAGAAAAAAAAAGATTTATGAAACATAAACTACCAAAATTCCAATGATAGAAAATGTATGAATTATGAATGCCTGAGAATATAATTTAATTTAGAACAAAATGCATGTGAAGTAGAAATGTTTAAGTTGAGACCAAAAGAAATAGAAACAAACACAAGAGAGGAGAGAGATTCAGGCTTTAAAAACAGTATGCCATTATTCTGATATGGTGAACTGGAATTGGTGGGAATTTCAAGGGCCAGAAAATAAAAAGCAGAGGATAAGGGTATCAGGGACAAGATATGGGATTAATGTACTGTCTTCTCCATTTTTATATGTCACTCTAACATATAATCCACAGTCTTCATTAGTCTGAGATCCTGATTGTTTTTGTCATAATTTGTATATTGAGAGAATTGTATTTTGCCTATTAAATTTTAGAGCATAAAAAAGAAATGTTAGAAGTAAAATAAATACTGAGAAGGAATCAACTCTAAAAGAGATTTCTTATAACATATTTTATACCTGAATGTGAGTACAGGGAAGAATAATGACTCAGAATAAAATACATTAACAATTATTGAAATGGAGCAAGATAAGATAAACAGAAATGTATAATTATAAAACTTGACCTTAAATAATTATGAAGTATGAAATTTATCAAAAGATGATGTGCATGACTCTTCAAGTCACACAAGGGAGTGGAGAATAGTTTTTCTTCAGAAGATGAAATTGGAAAAATAACTAATACATCAAACATGGAGAAATGAAATTGCAATAAGATCTGGAAAAGAGACTCAACAAAAACAAATGTGCCTTTGAAGTAAACAAGTACTTTCCAGTTTCCACTATTCAAAGAGTCTAGCCTACTACATGCATCCCTTCTGTTTTCCATGTCTATCCCACCAGCCATGACTGGAGCATACCAGCTTTTCCAATATTCAGTAATGAAGCTTTTTCCTCTCATGTATCTTTTCATAGAAGAATCAGAAGTTTTCACAGCACAGATATTGAAGATAGAGAGATAAGGAGAAGGGGCATTATTAAATGGCCATGTGTCCCATGGTTTAAATTCTCAAAGCTCCTCATTAGTTTAATTGTTCTATTGTCTTTAAACTCTCCAAACTAGTTTCCCTGGAGTAAACAAAAAAAAAAAGAAAGTTGAAAACTGTTAGTCAATTTGGTGCTTATATAGTTAACAGCAAAGGGATTGATTTATTATCTCCAAGGAAAAACTCTTTATATCAGTTTGGTTAAAAGTCATGTTATGTCTCCACAAAAAATGTTAATTTTAAAACAAGCAATTGAAGTAAATCTGTGGTATATCTCCTTAAACAATATTCCTAGGTTTGAGAAATATTATATCCCTCATATTACAAAGGAAAGTAATACTCTTTATTATAATAATCCTTGTTTTATATTTTCGATCTTGTTAATTATCTAACTTGACAGTTAAAGTCTTACATATTCAGTCCATACAATATGATTTCTAGAACTATTTTACATTATATATGAATTAAACCTAAGCATGAACATATATATGAAATTATTATTTTATATTAGAATATTGCTTATGAGCCACATTTTAAAAGTATATTATCACTAATTATATTTATTTTGCTGTACAAACTATTTGTTCCTGTAGTTGAAATGTAATTTTGTCATCATTGACAAGTACTTGTCTAATATGATGCTTCAATTTTACTGGTCACTTCAGCCCCCTTATCAACTTCTCTAAGGTAAACTTGAGAAATTCCAAATATCAATGAAATCATGAAATCATTGTTGGATTTTCCTTACTGAGCTTGGTTTATTTTAACACACACACACACACACACACACACACACACTTTTCTGCCATCCAAATTTTTCTTATTTTACCCAATACCTCACTAAATAATATGATAATTGTATTCATATTTGTTGTTTTCCTTTTTTATTTACAAATCTAAAAATTGTTCACCTTGATACTGGTGCATCTGGTGGTAAATGCCTTATTCCAGCACTTGGAAGGCAAAAAGTGACAAATTTGTATGTTTAAGGCCAGCCTGGTCTACAGAGAAAGATTGTGGAAAGAAAGTGCTAATCAGAGGCTATGTCTTGAGAAAAAAAATGATCATAAAATGTTTTCAAGGAATCCATTTTTTTCACAGATTTCTAGGTGTTTTTTAAATATTTTTCTTGATGCATTTCAATGCCACAAATTGGTGATCTTTTTTGTATTTCTATGCTGGCAAATTAACTCAGTTTTCAGGAAAAAAAACTGCAACAAAATTAAAAATTCTGCAAGACTGATATGCGCATAAATAATTGTGGAGAGTTAGACTTTTGAGTTATATGTAATTGTAAAAGCATGCTTGTTCCATTGGAAGGGTCCACACTCTCACCAGCCCTCTCTGCCTGGTCGTTTCTTCATCCTGGATAGCTTTGTCAAGTCCGAGGTCCTTGGAGATTACTTTCTCTAGCCTATGGTATGCCTGGTTACCTGGTCCCTAGAGCTCTGTCCTTTGTCCAATGCACCTATTCCAAATCCCATCAAATTCTGCAACAGTTGTGCTCTTTTTCTTTAATGTTGCAAGTGGAAAGGAGCTTTAATATTTTAAACTAAACATATAACTCAATGCCTGGGAAAAGAATATCATGCCCCATCCTCTTTAGCCTCTACTCCAATACTTCTCTGCCTCCTCTCTCTGCATCCACCCCACTTCCTCCTGGGACTCGGATATCCCACTTCTCACCTAGCAATTAGCTTCTGCCATCTTTATTGACATAATACAAAACCAATTAGGGAAGAATACCTCCACCTACAATTATGTGGGTCTACAGTCAAATTCTCTTGGCTTTTAGCTTCCTAAATAGCGATTCACTATCAAACACTATATGCGATCTAACTTCTTCATGATTATCAGATAAATATTTTTGAATGTATAAAAATGTCCTTAGCATTCAAAAAGTCTAGCAATATTATTAGGTAATATCAGAGGCCTGAGAATTCCCATTTTTCTGTTTTCAGTTATGCTATGTTTAAAATAGTATATATGAGGCTCCTGTGACTGAACAGACCGGTGCAGACAGGTATGCAGGGAATACCCAAGTATAAGATCATGTGGGATACTGTCCATCAGGGCTCCACCTGCACCCAGGAGCTGGGCATTGCCACCACAGCCAGCTGCCCACATAGTCTGCTACTGGAAATCTGCTCTGCAGGGAGTCCTGCAGTTAGAGGCAAGGCCACCATCTTCACTCCTGGAACTGAGTGGGCTGTTACAGCAAGGAACACAGAGAACACCTGAGTGTAAGATCACTTGGGACTCAGTCTACCAGGGCCCTACCTGCACCCTGGAGCTGGGCAGTCCCACAGCACTCTGTGCCAGGGGAAAGCCAGTCACCCAGAGGTGTTGAGATAAGCTTGTAGGCACACAGGAGGGATCAGCACCAGTCAGTAACAGAGAGCCAACTAAAACCAGAGATAACCAGAGGGCAAAGACAAACATAGGAGCATTACCAACAGGAATCAAGGCAATATGGCAAAATCTGAATCCATTTCTCCCGCAACAGCATGTCCTGAATACTCCAACACACAAGAAAAGCAAGATTTGGATTTAAAAATCACATCTCATGATGCTGATAGGTTTCAAGAAGGACATAAATAACTCACTTAAAGAAATACAGAAGAACACAAGTAAACAGGGAGAAGCCCTTAAAGAACTACAGGAAAGCACAACAAAACAGGGGAAGGAATTGAACAAAATCATCCAGAATCTACAAATGGAGATAGAAATGAGAAAAAAATCACAAAGGGAAACAACTCTTGACATAGAAAACCTAGAAAAGAAGTCAGGAGTCATGGACTCAAGTATCAACAACAGAATACAAGAGATAGAAGAGAGAATCTCAGATGCAGAAGATACCATAGAAAGCATTGACACAACAATTAAAGAAAATGAAAAATGTAAAAAAGCTCCTGACCCAAAACATCTAGGAAATCCAGGACAAAATGAGAAGACCAAAGCTAAGGATTATAGGTATAAGAGAGAGTAAAGATTTCCAACTTAAAGGGCCAGTAAATGTTTTCAACAAAATAATAGAAGGAAACTTCCCTAACCTAAAGAAAGAGATGCCCATGAACATACAAGAAGCCTACAGAACTCCAAATAGATTTTATCAGAAAAGAAATTCCTCCTGTCACATAATTAAAATGCCAAATGTACTAAACAACAACAAAAAAAAAGAATTTAAAAGCAGTAAGGGAAAAATGTCAAGTAACATGAAAAAGTAGACCAGAATTACACCAGACTTTTTGCCAGAGACTATGAAAGCCAGAAGAGCCTGGCAAGTTGTCACACAGAACCTAAGGGAACACAAGTGCCAGCACAGACTGCTATATCCAGCAAATCTATCAATTTCCATAAATGGAGAAACCAAGGTATTCTATGACAAAAAAATTTACTCAGTATCTTTCCACAAACCCAGTCCTTCAAAGGATAATGAATGGAAAACACTAACAAAAGGAGGGAAACTACACAATAGAAAATGCAAGAAATTAATCTTCTTTCAACAAACCAAAAAGAAGATAACCACACAAACATAAAATTACATCAAAAATAGCAGGAAGAAACAATTACTATTCCTTAATTTCTCTTAACATCAATGGACTCAATTCCCCAACAAAAAGACATAGACTAAGAGACTGGACATGTAAACAGGAATAAACATATTGCTGCATATAGGAAACATATCTCAGTGTCAAAGACAAATACTACCTCAGAGTAATAGGCTCGAAAACAGTTTTCCAAGCAAATGGACCCAGAAAACCAGCTGGAGTAGCCATTTTAAATCCAATAAACTAGACTTTCAATCAAAAATCATCAAAAAAGACAAGGAAGGACACTTTACACTCATAAAAGGAAAAATCTACAAAGAAGAACTCAATTCAGAACATCTATCCTCCAAATATAAGGGCACCATCATTTGTAAAAGAAACTTTACTAAGTCTTAAAGCATACATTGCACCTCACACAATAATTGTGGGTGATGACCAGCTCACCGGGCTTACAGCAAGGCCACCATTTTGCCTCGTGACACTGTGGACTGTTGGTGGCTGGGGTCAGGTACATGGACAGAGACTTAGTTTAGCATAGAATACCCCATCAGACTGCGGACTGCTGGTGGCTGGGGTCAGGTGCGTGGACAGAACTTAGTTTAGCATAAAATACCCCATCAGACCGTGGACTGCTGGCGGCTGGGGTCAGGTGCGTGGACAGAGACCTAGTTTAGCATAGAATACCCCATCAGGCTCTTGCCTGTGCACAAAGCCAGAGGAGCTCGGCAGGAGATCTGTGCACCTAGAGCTCGGCTGCTTTGGCTGACCACTGAGGAACCGTTCACTTTGCTTGCAGCAAAGCCACCATCTTGCTTAGGGTCACTGAGGATGGCTGGTGGCTGGGGTCAAGTGCATGGACTGAGACCTAGCCTAGAATAGACTACCCTGTCAGGCTCTTGCCTGTGCACAAAGCCAAAAGAGCTTGGCGGAAGTTCTGGGTGCCTACAGCTCAGCACGGTTGTTGCTGACTGCTGGGGCTTGCAGCAAGGCCGTGATCTTGCCTCAGGTCAGGGAGACAACTGGCAGCTAGGGTCAGGAGCACAGACGCCCTCTACTACAGCAGTGCCAAAGGCCAGGCTCACAGGAGCTTCAAACTCCAACCAGTAACAATAAGACCAACTAATGGCAGAGATAAACAGATGGCAAAAGGCAAACATAGGAACATTACTAACAGAAATCAAGGCAATATGGCACCATCTGAACCCAATTCACCAACCACAGCAAGTCCTGGATACCCCAACACACCATAAAAACAAGAGTTAGATATAAAAGCACTGGTCATGATGCTGCTAGAGGAACAAAAAAAAGACATAAGCAAATCTCTTAAAGAAATGCAGGGGAACATGAATAGGGTAGAAGCACTTACACTGCAAACACAAAAATCACTTAAAGAACTCCAGGAGAATATGGATCAACAGACAAAAGTCAATGAGGAGGAAATGAAAAAATCACTTGAAGAAACCCAGGAGAAATTGAGTCAACAGGCAGAAGTCATGAAAGAGGAAACACAAAAATCTCTTAAAGAGTTGCAAGAAAACGCAAACAAGTGAAGGAACTGAGCAAAACCATCCAAGATCTGAACACAGAAGTAGAAACAATTAAGAAATCACAAAGGGAAACAGCCTTGGAGATAGAAAACCTTGGGAAGAAATCAGGGGTCGTAGATGCAAATATCAACAACAGAATACAAGAGATAGGGGTATGAATCTCAGATGCTGAAGATACCATAGTAACCATTGACTCCACAGTCAAAGAAAATGCAAAATGCAAAAGGCTTGTAACCCAAAACATCCAGGAAATACAGGACACAATGAGAAGACCAAATTTAAGGATTATAGGGATATATGAAAGTGAAGATCTACAATTTAAAGGGCCAGAAAATATCTTCAATAAAATTATGGTAGAAAACTTCCCTAACATAAAGAGAGAGATGCCCATGAATATAAAAGAAGTTTGCAGAATTGCAAACAGACTGGACCAGAACAGAAATACCTCTTGTCACATAATAATCAAAACCCCAAATGTACTAAGCAAAGAAAGAATTTTAAAGGCAGTAAGAGAAAAAGCCCAAGTAACATACAAAGGAAGACCTATCAAAATCACACCAGACTTCTCTCCAGAATCCATGAAAGCTAGAAGATCCTGGGTGGATCTCATGCAGACTATAAGAGAACACAATTGTCAGCCAAGAATACTATACCCAGCAAAACTCTCAATTAACATAGATGGAGAAATCAAAATATTCCATGACAAGACCAAATTTACACAATATCTTTCCACTAACCCAGCTCTACAAAGGATAATAGGAGGAAAATTCCAATACAAGGAGGGAGAATGCACCCTAGAAAAAGCAAGATAGTAACCTTCTCCCATCAAACTCAAAAGAAGATCACCACTCAAAAACAAAAATAACATCAAAAATGACAGGAAGAAATAATCACTATTCCTTAATATCTCTTAATATCAATGGACTCAATTCCCCAATAAAAAGGCATAGACTAACAGACTGGATATGGAAGCAGGGCCCTACATTTTGCTGCATACAGGAAACACACTTCAGGGTCAAAGACAAACACTGCCTTAGAGTAAAACGCTGGAAGAAATTTTTGCAAGCAAATGGTCGCAGGAAGTGAGCTGGAATAGCTATACTAATATCAGATAAAATTGACTTTCAACCTAAAGTCATCAAAAGAGACACAGAAGGTCACTTCTTGCTGGTCAAAAGAAAAATCCACCAAGAAGAACTCACAATTCTAAACAGCTATGCTCCAAATGCAAGAGCACCCTCATTTGTAAAAGAAACTTTACTAAAGTTCAAAGCACACATTGTACATAACACAATAATTGTGGGGGACCTCAACACTCCACTATCCCCAATGGACCGATCAGGAAAACAGAAACTAAACAGGGAAACTCATTGAAACCTTGGACCAATTGGATCTAACAGGTATATATAGAACCTTTCATCCTAAAGCAAAAGACTATACCTTTTTCTCAGCACTTCATGGTACCTTCTGCAAAATCGACCACATAATTGGCCACAAGACAGACCTCAACAAATATAAAAAGATTGAACTAATCCCATGCCTCTTATCTGATCAACATGGGGTAAGAGTGTTCTTCAATAGCAACAAAAACAACAGAAAATCCTCATATACATTGAGGCTGAACAATATTCTACTCAATGATACCTTAGGCAAGGAAGAAATAAAGCAAGAAATCAAAGACTTTTTAGAATTTAATGAAAATGAAGGCAAAACATACCCAAATCTATGGGACTCAAAGAAAGCAGTGCTAAGAGGAAAACTCATAGCCATGAGTGCCTTCAAAAAGAAACAGGAGAGAGCATATACTAACAACTTAACGGCACAACTGAAAGCTCTAGAACAAAAAGAAGCTATTTCACCCAGGAGGAGTAGAAGACAGGAAATTATCAAACTCGGGGCTGAAATCAATCAAGTTGAAACAAAGAGAACCATACAAAGAATCAACAAAACCAGGAGCTGGTTCTTTGAAAAAATCAACAAGATAGATAAACCCCTAACCAGACTTACCAAAGGGCACAGAGACAGTATTCAAATCAACAAAATTAGAAATGAAAAGGGAGATATAACAACAGAAACTGAGGAAATTCAAAAAATCATCAGATCCTACCACAAAAACCTATACTCAACACAACTGGAGAATCTGGAGGAAATGGACAATTTCCTAGACAGATACCAAATACCAAATTTAAATCAGGATCAAATAGACCACCTAAACAGTCCCATAACCCCCAAGGAAATACAAGAGGTCATAGAAAGCCTTCCTACCAAAAAAAAAAAAAAAAACCCAAAAAAAAAAAAAAAAAAAACAAAAAAACCCACAGGGCCAGATGGTTTTAGTGCAGAATTTTATCGGACCTCCAAAGAAGGCCTAATACCAATACTCTTCAAAATATTCCACAAAATAGAAACAGATGGAACACTACCCATCTCATTCATTCTACAAAGCCATAATTACCTTGATACCAAAACCACACAAAGACCCAACTAAGAAAGAGAACTTCAGAACAATCTCCCTTATGAACATCGATGCAAAAATACTAAATAAAATTCTTGCCAACCGAATCCAAGAACACATCAAAATGATCATTCACCATGATCAAGTAGGCTTCATCCCAGGGATGAAGAGATGGTTCAATATACGGAAATCCATCTACGTAATCCACTACATAAACAAACTCAAAGAAAAAAAACACATGGTCATCTCATTGGATGCTGAAAAAGCATTTGACAAAATTTAGCATCCTTTCATGCTAAAAGTCTTGGAAATACAGGAATTCAAGACCCATACCTAAAGATAATAAAAGCAATTTACAGCAGACCAGTAGCCAACATCAAGGTAAACGGAGAGAAACTTGAAGCAATCCCAATAAAATCAGGGACTAGACCAGGCTGCCCCCATCATCATATCTCTTCAATATGGCAGTTGTGGTACTAGCTAGAGCAATTTGACAACATAAGGAAGTCAAAGGGATAGAAATTGGATAGGAAGAATTCAAACTATCACTATTTGCAGATGATATGATAGTATACTTATGTGACCCAATAAACTCCACCAGAGAACTCCTACAGCTGATAAAAAACTTCAGCAAAGTGGCTGGTTATAAAATCAACTCAAGCAAATCAGTAGCCTTTCTATACCCAAAGGATAAGCAGGACAAAAAGAAATTAGGGAAATGACACCCTTCACAATAGCCACAAACAATATAAAGTATCTTGGTGTGACTCTAACCAAACAAGTGAAAGATTTATACAAAAAAACTTCAGGTCTCTGAAGAAGGAAATTGAAGAAGACCTCAGAAAAATGGAAAAATCTTCCATGCTCATGGGTTGGCAGGATTAATATAGCTAAAATGGCAAGCTTGCCAAAAGCAATATACAGATTCAATGCAATCCCCAACAAAATCCCAGCTCAGTTCTTCATAGAGTTAGAAAGAGCTATTCTCAAATTCATCTAGAATAACAAAATACCCAGGATATCTAAAACTATCATCAACAGTAAAAAAACTACTGGGGGAATCAATATCCCGGACCTCAAGCAATACTACAGAGAAGTAGTGTTAAAAACTGCATGGTATTGGTACAGTGACAGGGAAGCAGATCAATGGAATAGGATCGAAGACCCAGAATTGAACCCACACATCTATGGCCAATTGATTTTCGACAAAGGAGCTGAAAACATTCAGTGGAAAAAAATTAGCCTTTTCAACAAATGGTGCTGGCTCAACTGGAGGTCAACATGCAGAAGAATGAGAATTGATGCACTCTTATCTCCTTGCACTAAGCTCAACTCCAAGTGAATCAAGGTCCTCCACATAAAACCAGACACACTACAACTAATGGTAAAGAAACTGGGGAAGACCCTTGAGGACATTGGCTCAGGGGGAAAAATTCCTGAACAGAACACCAATCGCTTATGCTCTAAGAGCAAAAATAGACAAATGGGGCCTCAAAAAATTACAAAGTTTCGGTAAGGCAAAAGACACTGTCAAAAGGACAAATCAGCAACCAAAAAATTGGGAAAAGATCTTCACCTACCCCACATCTGACAGAGGGCTAATATCCTATGTATACAAAGAACTCAAGAAGTTAGACCCCAGAAAACCAAATAACCCTATCCAAAAATGGGGTACAGAGCTAAACAAAGACTTTTTACCTGAAGAAATTCAGAAGGCTGAGAAACACCTTAAAAATGTTCAACATCATTAGTCATTAGAGAAATGCATATCAAAACAACCCTGAGATTTCACCTCACACCAGTCAGAATGGCTAAGATTAAAAACTCAGAAGACATCAAGTGTTGGCGAGTATGTGGAGAAAGATGAATACTCCTCCACTACTGGTGGGACTGCAAGCTTGTCCAACCACTCTGGAAATCAGTCTGGCAGTTCCTCAGAAAACTGGACATGATACTTTCAGAGGACCCAGCCATACCCATCCTGGGCATATACCCAGAAGATTCCCCAGCATGCAATAAGGATACATGCTCCACTATGTTCATAGCAGCCTTATTTATAATAGCCCTAATCTGGAAAGTACCCAGATGTCCCTCAACAGAGGAATGGAGATAAAAATGTGGTATATATACACAATGGAATACTATTCAGCCATTAGAAACAATGAATTCATGAAATTCCTAGAGAAATGGATGGAGCTGGAGAACATCATACTAAGTGAGGTAACCCAGTCTCAAAAGAATACCCATGGTATGCACTCACTGAGAAGTGGATATTAGCCTAGACTCTTGGGACACCAAACACACAATCCACATATCAAATGATATCCGACAATAAGGAAGGAATGGACACTGGTGCTGGAAAAGATCAAAGCAGCAGTGTAGGGGAATACAAGAACACGGAAGTGGGAAGGGGTGGACGAGAGAACAGGGGGAGGGAAAAGGGCATGTGAGACCTTTGGGGGCTAGGGAACCAGAAAAATGGAAATGAAATATAAATATAGAATATATCCAATAAATAAATTAAAAACATAATTGTGGGTGACTTCAACACCCCACTTTCCTCAATAGATCAGTGAAACACAAACTAAACAGAGACACATTGAACCTAACAGAAGTTTTGGACCAAATGGATTTAATAGTTATCCATAGAAATCAAATCTAAATCAAATCTTAATCAAAAGAATATACCTTCTTCTCAGCACACCTCATTGTACCTTCTCCAAAACTAACCATATAATTGGTCACAAAACAGACTTCAACAGATATAAGATCAAACTAATACCATGCCTCCTATCAGATCACTATGGAGTAAGAATCTTCAATAGAAACAAAAACAACAGAAAGCCCACATACACAAGGAAGCTGAACAATGCTCTACTCAATACTTTGGACAAGGAAGAAATAAGGAAAAAATAAAAAAAAAACTTTTTAGAATTTAATGAAAATAAAGGCACAACATACCCAAATTTATGGGACACAATGAAAACAGTACTAAGAGGAAAACTCACATATCTGAGTTCCTCCAAAAAGAAGCTGGAGAGAGCACACACTAGCATCTTAGCAGCATATCTGAGAGCTCTAGAACAGAAAGAAGCTAATATACCCAAGAGAGGTAGAAGCCAGGAAATCATCAAACTCAGGGCTGAAATCTAACGTGTAGAAACAAATAGAACTATACAAATAATCAGCAAAACAGGAACAGGTACTTTGAGAAAATAAACAAATTAGATATACCCTTAGCCAGACTACCAAGAGGGCACAGAGACAGTATCCAAATTAACAAAATCTCCTTGTACTAAGCTCAACTCCAAGTGGATCAAGGACCTCCACATAAAACCAGACACCCTGGAACTAATAGAAAAGAAACTGGGGAAGACCCTTGAGGACATTGGCTCAGGGGGGAAATTCCTGAACAGAACACCAATAGCATATGCTCTAAGATCAAGAATAGACAAATGGGACCTCATAAAATTACAAAGTTTCTGTAAGCCAAAAGACACTTTCAAAAGGACAAATAGGCAACCAACAAGTTGGGAAAAGATCTTCACCAACCCTACATCACACAGAGGGCTAATATCCAATGTATACACAGAACTCAAGAAGGTAGACCCCAGAAAACCAAATAACCCTATCAAAAACTGGGATACAGAGCTAATCAAAGACTTTTCATCTGAAAAACTTCGGATGGCTGAGAAGCACCTTAAGAAATGTTCAACATCATAAGTCATTAGGGAAATGCGAATCAAAACAACTCTGAGATTTCACCTCACACCAGTCAGAATGGCTAAGATTAAAAACTCAGAAAACATCAGGTGTTGGCAAGAGTGTGGAGAAAGAGGAACACATTAGCACCATCTCTTCATTTTGTTGATTCTTTGTATTGTTTCTTTGTTTCAAATTGACTTATTTCAGCAATTAGGTGATTAACCACTGTCTCCTCCTCTTGAGTATGTTTGCTTCTCTTTGTTCTACAGCTTTCCAGCGTCCTGTTAAGTTGCTAGTATAGGCTGTCTCCAATTTCTTTATAAAAGCACTTAGTTATATGACTTTTGTCTTAACACTGCTTTCATTGTGTCCTGTAAGTTTAGAAATGCTGTGTCTTCATTTACATTGTACACTGGAAAGTCTTCAATTACGTCCTTTCTTTTTTCCTTGACCAACTTATGATTTAGCAGAGAGTTGTTCAGTTCCCATAAGTATGTGGGCTTTCTGGATATTTTGGTTTTGTTATTGTATTCCAGCCTTAGTCTATGGTCATCTGATAGAATACATGGGGTTATTTTAATCTTATTTTATCTATTGAAGCTTCTTTTATGCCTGATTTTATGGTCAGTTTTGGAGAAGGTTCCATGATATGCTCAGAATAAAGTATATTCTTTTGTTTAGGGGTGAAATGTTCCTTAGATATGTGATAAATGTATTTGTTTCAAAACTTTTGTTAGTTTCTCTGTGTCTCTGTTTAGTTTTGTTTCAATGACCTGTCCATTAGTAATGTGGAGTATTGAGGTTTCCACTACTAACTAATATGTGAGGTTCAATGTGTTTAAAGCTTTAATAAAGTTTCTTTTATGAATGTGGGAGCTCTTGCAGTTGGGGCATAAATGTTTAGAATTGGGACTTCATCTTGGTGGATGTTTCCTTTGATGAGTACATAGTGTCCATCCACATTTTTTTGGTTGAAAATCTATTTTATTGGATACTAGAATGGATACTCCAGCTTTTAACGTTGGAATTTTTTCTTGGAAAACTTTTTCCCAGCTCTTTACTCTGACATAGTTGTTGTCTTGTCTATCTTGTATTAAGCAAAATCCTGAATACAGTTTGCATATGTACTATGTTAGCCTGTGTCTTTTTATTGGAGAAATGAGCCCATTGATGTTGAGAGATATTAAGTTAATATAATTGTTAGTTCCTATTATTTTTGTTTTTGGAGGTTATATTATGTGTGTGAGACTCTGGTTTGGTTTGGTTGTGATATGATTAATTTCTTGTATTTTCTTGGGTATAGTTACCCTTCTTGTACTGTAGGTTTGCTTGTAATATCCTCTATAGGGCTTGATTAGTAGAAAGGTATAGTTTAAATTTGGGTTTGTCATGGAATGTTTTGGTTTCTCAATCTATGCTGATTCAAAGTTTTGTTGGACGTAGTAGCTTATGCTTCCATCTGTGACCTATTGGGATCTCTATGCCATGTGTCCAAGATCTTTCTTTTAGTGTTTCTCTTGAGGAGTCTGTTGTAATTCTGATAGGTCTGCCTCTATACATTACTTGGCTTTTTTCCTTTACTGCTTTGACCTATGCATTGAGTGTTTTAACTATTATGAGGTATGTAGATATTCTTTTCTAATCCAATATATTTGGTGTTCTGTGGGCTTCTTGTACATTTGCGACCATCTCTTTCTTCAGGTTAGGAAGGTTTTATTCTATAATTTTGATGAAGATATTTTATGGCCCTATCATCCTCTTCTTTTCCTACTACTCTTAGATTTTCTTTTCATTGCGTCCCCACTTTCCTAGAGGTCTTGGGTTAGAAATATTTTATCCTTTGTATTTTCTTCGATTGGTTTATTGATATCTTCTATGGTATCTTTTATACCTGAGATTATCTCTTCCATCTCTTATTGTCTGGTGTGTTGGAGATGCTTCTATCTGTAGCTCCTGATCTCTTTCAATAGGGTTGCCTCTATTTCTGATCTCTTTATTGTTTCTATTTCAACTGTTACGTCTTGGACCTTTCTTTAATTCCTTCAATGCTTTAATTGTATTTTCCTGTATAACTTGAAGGTATTTTCTTGTTTCTTCTTTAAGGGCTTCTATCTGTTTGCATCTGTTTTCCTGTACTTTAAAAGGGTTGTATTTATACCCTCCTTGAAGGTTTCTATCATCTTCTGGAGATGGTGTTTTAGGTCAGAATCTTGTTCTTTATGTATGTGAAGATGTTCGGGGCTTGCTGTTGTAGGAAAATTGGTTTCTTGTAGTCTAAAATTACATTGGCCTCTGTTGCTTATATTTTTGTGCTTGTCTTTCACCATCTGCTTATCTCTGGTGTTAACTGAATACTGAAGATCCACTCTTCACATTTAACATAGTGCGGATTGCCTCCCTTTCATGGCTACCATGCCTTGGGCTACTGTAGGCCCACCACTCACTCATGCTTCTGTGTAGAGTGACATGTTGTGCCTAGACATTCTATCATAGGTCACAATAATCAGGAAATGGAACTAATCAAGATGACTATCACCTGAAGAATGGATAATGGAATTACACATGTACACAATAGAACTTTATTTTGATATAACAAGAAATGGTCTTTTGAAGTTTGCATGGTAATATATGAAAATGGAGAAAATTATAGTCTGTATGATAACCCAGACACAGGTAGAGAAAGGTTATATAATTTTCCTCATATGCAAATACTAATTTATCTTTAACATGGAATGTTTGTAGAGTGCAAAGGGCAATATGTCCTTAGGCTCAGAGATTAACAGCAGGGAAATTAGGAATGTTAAATGGACAGGATATTATCTTCAAAGAAGAAATGTATGACATGTTTTATGCTTAGATGGCTGTAAATGGATGTAGATAATTGCCTGATCACCTCTACACTATTCACACAATAAGACTATATATATTTCTTTAGAATCTCATGTTTATCCCAGTCATTGCCCCATAAACCTTATCTTGAGTATCGTTTGTCTGTCAATAAAACCCATTTTAAGGGAAATATCACAAGGATTTGTGACAGAATTTGATTGAATCTTGGTGCCCTGTTACTTACTACTAAACTACTGGTTATTGATAGATTCTGGGTAATAGGTATAGGGCAAGTGCAGCCAGGGTAAGTGGGCCTGGTGCAAATGAAAATTTTCCATCACTTACATACCAAGCAATAGTGTACCTACACCCTGAGAATGCCTACTAGCTCACCAAGCTTTATATAGCTCTTATTACCCCAGAATAAAGAGAGCTGTAAATCTGAAAATCATCTTGGAAAAGGCGTGCCTCTCTCCTGCACTCATGCCAACTCAGGTTCTATGAACCTAAGCTTCCTTACTTTCATTCAACCTTGTGCACTACAATGTCTACATATCACCAGGGAAGAAGCCAAGCCAGACCGGTAAGAAGGTACTTATATACTCACTTCCTAGACCACTAGGTTCAAACAGGTAGCTTCTAATTTACCTTACATGGATGGCCATGGGTATTATCAAGGAGTAAGTAAACAAAACAAATACACAGAAATGTGGGAAAAGGATTTATAAGGAAGAGAACTGAGAATGTAATAGAGAGTAGAAAAAGGTTGGGAGGGGAGAGTGATTGAGTATGCAATGTATATATGAAAAAGATTGTCAAAGAATGGTTTTAATTAATGAAGTAAGAATATGTAGAACACAGAACGGGCAGTTTTCAAGAGATGGCTTCTAACTCTGAGTACATACACTGACATATATAATAAAATAAGAAAACTGATGATATATCCTATTTTTGTAAGAAAAAAATTAACTGCCAAGAAGAAGGTAAATAATTAACACTCAGAGTTGGATGAAATTTAATCTAAAAAATCCTCTTTAAAGTGTCAAGAGGAAAGCATTAGTTTTAATAATAGAAAAATAACATGACTTAGGATGTAGATTTGTAGACTGTAATATGTAAAGTCCTGGATTTGATTATCAACATTGTGAAAAACATACAAACAAATAAACCGAAATGAAACAGAAGGTATATTGAGAAATCTAAGAAAACTAAGCAGTATTAAGAGAAAAAGAAGCATATTAATTAAATTTAAATTGAAATGAGGTTATTATGACAGATTCTTTTAACTCACATAGAAATTTTAAACATCAGTTTAAAACTTGCTATCTATTATATTAGGGAATCTAGAATAAATTGTTCTGTTGATGGGAACAGGTGACCTACTGAAGTTGAAACAAAATTAAAGAGTGTAAGTTTTAATAACAATTAATGAGATTCCTGCAGTCAGAACAAGTCTTACTGGAAACCAATTGAATAGTGTTGGACCATGAAAACTATAACATAACATCAGTTGGAGATAAAAATGTAGATTAAAGAGAAGGGCATCATGTCAAACCAAATGAGTTAAACAGGTACTATATGTTGCTTGTGAAAGTAAAATATGATAAAATGATAATATGAATACAGACCTGGAAGAACTATGAAAGGCACATTAATAAGTCAGAGTTATACAGTGGAAAATAGGACAGGGTGTATAAATGCACAAAACAAGATTCATGTTTCAACACAGATATGCAGTCCTCACCTCAAATATAGGAAGAGGTGATATAATCTGGAGAAACTTCTAAATGACCATGACCTAGTAAAAGAGGTACACAATACCTGAAATATCATATTTAATATGATAACAGTTTTAAAAGTTTTACATATGAGAGCACATTCAAACATAAATCATAAATAAAGATGCTTTGAAGTACTCTAGTGAAAAATACTCTAGTGAAAATATACAGTATGAGGTAACAGCAAAATGGGGAATCTTAGGCTTCTGATATTGCCTAATAATATTTTTAGATTTTCATGAATGCTAAGGACCTCTTTTTACATTCAAAATGATTTATCTGATAAATACAGAGAATTAGACCACATACAGAGTTGAACAGCAAATGTCTACTCAGGCAGCTAAAAGACCCAAGACAATTTGATTGTGGACATAAAAAGTCTAACTTCCTACAATTATTTATGTGATAATTAGTCCTGTAGAGTTTATTGTTGTTGCATCTCTTCCTGAGAACTTGAGCTGATATGTAAGCATAGAAACATAAAAGTTAAGATTACTTCACATCCACTGAAATACATCAATAATAACAATAACAATAATAATAATAATAATAATAATAATAATAATGAAATCAGCATCTAAAAGGCTGGGAAGAAAAGGGTTTCTTTGAACAGTTTCTTTCTCTCTCTCTCTCTCTCTCTCTCTCTCTCTCTCTCTCTCTCTGTCTCTCTCTCTCTTATGTGTGTGTGTGTATGTGTGTGTCTGTGTGTGTGTGTGTGTGTGTGTGTGTGTGTGTGTGCTCTCAAAAGCAGAGTTTCACTGTGAACTCACAGTTGTCCTTGAACTTGCTCTGTAGACCAGGCTGGCCTCAAATTCAGATATCGGTCTGTTGCTACCTCTCAAGTGCTGAAATTAAGGAATGCATCACTACGTGCACCAGAACCAAGCTGAACACTTTTTCTAGATTTGTATAAAAGGAAAAATAAATACCAGATTATGATAATATATAGTGATGTATTAGGTAAAACAACAAGAAAAATTAGTGGGTCAAAAATTAGGTGTGTGTGTGTGTGTTTTGTATTGTTTTGAAATAAACCAAAACCAAGCTAAGTAAGGAAAATGAAACATGATCTCATTGATATTTGAAATTTCTTCAGTTTATCCTAGAGAAATATATGAGAAATTTGTAAATGATCCATACAGTTATAGGGTCATATTAGACAAGAACTTGTCAAAGTTGATGAAAGCAGAGTAATTGTAATTATATTAACATATACACTACTTACATGTGCTCATGAACAATAAAATGAAATAATTTAATGTATATGTTAATTCTCAGGTTTAATTTATGACTAATGTAAGCTACTTCTAAGCATCATATATTATGTCTGCATACATAAGATTTTATCTTTCAAGTAAGATAATTAATTAGCAAGATTGGAAAATAAACAGGTACCATTATAATACAAAGAGTATTATTTTCCTTTGTAATATTATGATTATAGCATTTCTCATCCCAAGTAATGTTATTAAAAAGACATGTTACAGATTTCCTTGGATTACTTGTTGTATAATTAACATTTGTAGGGTGTGAAACCTAGCATGACTTTTAATAAAACCTAAATAAAGAGTTCTTCTTGGGAGAAAACAAATCAATCTCAATATCCCTTTGCTATTAATTACATAAACACGAAATTGATTAACAGTTTTAAAGTTTACTTTTTTTGTACCCCAGGGAAACTTTTAGGGAGTGTAAAGACAAAGGAACAATTAAACTAATGAAGAGCTTTGGGAATTCAAGCGCTGGAACATATGGCAATTAAAGAATGTTTCTTCTACTCCTTATCTCACTACTGTCAATATTTGTGCTGTGAAAACTCATCTGATCTACCTTCTCTGAACAGATAATTGAAAGAAAAGAGTTTCAGTAACAAATATTGGAAGAGCTGGTATGCTCCAGTCAGGGCTGGTGAGGTACTTAAGGAAAACAGAGAGGATGCATGTGGTGGGCTAGACACTTGGAAGAGTGGAAAGTGGAAAGTGCCTGTCTGTTCTATTATTATAAATAGTCTATTGAGTCTCTTTTCCAGATATTATTCAATTTCTATTAATCAGTCATTGAAATATTATGTGGCAATTTCACTTTCTTTCTTTTTTATTTTTATTTTTTTGTATTCTTTGTTTATATTCTAATTGATTTCCCCTTTCCTGGTTTCCTTATCCCCATAAGTCCCATAAGCTCTCTTCCCTCCACTCATTCCCCAATTAACCCCCTCCCCGTTCTCTGTCCTGGTAATAGCCTACATTGTTGGATCAAACCTTTCTAGGACCTCTACTTCCTTCTTCTTGGGAATCATTTAATATGTTAATTGTGTCTTTGGTATTCAGAGCTTCTGGACTAATATCCACTTACCAGTGACTACATTCCATGTGTGTTCTTTTGTGAATGAGTCACCTCACTTAGGATGGTATTTTCCAGTTCCAATGACTTGCCTAAGAATTTCATGAATTCATTGTTTTTAATTGCTGAGTAGTATTCCATTGTGTAAAAATACCACATTTTCTATATCCATTCCTCCATTGAGGGACATCTGGGTTCTTTCCAGCTTCTGGTTATTATAAATAAGGCTGCTATGAACATAGTGGAACATGTGTCCTTATTGCACGCTGGGGAATCCTCTGGGTATATGCCCAAGGGTGGTATAGCAGAGTCCTCTGGAAGTGTCATGCCCAGTTTTCTGAGGAAGTGCCAGACTGATTTCCAGAGTGGTTGTCCCAGCTTGCAATCCCACCAGCAGTGGAGGCGTGTTCCTCTTTCTCCACATTTTCCCCAACACCTGCTGTCTTTAATCTTAGCCCTTCTGACTGGTGTAAGGTGAAATCTTAGGATTATTTTGATTTGCATTTCCCTAATGATTAATGATGTTGAACATTTCTTAAGGCAATTTCACTTTCCGAGGAGAATCTACTTATTCTCTACTCAATTCTGTCACTTCTAGAGTCATATATGATTTCCTTTACCCAATTTCATATTTATTAATTCGTATTTCATATTTCATATCCAAGATACACCTCTAGAATTATGATTTACTGTTTGTTATGCGTTACTTCCTTTATATAAGCATGAATGAATATTTATATTTACTATGTTCCCTGTACTAATATTCATATAAAATTTTTTGTAAGATTTCTGTTTTGATGGTGATTTCTCCACAATATTATTTGATTTATAATATTTAGGCCCTATTATATAATAGGCAAAATACAATTCACCAAAATATGCAAATAATAAGACAAAAATTCAGCATCTCAGACTAATAAAGTATATTAATAAATGTTAGATTGACATAAAGAAAATACAGAAGACAGTACATGAACCTCATACCTTGTCCCTGATGCCCTCATCCCTTGCTTCTTATTTCACTGGTCACTGAAATCCTCACTAATTCCAGGTAACCACATCATAGAGTAATTTCATTCTGTTTTCTCAGCCTTGTATGCTTCCAACCCTCTCTCTCTCATTCTTTTTCACTTGTCTCTATTGTATTTTGTTCTCTGCTTAAACATTCCTACTTCAGGCAAAGTATTATTTTTCATTCCCACACCGTCACTTGATAAACTACTTTAAAATTTTGCAGGTGTTTTATTCTAATTTGAATAAAATTCTGAGGCTTTCATAATACCAACACATTCTGTCATTGAAAATTGGCAATGTATATGCCATAATTCACTTTCATTTTTCTATGATGATTTTGTTTACATTATCTTTCAGTATTTATAATTAAATTAATTAGGATATATTTAACCATTAGTGCTCTGGATTTCACAGCAGAGTATTGCTACTCTGATTTTTAGGTATATGAGCACATATGAAAATATACTTCCCCCTACTTTATTATACCAATTGTATGCTATCTTGTTTTCATTCTCATCTCTAAAATCCACATATTCATTTCTCTTGCCAGAGACATTACTAAGAAGCACTTTTTAAAAAGACAAGAGCTTCAGGAAATCTTAGTATTTGTCAGTAGTTCATGGTTTTGAAATAGAAATAAAATCTTTTACTTTTATATTCATAACTTCATCATGAATTGCTGATGCTACAGTTAAGAGGGTACACTCAATGATAATTATTCATGAGAAATTTAAAAGTACTCATGATTTTTCATTTGCACTGATGTTATTAAATAAATCAAAATTATGTTTATGAAACCTGATAAAAAGTTTAATTTCTAAATCAGAGTTAAATAGTTATTTGTGGAATTAAGTGTACCCAAATAATTTTTATAAAGTAGTCAATGAATATTAAGAAAAATAGCATGAAAATGAAGAACAACATCCATTGAAATATAGTGTTCATAAGGCATTTTAAATATCAAATATAATAACAATCATGATGTAGTTACAACATAATTAGGGATTCAAAGCACCCATGAAGATAACAGATAAACAACATTTAGTAGAGGGTATTGAGCTGTTAAAAGAAATAAATTATTACAATTATAAAGCAATAATTTACTTCAAATATTTTAGAGAGTTTACTAAATAATAAACTGCCCACTTAGGTTCATATAAAAAATTCCATAAACAGCACTTGTTGATGATAAATGAAAGCTTTAGCTAAATACAAAATAAGAATAACTACACACATTGTAAAATGGTCAGGGAAGTAAAGTTGGTTAAGTAAATGACAGTCATTGTCAGAATGAAAGATAGGCTTTCAAGGGTTATTTTGTGATGTGTATACTTCCTATTATTTAAAAACCATCCTTACTTTAACTCTTACAGATATGCAAGTTATATGGAAATGGAGAACAGCTCACTGATATCAGAATTTTTCATCCTGGGTTTCTCAGATGATCCTAAACTGCATCCCATTCTCTTTGGACTGTTTCTGTCCATCTACATGGTTACTGTGCTTGGGAATCTGCTTATCATCTTGGCTGTCAGCTCTGACTCACATCTCCACAATCCCATGTACTTCTTCCTCTCCAATTTGTCCTTTATTGACATCTGTTTCATCTCAACAACAATACCAAAGATGCTAGTCAACATGTGGTCACAGAGAAAAGACATCTCCTACATAGAATGTCTTACACAGGTATATTTTTTTAATACTTTTGTGGGGATGGATAATTTTTTACTCACTTTAATGGCCTATGATCACTTTGTAGCCATTTGTAACCCTCTAAAATACACTGTTATCATGAACCATCAGGCGTGTACCTTTCTGGTGCTGATGTTTTGGATAATCATGTTATGGGTCTCTCTGATTCATGTTCTGTTGATGAATGAACTGAAGTTCTCCAAAGGCACAGAGATTCCACATTTCTTTTGTGAACTGGCTCAAGTTCTCAAAATATCCAACTCTGACACTTACATCAATCATGTCTTCATGTATGTGTTGACTTTCCTACTAGGAGTGATTCCTATGACAGGAATCCTTTTGTCTTACTCACAGATAATCTCATCCTTATTAAGGATGTCTTCTACTGTTAGTAAGTACAAAGCATTTTCCACCTGTGGATCTCACCTCTGTGTTGTCTGTTTGTTCTATGGGTCAGCAATTGGAGTTTACTTTAGCTCATCTGTTGTCCATTCCACCCAGAAAAGAATGGTTGCTTCACTGATATACACTGTGATCAACCCTATGCTGAACCCCTTTATCTATAGCCTGAGAAACACAGATGTGAAGGATGCCCTTGGTAAACTTTTTATCAGATTTGCTTCTTACCCATTGTGGATCAACTACATCAGAACTAAATTCATACTAAGAAATATAAGGAAAATTTTATGAATATACATTTCCTGGGTCTTTTTCTTTAAAAAATTACATGCCTAATCTACACTATTCTTAAATTTCCTATAACTTTACATGTGTGTACTTTTTGCAGATAATATTTTAATTCCCTATGCATGGCACTTAATGTTTATAGTCATTCTTATGGGTCATTAATTTTTTATATTTTATATTTGATATAAAATAGGGCTTATAAAGTTAAACGGGGATCATTGAAATCATTTTTGGACTATTAATGTACTTCACCTTAATTTAATAGTATCTATGTTTTTACTAAAGGGAATGTTATGAAAATACTAATATCAGGACATCATACTGCAGTGTATTTCCTTGTCCCATCAACTTAAACTTCAGAGATGGGTGGGGATGTGATTGGATCATGGTAACTTATTATGAAATGTGGCTGTTTTCAGATAGGTGTGGCTTTGTTGAAGGATATAAACCACTGTTTCAGTGAGATTTGAGGTCCTATGCTTAACCTTTACCCATTGAAGAAGTGTCTGTCCCTTCTGGTACTGTTAGATCAAGATGCATTACATTCAACTCCTTCCCTAGCACCATGTCTGCCTGGATAATGCCTTGCTTCCTGCCATGATATTGATGTGATAAACGTCTGAAACTAAGCCACCAAATTAAATGCCTTGCTTTATAAATCTTGTCTTGCTTATGGTGTCTTTTCTCAACAATGGTAAAACTAAGGCAAGACACTATGAGCCTCTTCTGCTTCCATAGCAATGTTAGAAAGGCCAAATTTTATGGAATTCTTGTAGAGTTAATTTCACTTGCTCTGTGTTCAAGAATAAAGTAGCTATACCATGCCTGGAATTCAGAATTCTACATCAATCTGCTCGGTTTTCTCTGGTTTTTTCATTCTTTCTACACCTCCCTCCAGAATTTTCTGAGTTGGAATGAGTTGGATATTATGGTACTTCCACTCCTGTCTGAATATTTATAACTTATACTATATAAACGAGAGAGGGAGCGAAAGAGAGAGAGAAAGAGAGAGAGAGAGAGAGAGAGAGAGAGAGAGAGAATTGCATTGCAAAAGAAGTCATAAGAACCTAGTGGAAAAATAACTCCTGTCAATTTGTTTTCTAAATAAATGTTCTGTGCCTAACAAACTACCTTGTACTTGGCTTTTGATTCCCCCAAATAATGTAGATGTCATCTATGAAAGAGACACTCCTATTTGAAAGTAGTGAGCTATGACTGCAGCGACTCACAGCATTCAGAAGCATGGTGTAGTTTCTTATCTCTCTGTTGAAGGATATTTGATAAAATTGTGAAGACTGATATTGTGTTATTTACTGGAAAAACTGTTTTAGTTGTGTTGATGCTCACTCTTAACACATACCTTTATTCCAAGAACTTTCTGCTTGGATATTTTAAGTAGTATTAAATAAAGTTTACCATAGGTTAAAAGGAGGAACAAACAACAAGTTCTCAGAAAAGAGATCAGAAAAACATCTAAAAAGACACACAGAAAGTAGACAGAAAGGACATTCAGTTTGAAGCAGGTTGCTTGGGGTGGCATGCAAGAGGGAATTAATTCTTGGACATTGGATGAGGAAGAAGGTCATTTGAGCTAGCAGCCTATATCCCCAGCATATTGTTCCCAAATCTTTGATAAAATTGAACTATTCTGTCAAAAAACAAACAAACAAAACATTTGGTATTCCAACACATGGCAAAACCATAAGGACAGAAAACTCAAACCAGCAGCGGAAAAAAAAAAAAAGCCAGCATATGGAAAGACGCATGTGAATTTCTCAAGGAGAGAGTTACATAGTTTATAAAAAAAACCATTTTCCAATGTTAAAGATAGGAAATATCATATTAAAGGACATTAGAATTGTATATAGTGCTACTTTAGATGGTTTGAAAATATAAGTAGAAAATTAAAAGCTGTGTGACTTAACACTAGAGATTGGCATAACACTGATTATAATTACAATTACTCTAGTATTTCATATTCATTCTTAATAGCTGTAGAGACTTTTTATGTCAAATATGAAAAGAGGATTGATAAAATATAAGCCTTACAATATTTATAAATGAAAATAAGAAAAATACTCAGATATAAGCAGAGGAATTTAGATTAGAACCTACCATGCCAACACAGGATGAAACTGAAGAAGAGCTCTTCAAGATTGTAAAAAAAGCAACCTTTGTTTAAGTAGTTTCTATAAGAATTACCAGCAGATGACAGACACCTCCAAGGTTATGAAAAAGTTAAATGGAATCCTACAGACATATTAGATTTGAAAAGATTCAAGGTCAAGTTTGTGATCATTTAATATAATATACATTCACCATATGTGAAACAGATAGCAAATTAATTGGCAATATAGAACAGAATTATGCCCCAAGACTGGAAATATTTGGCAATAGAAATATTGGAAGATAGTCCTCAATTACAATGGCTTAATGATTAAAGAGGAAGCTGGGGTCATAGAACAACCCAATAGGGTTAAAAGTATTAATATTTCCCAAGATTGGTTGCTAAGTGAAGGTCATTATGCTGAGCTACAAAAACAGCTTGAATTTGATGACCATGCCTAGGTGCCATGCTAGTTAGCACTTTTAAATGTTTGGGACAAGTTTAGAGATTCAGAAAAGAAGTCTGAATAATTTACTAAAATTATACAAGTCCAAAAAGAAGCCTTCACTGATTTTTGACAAGCATTGATTTCAGCTTTAAATAAAACAGTATCAGATTCAGAAATCATACAATTATTGATAGAGTCTGTGGCTTTTGGAAATGCTAATTCTAAATTCAATATGGTGATTCCTCATTTAATGCAAGATAAGCACCAATAGATGAAGTATTAGAAATATGGCTAATAACTGATCTCCTGTTAATGAAAAGATTCTACCAAGCCTACAGTCAGTCAACTGGTTCTCCCAGGCAGGAGCGAGGATTAAAAAGAAAGAGACAATTAGACAAGACTGCAATATGACCCCAATCAATTCTGAGACTGAAGGTGTGTTTAATAGTTTCCAACCCACACTTATACAATTTTAATTACATGCAGGTATTAGAATCAATACGAAAGAAAAAGAGGAACAAGCAAGACAGTAAACACAAAATTGTCAAGGCAATAAGCAAAGTCCCACAATTACTTCACAGCCATGGTTCTTTCAAAGGGCTTATTTGAATGACCAAAATAACTGAGACTACTTCAGTTCCAAGCTCAAAATCTTTCCTGAAGCCGGCTCATTTTGTTCCACCCTAAGATTAAAATTCCTGACTTATTCCTGACTTATTCCTACTTCCCTATTATAGCCTAACTTTAGATTCTTACCTGAACTTAACTTCCCTATCATGCCCTAATATCAGATTCCTGCTTCAGCTTACTTCCTTGTCATGGCCCAATGTTAGATTCCATATCCTTGCCAATGTCAAACTCCTGCCAGGTGACAAGACACCTCAATAAATCTCTCTACAGAGATTTTGAAAAGTTTTAATAACATTCAAAATGTCACATTTTAATTGTTACGAGCAAGGTCGTTTGAAAAGGAATTGTAGGCAAGTTGTTCCTAGGAACAAAATTTCTTCTACAGATAATACAAAAAGAAGACCAAGCCTTCTAGAATATGCAGAAGGTATGGCAAAGGCCAGAATATACTGAGAGCACATCAGCTGGGGACAAGCAAGGAAACCCTTTGCTATTTAATGAATGTTTCTAAAAACAAAACTACTTTGGGTGTAATTGAGAACAGATTAGCTTCAGTAGGTAACACAGAAAATACAGGAGTAAAGAGAAACAAAGTGTTTTGGCCAACTGCTATAAATGATCAGAAGTACAGAAAAAATGTCATTGAAATTTAAGATTTAAGTCTTCCCTGGTGCTTGAGTCCTCCATGGCAAGCAAAGCTACCCTGGGAATGAGAACACTGCTATAGAATAGGTACCTCCATTCTCCTGCCACCACTCTGTCCATATTCATCAGACCTGTGGATCCTAAACCATACAGAGAAGCTTCCCTTTCCCATCCAATCTTCCCTGCTGGCTGACTTCTCTAGGACAAGCCATGATGCCTTGTCCAGCCTGCTCCCTCAGGGGGACCTCCATTCTCCTACCACCTGAAATTGGTAGAGACCAATTTCAACAGACCTGCTGAACCTGAACCATACAAGTTATATTCCCTTCTTCTGCCCATCTTCCCTGTTCACTAAGTCGTTTGGAGTACCCCAAGCTTCCCTGAGCAGACTGGTATCCCAAGGAGACCTCCTTTATCCCAAAACTCTCTTCCCCCCTTCATCAGACCCAGATATCCTGAACCACAGAGACTTCTTGATCTAAAACCATACAGCCCAAAGATATTCATCAGAGTCTCACCCAAACAGGACCAACAAAGTTTACTCCCAGCAAATACCGACTACAACAGGAACATTAAAGTACCAAAGACATCCAAATAGTTAAAGGCCTTTGAAAGAACAAACTCAACAAAAGCCAGGGCAAGTTGACACCTGAAAATCACAGCTATCCTACAAAAGCAATCCTTGGATAACCTGACACTACTGAAGTACAAGAAAATGACTTTAAATTCAATCATATAAAGATTAGAGGCCTTTAAAGGGAAAAGGAATAAATCTATTAAAGAAATATGGCAAAATACAAACAAACAGGCAGAGGTTTTTAAAGAGAAAACAAATAAATCCCTTAAAGACATAGTAAAATACAGTTGAAGAGGTGAAGAAAATAAATAAAAATGTACAGAACCTGAAAGTAAGAGCAATAAAGAAAACAAAAACTGAGGAACTACCAGAGATTGAAAATCTAGAGATGAGAACAGGAACAACAAAAGAATCACCAGTACAATACAGGAGATGGAAGAGAGAATATATTTGTAGAACATGCAATAGAAAAAATTGATACCTCAGTCAAAGAAAATCTTAAATCAAAAACATTCCTGACATAAAATATCCAGGAAATCTGGGATATGAATAAAAAAACCTAACCTAAGGATAATAAGAAGAGAAGGTAAAGAGTATAAGCTCCAAGGCACAGAAAATATATTCAACAAAACCATAAATCAAAACATCCCCCTTCAAAAAAACAAGAGATACCTATAAAGATACAAGAAGCTTATGGAATATCAATTAGAATGCATCATAATAGAAAATCCTCTTCCTTCATAATAATCAAACCATAAAACCTGCAAGGTAATAAGGGTCAGGTAGCATACAAATACCTGTGAAGTCAGAATTACACATGACTTCACAACAGAGACTCTAAATGCTAGAATGGCCTGTACATATATTCTGCAACCTCTAAAAATCCACAGGTGCCAAACTAGTCTATTATACCAAGCAAAACCATCAATAAACATAGATGGAGAAAACAAAATATTTGAAGAAAATATAAACTCAAGCACTATCTATCCACAAATCACACACACACACACACACACACACACACACACACTGGTCATTAGTATCTCAGAACAATGGACTCAATTCCCCATTAAAAATACACAGGCAAAATAGAATGTATGTGAAAACAGGATCCATCATTCTGCTGCATACAAGAAACATACCTCAGCGATAATAGATAATAGATAATAGATAATACCTCAGAATAAAATACTAGAAAAAAGTTTCCCAGGCAAATGGTCCTAAAAGCAAGTTTGAGTAGCCATTCTACTATCTATTTAAGTAGATATTGAACCAAAGTTAATCAAGAAGACAGCAAAGGACACTTCATATTTATCAAAGGAAAACTAACATGATAATACCTCAATTTTTAATCTCTATGATCCAATATAATGACACCAACATTTATAAAGGAAACATTTCTAAGGGTTAAATCACAATGGAAACCCACACTTTAATAGTGGGTGATGGCAACAGCTTACTCTCAACAAAAGATTGATAAAAGAAAACCTAAAGAGAGAAATTTTGAAATAAACATTATAAATCAAATGGACCTAATGGGCAGTGAAGATGATCAAAATAAATTATGTATATGTATGAAAATGTTATAATGAAACCAGTCATCATTGTGTATAATTGATGTATGCTGTTAAAAACATTTCTAAAGCAGAGAGAGAGAAAGAGAGAGAGAGAGAGAATGTTCACTAAAACAAAAAAAGACTATGCCTTTTTCTCAGTGCCTCATGCATTCTTCTCCAAAATGGACCAAACAGCCAGTCACAAAGCAAGGCTGAACAAATATAAGAAAATTTAAATAATGCTCTGTAACATATCAGATCACCATGGATTAAGGTTAGACTTCAACAACAGCAGAAACATTGTACAGTTTACACTCTTTTGGAAATTAAATAAATCTCTACTCAATGAACTCTGGTCAAGTAAAAATGAAGAATGAAATTGAAGATATTATAGAATTTGAAGAAAAGGAAGGAGCAACATACCTAAATTTATTGGAGAGAATGAGAGCAGTGTTAAGAGGAAAGTTAATAATATTAAGTACCTCCATAAAAATTAAAAATTTGTTAATAAGCAGGTGGCAAAAGGAGATAGCTAGCCTCCTAGAAGTGCAGAGAGGCCTGGGAGTGCCGGTAGGACCACATCTGCTGCTCATAGGAACCTGTCCAAAACTTTGAGGACAAAAGAACAATGGGCAGTCTGGGACAGGAGTTTTCTGATTTTTATCTGTGCCCAGAGATGATCCTGCACCACAGCTACATACACAAATACCACCATGAAATAGATGGTCTCCGAAGAATGCCTACACACCTCCATGCACAGATAAGATCACCACTTCTCTTCAAATTCCTGGCCTTAGAGGGACCTGCTCAAAGCCATCAGGAGAGAGGAATCAAGGATCAGCTGGGAACAGGATAATTCAGGTTTGTGTCTGCACCCATGAACTGACGCTATACCACAAATCTCCATGCCTAAATTCCTACCAGAGAAAATTGGATCCCAGGAGTACTGATACACAGGCTTCCAGGATGGATAAGTCATAGTCAGAGACAACAAGACTAGCTAACAGCATAGATAACCAGATGGCCAAAGGCAAACACAAGAACATTACCAACAGAAGCCAAGGTGACATGGCATGATGTAAACCCAGTTCTCCCACAACACCAAGTTCTAGATACCCCAATACATCAGAAAACCAAGATATGGATTTAAAATCACATCTCATGATGCTGATGGAAGACTTCAAGAAGAACATAAATAATTGCCTTAAAAAATACAAGAGAAGGCAGCCGGCCGCCTCGGGTCACTGCGGACTGCCTGCCAGCGACTGGGTTCAGGTGCGTGGACAGAGACTTGGTTTAGCAACGAATACACGGTCGGGCCCTTGCTGGCCCCCAGAGCCAGGGAAGGTCAGCAGGATCTCTGTGCACCTGCAGCTCAGAGGCTGTCCCTGATCCCTGAGGACTGGCTAGCAGGCTTGCAGCCGGATGCGATCTTCCCTTGGGTCGCTGCAGACTGCCTGCCGGCTGCTGGGTTCAGGTGCGTGGACAGAGACTTGGTCTAGCAACGAATATCAGGTCAGGCCCTTGCTGGCCCCCAGAGCCAGGAGAGGTCATCAGGAGCTCTGAGCACCTGAAGCTCAGAGGCTGTCCCTGATCGCTGGGGACCTGCTAGCGGGCTAGCAGCTGGCCACCATCTTCCCTCGGGTCACTCCTGACTGCCAGCAGTGACTGGGTCCAGGTGCTTGGACAGAGACTTACCCTGGCAAAGAACACCTGGTCAGGCCTTTGCTCACACCCAGAGCCAAAGGAGGTTGGAGATAGGTCTGTGCACCAACAACTTGGAAGTGCACACAGAGCCAGATCAGCTTGGCAAGCAGTCTTTGCGCCAACCCAGGGGGCACCAACCTGTTAGTGGGTCGGTGCCCGGAGTCCAGACAGAGGCTGACATCGTGCCTCAGGACACCACAGACAGCTAACATGACAGAGTCCTGTGGACTGAGAGTACTACCATCTAGGTTCTAGCAGCCCAACCAGGGAACCTCCAGTCCTGTAGGGAACCCAGTGGTTAGACAGAGCCCTGAGACCCGCCACCAATTTGGAGCTGGTGGCCTGAACAGGTCACCATAGAGAACCAACAGAGGAAGCCAGGACACCATAAAGATCTAACAGACTAGCCCAGATCAGTGGAGGAAAAAAAATCTGATTCTTAAGAGCTAGCAACTAGGCAGGCAAGGAGGAGACAGCGGGAGGCCAAGTGCAGGTCCAGCAGTGAGCCTCGGAAAGACTTAGATCTGACACAGCAGATCTGAGGAGGTAACTGAGAGCCAAGTAACTGAAACCTCCTGGTTTCCAACTCGGGAACTCGAACGCCCTCTATGACAGCAGCGCCAAACACCAGGCTCACAAGAGTCTCAAACACCAACCACTAAGAACAAGACCAACTAACTCCAGAGATAAACAGATGGCAAAAGGCAAATGTAGGAATGTAACAAACAAAAATCAAGGCAATATGGCACCATCTGAACCCAATTCGCCAACCACAGCAAGTCATGGATACCCCAGCACACCAGAAAAACAAGAGTTGGATATAAAAGCACTGGTCATGATGCTGCTAGAGGAACACAAAAAAACATAAACAAAACTCTTAAAGAAATGCAGGGGAACATCAATAGGGTAGAAGCTGTTATAATATAAACACAAAAATCACTTAAAGAACTCCAGGAGAATATGGGTCAACAGAGAGAAACCAATAAAGAGGAAATGAGAAAATCAGTTAAAGAAATGCAGGAGAACTTGAAACAACAGGCAGAAGTCACGAAAGAGGAAACACAAAAATCTCTTAAAGAATTACAAGAAAATACAAACAAGCAAATGAAGGAACTGAGCAAAACTATCCAAGATCTGAACACAGAGGTAGAAACAACTAAGAAATCACAAAAGGATGCAACTTTGGAGATAGAAAACCTTGGGAAGAAATCAGGGTCGTAGATGCAAACATCAACAACATAATACAAGAGATAGAGATAAGAATCTCAGATGCTGAAGATAACATAGTAACCATTGACTCCACAGTCAAAGAAAATGCAAAATCCAAAAGGCTTGTAACCCAAAACATCCAGGAAATCCAGGACACAATGAGAAGACCAAACCTAAGGATTATAGGGATAGATGAGAGTGAAGATCTACAACTTAAAGGGCCAGCAAATATCTTTAAGAAAATTATGGAGGAAAACTTCCCTAACTTAAAGAGAGAGATGCCCATGAATATACAAGAAGCCTACAGAACTCCAAACAGACTGGACCAGAACAGAAACACCTTCTGTCACATAATAATCAAAACCCCAAATGTACTAAACAAAGAAAGAATATTAAAGGCAGTAAGAGAATAGGCCAAGTAACGTATAAAGGAAGACCTATCAGAATCACACCAGATTTCTCTCCAGAAACCATGAAAGCTAGAAGATCCTGGGCAGACCTCATGCAGACCCTAAGAGAACACAAATGTCAGCCAAGACTACTAATCCCAGCAAAACTCTCAATCAACATAGATGGAGAAATCAAAATATTCCATGACAGGACCAAATTTACACAATATCTTTCCACTAACCCAGCTCTACAAAGAATAATAGGAGTGAAATTCCAATACAAAGAAGGAAACTGCACCCAAGAAAAAGCAAGACAGTAACCTTCTTCCATCAAACTCAAAGGAAGATAACTACTCAAAAACAAAAATAACATCAAAAATGTCAGGATGTAATAATCTCTATTCCTTAATATCTCTTAACATCAATGGACTCAATTCCCCAAAAAAAGACATAGACTAACAGAATGGATATGGAAACAGGACACTGCTTACAGGAAACAGACCTCAGAGTCAAAGACAAACACTACCTTAGAGTAAAAGGAAGGAAGACAAACTTGCAAGCAAATGGTCACAGGAGGCAAGCTGGAATAGCCATTTTAATATCAGATAAAATTGACTTCCAACCCAAAGTCATCAAAAGAGACACAGAAGGTAACTTCTTGCTAGTCAAAGGAAGAATCCACCAAGAAGAACTCACAATTCTAAACATCTACGCTCCAAATGTAAGGGCACCCTCATTCGTAAAAGAAACTTTACTAAAGCTCAAAGCACACAATGCACCTAACACAAGGATTGTGGAGGACCTCAATACTCCAATATCCACAGTGGACCGACCAGGAAAACAGAAACTAAACAGGGACATGGAGAAATTCATTGAAACTTTGGACCAATTGGATTTAACAGATATATATATATATATATATATATATATATATATATATATATATATAAAACATTTCACCCTAAAGCAAAAGACTTTAACTTTTTCTCAGCTCCTCACGGTACCTTCTTCAAAATCAACCATATAATTGGACACAAGACAGATCTCAACAAATATAAAAAGAACTAACTAATCCCATGCCTCTTATCAGATCACCATAGAGTAAGAGTGTTCTTCAATAGCAACAAAAACAACAGAAAATACTCATACACGTGGAGGCTGAACAATATTCTACTCAATGATAACTTAGTCCAGGAAGAAATAAAGAAAGAAATCAAAGATTTCTTAGAATTTAATTTAATTTAATTTAATTTAATTAGAATTTAATGAAAATGAAGGCACAACATACCCAAATGTATGGGACACAATGAAAGCAGTAGTAAGAGAAAAACTCATAGCCCTGAGTGTATCCAAAAAGAAACAGGAGAGAGCATATACTAACAACATGATGGCACACTTGAAAGCTCTGGAACAAAAAGAAGCAATTTCACCCAGGAGGAGTAGAAGACAGGAAATCATTAAACTCAAGGCTGAAATCAATCAAGTTGAAACAAAGAGAACCATACAAAGAATCAACAAAACCAGGAGCTGGTTCTTTGAGAAAATCAACAAGATAGATAAACCCCTAGCCAGACTTACCAAAGGGCACAGAGACAGTATTCAAATTAACACAATTAGAAATGAAAAGGGGGATATAACAACAGAAACTGAGGAAATTCAAAAAATAATCAGATCCTACTTCAAAAACCTATACACAACACAACTGGAGAATCTGGAGGAAATGGACAATTTCCTCGACAGTTACCAAATACCAAAATTAAACCAGGATCAAATAGATCGTCTAAACAGACCCATAACCCCAAAAGAAATAGAAGGAGTCATAGACAGTCTTCCAACCAAAAAAAGCACAGGAGCAGACGGTTTTAGTGTAGAATTCTATCAGACCTTAAAAGAAGTCCTGATACCGATACTCTTCAAACTATTCCACAAAATAGAAACAGAAGGAACACTACCCAACTCATTCTATGAAGCCACAGTTACCTTGATAACAAAAACACAAAGATCCAACTAGGAAATAGAACTACAGGCCAATTTCTCTTATGAATATCGATGAAAAAATACTCAACAAAATACTTGCGAACTGAATCCAAGAACACATCAAAATGATCATTCACCATGATCAAGTTGGCTTCATCCCAGGGATGCAGGGATGGTTCAATATATGGAAATCCATCAACATAATCCACTACATAAACAAACTCAAAGAAAAAAACCACATGGTCATCTCATTGGATGCTGAAAAAGCATTTGAAAAAATTCAGCATCCTTTCATGCTAAAGGTCTTGGAAAGAGCAGGAATTCAAGGCCCATATCTAATCATAGTCAAATATACAGGAGACCAGTAGCCAACATCAAGGTAAACGGAGAAAAACTTTAAGCAATCCCACTAAAATCAGGGACTAGACAAGGCTGTCCCCTCTCACCATATCTCTCAATATAGTACTTGAGGTACTAGCTAGAGAAATTCGACAACAGAGGGAAGACAAATGGATACAAATCAGAAAGGAAGAAGTCAAACTATCACTATTAGCAGATGATATGATAGTATACTTAAGTGACCCAAAAACCTCCACCAGAGAACTCCTGCAACTGATAAACAACTTCAGCAAAGTGGCTGGCTATAAAATCAACTCAAGCAAATCAGTAGCATTCTTATACGCGAAGGATAAGCAGGCCTAGAAAGAAATTAGGGAAATGACACCCTTCACAACAGCCACAAATGATACAAAGTATCTTGGAGTGACGCTAGTCAAACATGTGAAAAAAAACTTCAGGTCTCTGAATAGGGAAATTGAAGAAGACATCAGAAAATGAGAAAATCTGCCATCCTCGTGGGTTGGCAGGACTAATATAGTCAAAATGGCAATCTTGCCCAAAGCAATATACCGATTCAACGCAATCCCCATCAAAATCCCAACTCAGTTCTTCATAGAGTTAGAAAGAGCAATTCTCAAATTCATCTGTAATAACAAAAAAAACCCAGGATAGCTAAAACTATCACCAACAGCAAAAGAACTTCTAGGGGAATCAATATCCCGGACGTCAAGCAATATTACAGAGCAGTAGTATTAAAAACTGCATAGTAATGGTTCAGTGACAGTGAGGCGGATCAATGGAATAGGATAGAAGACCCAGAATTGAACCCACACATCTATGGCCAATTGATCTTCGACAAAGGAGCTGAAAACATCCAGTGGAAAAAAGATAGCCTTTTCAACAGATGGTGCTGGCTCAACTGGAGGTCAAAATGCAGAAGAATGAGAATTGATCCACTCTTATCTCCTTGCACTAAGCTCAACTCCAAGTGGATCAAGGACCTCCACATAAAACCAAACACACTAAAACTAATAGAAAAGAAACTGGGGAAGACCCTTGAGGACATTGGCTCAGGGGGAAAATTCCTGAACAGAACACCAATTGCTTATGCTCTAAGAGCAAGAATAGACAAATGGGACCTCATAAAATTACAAAGTGTCTGTAAGGCAAAAAACACTGTCAAAAGGATAAATTGGCAACCAAAAAATTGGGAAAAGATTTTCACCAACCCCACATCCAACAGAGGGCTAATATCCAATGTATACAAAGTACTCAAGAGGTTAGACCCCAGAAAACCAAATAAGCCTATCCAAAAAATGGGGTACAAAGCTAAACAGAGACTTTTCACCTGAAGAAATTCAGATGGCTGAGAAACACCTTAAAAAATGTTCAGCATCATTAGTCATTAGGGAAATGCAAATCAAAACAACCCTGAGATTTCACCTCACACCAGTCAGAATGGCTAAGATTAAAAACTCAGAAGACAACAGGTATTGGCGAGGATGTGGAGAAAGAGGAACACTCCTCCACTGCTAGTGGGAATGCAAGCTGGTTCAACCACTCTGGAAATCAGTATGGCGGTTCCTCAGAAAACTGGACGTGATACTTCTGGAGGACCCAGCCATACCACTCTTGGGAATATACCCAGAAGATTCTCCAGCATGCAATAAGGATACATGCTCCACTATGTTCATAGCAGCATTATATATAATAGCCAGAAGCTGGAAAGAACCCAGATGTCCCTCTACAGAGGAATGGATACAAAAAATGTGGTATATATACACAATGGAGTACTATTCTGCCATTAGAAACACTGAATTCATGAAATTCTTAGAGAAATGGATGGAGCTGGAGAACATCATACTAAGTGACGTGACCCAGTCTCAAAAGAATACCCATGGTATGCAGTCACTGATAAGGGGATATTAGCCTAGAATCGTGGGACACCAAAGACATAAATCACATACCAAGTGATGTCTCACAAGAAGAAAGGAGTGGACACTGGTGCTAGAATGGACCAAAGCATCATTGTGGGGGAGTACAAGAACAGGGAGGTGAGAGGGGGTGGATGAGGGAGCAGGGGGAGGGAAAAGGGTATGTGGGACCCTTGGCGGTGGGGAACCAGAAAAAGGGAAATGAATTGTAAATATAGAATATATCCAATAAAAAAAAGAAAACCTTGGGAAGAAATCAGGGGTCGTAGATGCAAACACCAACATCAGAATACAAAAGATAGAGATAAGAATCTCAGATGCTGAAGATAACATAGTAACCATTGACTCCACAGTCAAAGAAAACACAAAATCCAAAAGGCTTGTAACCCAAAACATCCAGGAAATCCAAGACACAATGAGAAGACCAAACCTAAGGATTATAGGGATAGATGAGAGTGAAGATCTACAACTTAAAGGGCCAGCAAATATCCTTAACAACATTATGGAAGAAAACTTCCCTAACTTAAAGAGAGAGATGCCCATGAATATACAAGAAGCCTATAGAACTCCAAACAGACTGGACCAGAACAGAAATACCTTCTGTCACATAATAATCAAAACCCCAAATGTACTAAAAAATGAAATTATATTAAAGGCAGTAAGAGAAAAAGGACACGTTCTTTATAAAGGAAGACCTATCAGAATCACACCAGATTTCTCTCCAGAAACCATGAAAGCTAGAAGATCCTGGGCAGATCTCATGCAGACCCTAAGAGAACACAAATGCCAGCCAAGATTACTATACCCAGCAAAATTCTCAATCAACATAGATGGAGAAATCAAAATATTCCATGACAGGACCAGATTTACACAATATCTTTCCACTAAACCACCTCTACAAAGGATTATAGGAGGAAATCTCCAAGACAAGGAGGGAAACTGCACCCAAGACAAAACAAGATAGTAACCTACTTCCATTAAACTCAAAGGAAGATAACTACTCAAAAACAAAATGACAGGAACAAATAATCACTATTCCTTAATATCTCTTAACATCAATGGACTCAATTCCCCAATAAAAAGACATAGACTAACTCACTGGATACGGAAACAGAACCCTACATATTGCTGCATACAGGAAACAGACCTCAGAGTTAAAGACAAACACTACCTAAGAGTAAAAGGCTGGAAGACAATCTTGCAAGCAAATGGTTGCAGGAAGCGAGCTGGAATAGCCATTCTAATATGAGATAAAATTGACTTACAACCCAAAGTCATCAAAAGAGACACAGAAGGTCACTTCTTGCTAGTCAAAGGAAGAATCCACCAAGAAAAACTCACAATTCTAAACATCTATGCTCCAAATACAAGGGTACCCTCATTTGTAAAAGAAACTTTACTAAAGCTCAAAGCACACATTGCACCTAACACGATAATTGTGGGGGACCTCAACACTCCACTATCCTCAATGGACCGATCAGGAAAACAGAAACTAAACAGGGACACAGAGAAACTCAACGAAACTTTGGACCAATTGTATTTAACAGATATTTATAGAACATTACATTCTAAAGCAAAAGACTATACATTTTTCTCAGCGCCTCATGGTACCTTCTCCAAAATTGACCATATAATTGGTCACAAGACAGACCTCAACAAATATAAAAAGATCGAACTAATCCCATGCCTCCTATCAGATCACCATGGATTAAGAGTGTTCTTCAATAGCAACAAAAACAACAGAAAATCCTCATACACGGGGAGGCTAAACAATATTCTACTCAATGATACCTTAGTCAAGGAAGAAATAAGGAAAGAAATCAAAGACTTTTTAGAATTTAATGAAAATGAAGGCACAACATACCCAAATCTATGGGACACAATGAAAGCAGTACTAAGAGGAAAACTCATAGCCCTGAGTGTCTCCAAAAAGAAATAGGAGAGAGCATACACTAGCAACATAATGGCGCACCTGAAAGCCCTAGAACAAAAAGAAGCTATTTCACCCAGGAGGAGTAGAAGACAGGAAATCATCAAACTCAGGGCTGAAATCAATCAAGTTGAAGCAAAGAGAACCATACAAAGAATCAACAAAACCAGGAGCTGGTTCTTTGAGAAAATCAACAAGATAGATAAACCCCTAACCAGACTTACCAAAGGGCACAGAGACAGTATTCAAATTAACACAATTAGAAATGAAAAGGGGGATATAACAACAGAAACTGAGGAAATTCAAAAAATCATCAGATCCTACTTCAAAAGCCTATACTCAACACAACTGGAGAATCTGGAGGAAATGGACAATTTCCTAGACAGAAACCAAATACCAATATTAAATCAGGATCAAATAGATCATCTAAACAGACCCATAACCCCCAAAGAAATAGAAGGGGTCATAGAAAGTCTTCCAACCAAAAAAAGCACAGGACCAGATGGTTTTAGTGTAGAATTCTATCAGACCTTCAAAGAAGTCCTAATACCAATACTCTTCAAACTATTCCACAAAATAGAAACAGAAGGAACACTACCAAACTCATTCTATGAAGCCACAAATACCCTGATACCAAAACCACAGAAAGATCCAACTAAGAAAGAGAACTACAGGCCAATGTACCTTATGAATATTGATGCAAAAACACTAAATAAAATGCTTGCCAACCGAATCCAACAACACATCAAAATAATCATTCACCATGATCAAGTTGGCTTCATCCCAGGGATGCAGGGATGGTTCAATATACTGAAATCCAACAACGTAATCCGATACATAAAAAAACTCAAAGAAAAAAACCACATGGTCATCTCACTGGATGCTGAAAAAGCATTTGACAAAGTTCAGCATCCTTTCATGCTTAAAGTCTTGGAAAGAACAGGAATTCAAGGCCCATATCTAAACATAATAAAAGCAATTTACAGCAGACCTATAGCCAACATCAAAGTAAATGGAGAGAAACTTGAAGCAATCCCACTGAAATCAGGGACTAGACAAAGCTGCCCCCTCTCCCCATATCTCTTCAATATAGTACTTGAGGTACTAGCTAGAGCAATTCGACAGACAACATAAGAAAGTCAAAGGGATACAAAGTGGAAAGGAAGAAGTCAAGCTATCACTATTCGCAGATGATATGATAGTATACTTAAGTGACCCAAAAAAACTCCACCAGAGAACTCCTACAGCTGATAAACAACTTCAGCAAAGTGGCTGGTTATAAAGTCAACTCAAGCAAATCAGTAGCCTTCCTATACACAAAGGATATGCAGGCCGAGAAAGAAATTAGGGAAATGACACCGTTCACAATAGCCACAAACAATATAAAGTATCTTGGTGTGACTCTAACCAAACAAGTGAAAGATTTATATGACAAAAACTTCAGGTCTCTGAAGAAGGAAATGAAAAAGACCTCAGAAAATGGAAAAATCTTCCATGCTCGTGGGTTGGCAGGATTAATATAATTAAAACGGCAATCTTGCCAAAAGCAATATACAGATTCACCGCAATCCTCATCAAAATCCCAACTCAGTTCCTTATAGAGTTAGAAAGAGCAATTCTCAAATTCATCTGGAATAACAAAAAACCCAGGAGAGCTAAAACTATCATCAACAGTAAATGAACTTCTGGGGGAATCAATATCCTGGACCTCAAGCAATACTACAGATCAGTAGTGTTGAATACTGCAAGGTATTGGTACAGTGACAGGGAAGTGGATCAGTGGACTAGGACTGAAGACCCAGAACTGAACCAACACATCTATGGCCAATTGATCTTCGACAAAGGAGCTGAAAACATCCAGTGGAAAAAAGATAGCCTTTTCAACAAATTGTGCTGGCTCAACTGGAGGTCAACATGCAGAAGAAAGATAATTGATCCACTCTTCTCTCCTTGCACTAAGCTCAACTCCATGTGGATCAAGGAACTCCACATAAAACCAGACACACTAAAACTAATAGAAAAGAAACTGGGGAAGACCCTTGAGGACATTGGCTCAGGGTAAAATTCCTGAACAGAACACCAATCGCTTATGCTCTAAGATCAAGAATAGACAAATGGGACCTCATAAAGTTACAAAGTGTCTGTAAGTCAAAAGACACTGTCAAAAGGACAAATTGGCAACCAGCAAATTGGGAAAAGATCTTCACCAACCCCACATCTGACAGGGGGCTAATATCCAATGTATACAAAGAACTCAAGAAGTTAGACCCCAGAAAACCAAATAACCCTATCCAAAAATGGGGTACAGAGCTAAACAAAGACTTTTTACCTGAAAAAATTCGGATGGCTGAGAAACACCTTAAAAAATGTTCAGCATCATTAGTCATTAGAGAAATGCAAATCAAAACAACCCTGAAATTTCACCTCACACCTGTCAGAATGGCTAGGATTAAAAACTCAGAAGACATCAGGTGTTGGCGAGGATGTGGAGAAAGAGGAACACTCCTCCACTGCTGGTGGGACTGCAAGCTGGTACAACCACTCTGGAAATCAGTATGGCGGTTCCTCAGAAAACTGGACATGATACTTCTGGAGGATCCAGCCATACCACTCCTGGGAATGTACCCAGAAGACTCCCCAGCATGCAATAAGTATACATGCTTCACTATGTTTATAGCAGCCTTATTTATAATAGCCAGAAGCTGGAAAGAACCCAGATGTCCCTCAACAGAGGAATGGAGACAAAAAAATGTGGTATATATACAGAATGGAATACTATTCAGCCATTAGAAACAATGAATTCATGAAATTCTTAGAGAAATGGATGGAGCTGGAGAACATCATACTAAATGAGGTAACCCAGTCTCAAAAGAATACCCATGGTATGCAGTTACTGATAAGTGGATATTAGCCTAGAATCTTGGGACACCAAAGTCACAATTCCCATACCAAATTATGTATGACAAGAAGAAATAAATGGACACTAGTGCTGGAAAGGATCAAAGCATCAGTGTAGGGGAATACCAGAACAGGGAAGTGGGAAGGCGTGGATGAGGGAGCAGGAGGAGGGAAAAGGGCATGTGGGACCTTAAGGGGGTCGGGAAACAAAAAAAAAGGGAAATGAAATGCAAATATAGAATATATCTAATAAAAAATAGTAGTGGAAAGAAACTCAGAAGACAGCACGTGTTGGTGAGGATGTGGAGAAACAGGAACACTCCTACACTGCTGGTGGGATTGCAAACTGTTACAACCACTCTGGAAATCAGTCTGGTGGTTCCTCAGAAAACTGGACATGACACTTCCAGAGGACCCTGTTATACCACTCCTGGGCATATACCCAGAGGATTCCCCTGCATGCAATAAGGACACATGCTCCACTATGTTCATAGCAGTTTTATTTATAATAGCCAGAAGCTGGAAAGAACCCAGATGTCCCTCAAAGGAGGAATGGATACAGAAAATGTGGTATATTTACATAATGGAATACTACTCAGCAATTAAAAACAATGAATTCCTGAAATTCCTAGGCAAATGGTTGGAAGTGGAAAATATCATCCTAAGTGAGGTAACCCAATCACAAAAGAATACACATGGAATACAGTCACTGATAAGTGGATATTAATTAGCCCAGAAGTTCTGAATACTCAAGACACAATTAACATATCAAATGATTCCCAAGAAGAAGGAAGGAGAGGGCCCTGGTCCTGGAAAGGATTTTATGTAGCATTGTAGGGGATATCCAGGACAGATAAATGGGAGGGGGGTGATTGGGGAATGGGTGGAGTGAAGAGGGTTTATGGGACTTATGGGGAGGTGGGAACCAGAAAAGAGAAATCATTTGGAATGTAAACAAAGAATATAGAATATAATAAAAAATAAAAAAAGAAAATTTAAAAAAAATTTAAAAAAAAAAACCCTAAGGCTCTAGGGAAAAGCCTTAGGAATCCCAGTAGTAAGTAAGCTAATTTAAAAGTACAAGTAAAAAAAAATATTCAAATAGAATTGCTTTGCATGTGCTGACAATATTCCTTCTAAAAGACATGGATTATTAAATAAAAATCCAATGTCAGGCACAGAATACGTCTATATCAATTATTTGCTGGGGAAGTCCTAGGGCCCTCTGCAATAATGTACTTTAGTACTGTTGTTCTTGGCTACCTATGATGATTATACAGTAAGACCCTATTGATGGTGATACCACATACTTTGGATGCAGAACACAGAAAAATCAATTTCAGTCTGACCTGAAAACTTTCTTTCTGATTGCTCGATTTCTACCTAGCACTGCATGCTGCAATGCCTATCTGCTAAGCAAGATATGCCTACTAACACACTAGTGACATTACGCCTATAGGGCAACTGTCTGCTTTCCAGAAGTTAACTTTTATATACAGCAATGGAAACCATGGGATGGTTCAATGTGAGAAGACACCTGCTGCCGAACTGATGACCCGAGTTCAGTTCCTGGGATACGCATGGTAAAAGGAAAGATGTCTTTGAAGCTCCATGTGTATACCATGCCATCCATGAGTGCGGTCATGCACACACATCTGATAAATCAGTAAAATTTAATAAAAATGCAAAAATACATCCTAAAAAAATACAAGAAAACAAGTGTATATAGGTAGAAGCCTTTAAAGAGGAAATGCAAAAATCCCTTAAAGAATTACTAGGAAAGACAAAGAAACAAGTGAAGGAACTGAACAAAACCATACAGGATCTAAAAATGGAATTAGAAACAATAAAGAAATCACAAAGGTAGATAATTCTGGAGATAGAAAACCTAGGAAAGAAATCAGGAGTAATAGATGCAAGCATAAACAACAGAATAAAATACAGAGAATAGAGAATTTCAGATGCAGAAGATACCATAGAAACATTTACACAACAATAAAAAATGAAAAATGCAAAAAGCTTCTGACCAAAAGAATCCAGGAAATCCAGGGCACAATGAGAAGACCAAACCTAAGAATTATAGTTAAGGAAGAGAGCAAAAATTTCCAACTTGAAGGGCCAGGGAATATCTTCAATAAAATTATAGAAAAAATCCAAAACCTAAAGAAAGAGAAGCCCATGAACATGAAAAAAGCCTACAGAACTCCAAATAAATTGGAACAGAAATGAAAATCCTCCTGTTGCATAATAATGAAAACACTAAGTGCACTAAGCAAAGTAATAAAGTTAAAAGCAGTAAGGAGAAAAAGGCAAGTAACACATAAAGATAGATCTAATGGAACTACACCAGACTTCTCACCAGAGACCATGAAAGGTGGAAGATCTAGGCAGATCTCATACAGATCCTAAGAGAACACAAATGCCAGCCCAGACTACTATGACAAGTAAAACTCTCAATTAAAATGCATGAAGAAATCAAGATATTCTATGTCAAAACCAAATTTACACAATGTTTCCACAAATCCAGGCCTACAAAGGATAATAAATGGGAAACACTAACACAAGGAGAGAAACTACACCATAAAAAAATAAGATTAAAAACAAGAAAGTAATCTTTCAACAAACCCAAAAGAAGATAACCACACAAACATAAAAATATCATCAAAAATAACAGGAATCAACAGTCACTATTCTTTAATCTCTTAACATCAATGGACTCAATTCCCCATTTAAGAGACATAGACAAATGGACTGGATTCGTAAACAAGACCCAGCATTTTGCTGCATACAGGAAACACATCCCAGTGTCAAAGACAAACACTACCTCAGAGTAAAAGGCTGGAAAACAATTTTACAAGCTAGATTAGCCATTCTAATATCGACTAAAAACATATTTCAACCAAAAGTTGTCAAAACGTTAAGGACACTTCATATACATCAAAGGGAAAATCTACCAAGAACTCTCAATTCTCAACAACTATGCTCCAAATGCAAGGGTAACCACACTCATAAAAGAAACTTTACTAAAACTCAAAGCACACATTTCACTTCACACAATAATTGTGGGGGACTTCAACACCCCACTCTCATCAATGGACAGATCAGGAAAACTAACTAAACAAAGGCACAGTGAAACAAGCAAGAGTTATGAAACAAATGGGTTCAACATATCTATAGAACATCTTACCCTAAATCAAAAGAATACATATTCTTCTCAGCACATATGGTACCTTTTTCAAAGTTGACTATGTAATTGCTCAAAAAACATACCTTGACAAATATAAAAAGTTTGAAATAATCCCATGCTTCCTATGAGATCACTATAGATTAATGCTACTCTTCAATAGCAACAAAAACAACAGAAATCACACCTAAAGACTTTTTAGAACTTAATGAAAATTAAGCCATAACATACCCAAACTTAAGAGACACAACTAAAGCAGTGCTAAGAGGAAAACTCAAAGCCCTGACTACCTCCAAAAAAGAATTGGTGAGAGCACACACTAGCACATTAACAGCACACCTGAAAGCTATAGAACAAAAAAAAGCTAATGTACCCAAGGGAAGTAGATTGCAGGAAATAATAAAATTATGTTTGAAAGTAACCAATTAGAAATAAAAGACCTATACAAAGAATCAACAAAACCAGGAACAGGTACTTTGAGAAAATCAACAAGATAGATAAACCTTTAGACTACCCAGAGGGCACAGAGACAGTTTTCAAATTAACAAAATAGGAAATAAAAAGGGAGATATCACAAAAGAAACTAAGGAAAAATTTAAAAATCCTACTAAATCAGATCCTACTAAAGAGCCTATACTCCACACAACTGGAAAATCTAGATGAAATGGAATATTTTCTAGACAGATACCACATACTAAAGTTGAACCAGGATCAGATAAACTATATAAACACTCCAATAACACCTACAGAAATAGAAGCAGTCATCAAAAATCTCCCAACCTACAAAAGTCCCAAACAAGGTGGTTTTAGTGCAGAATTCTATCAGACCTTAAAATAAGTCCTAATATCAATACTCTTCAAAATATTCCACAAAATAGAAACAGAAGGAACATTACCCAAATTGTTCTATGAAGCCACAATTGCACTGATACCAAAACCACACAAAGATCCAACAAAGGAAGAGAACTTCAGACAAATTTCCCTTATGAATATCAAAGCAAAAATACTCAATAAAATTCTTACCAACAAAATCCAAGAATACATCAAAAAGATCATTCACCATAATCAATTAGGGTTCATCCAAGGGATACAGAGATGATTCAATATATGGAAACCAATCAATGTAATCCACAACATAAACTCTAAGACAAAATAACACATGGTAATTTCATTAGATGATGAAAAGCATATAACAACTTTTAACATCCCTTCATATTAAAAGTCTTGGAAAGATCAGGAATTTGAGGCACATAACTAAACATAGTAAAAGCAATATAGAGAAAGCCAGTAGCCAACATCAAACTAAATGGAGAAAAACCTGAAGCAATCTCACTAAAATCAGGGACTAGACAAGGTAGACAAGGCTTCTCTCTCTCTCTCTCTCTCTCTCTCTCTCTCTCTCTCTCTCTCTCTCTCTCCCTATCTATTTAATATAGTACTTGAAGTTCAAATAGAGCAATTACACAACAAAAGGAAGTCAAAGGGATACAAATTGGAAAGGAATAAGTCAAACTATCACTATTTGCAGATGATATGAAAGTATTCCTAAGTGATCCCAAAAATTGTACCAGAGAACTCCTGCAGCTGATAAACTTCAGCAAAGTTGCCAGATATAAAATTAACTCAAACAAATTAGTAGCCTTCATATATTCAAAGGATAAAAAGGCTGATAAAGAAAATAGGGAAATAACACCCTTCACAAAACTCAAAAGTAATATTACATACCTTGGTGTGACTCTAACCAATTGAAAGACCTGTATTACAAGAACTTCAAGTCTCTGAAGAAAGTAATTGAAGAAGATCTCAGTAGATGCAAAGATCTCCCATGCTCATGAACTGGCTGCATTAATAGAGTAAAAATGGCCATCTTGGATGAAAGCAATCTATAGATTCAATGCAATTCCCATCAAAGTTCCAAGTCAATTCTTTGTAGAGTTAGAAAGGGCACTTCTCAAATTCATCTAGAATATCAAAAACCCAGGATAGGTAAAACTGTTCTCAACAATAAAAGAACATCTGGGGGAATCAGAATCCTGGATCTCAAGCTGTACTACTGAGCAATAGGGTGAAAAACTTCAAGAACAGGCAGGTAGATCAATAGAATAGAATTAAAGATCAAGAAATGCACCCACACACCTATGGTCACTTGATCTTTGAAAAAGGAGCTAAAATCTTCCTGTGGAAAAAAAGATAAGCTTTTCAAAAACTGATGCTGCTTCAACTGGCAGTGAGCATACAGAAGAAAACAAATCAATCAACACTTATTTTCTTGTGCAAAGCTCAATTCCAAGTAGATCTTGGAACTCCACATAAAATCAGATACACTGAAACTAATAGAAAAAAAGTAGAGAGGAGCCTCAAGCACATGCACATGGGAAAATTTCCTGAAGAGAACACCAATATCCTATGCTCTAAGATCAAGAATTTACAAACGGGACCTCATAAAATTGCAACTCTTCTGTAAAGCAAAGGACACTGTCAATAGGACAAAACGGCAACCAACAAATTGTGAAAAGATCTTTACCAACCCTATATCTGATAGAGGGCTAACATCCAATATATACGAAGAACTGGATTTGAATGGGAAATTATAAAAGAGCAAGAATGAAGCTGTGTATGAACTTATGTGAGGTTATGCATATTGCTAATATAAATGTTTTTCTTTCACCAAGTGTTATTCTCTTCAATTGGTTCAATAGAAATTTGCTGCTCAAAACTTCCCCCTAGCCTGACAAACAAGAGGCATCTAGACAATATGGAAAAGGCTCTAGCAATGAATCCTTTACTTAATCTCTTCCTGTTTTAGGATGAGATGGTAAGTGTCTGAAAGTACAGTCTCTTTCCTCAGAGGAACCCAGAAGGCAGGACAGCTACAAAAACCAAAAACATAGTAACTTGGACTTAGATAAGAAAACTTTTTTTTATACAGCAACACTAAATATTTCATAAGACAAAGTTCTACCCCTTAATCTCGTAAGACAAAGTATTTTCGCCCTCCTATACACTTCCCCCTTCACTGCCTCAAGAAGAACCAAGATGAAAAAAGAAACACCAACACCCCCAACCCACCAGGACTTCCCCCACCAGAAGACCACCTTCTTGATGAGATAAGTTGTGATGAATGGTTTTGGATCTTTGATGTGTTATAATTGTTACCATCTACGTTGGTAGGCCATTGTAATAAACCATTGTATGTTAGTAGAAATTTAAGGTGGCTAGGTTTTCACTGTAAATCAATAAGAATTTATGGAAGTTTAGTTTTTATTGAATATTAATAGAAGAATAAGTTGTTTTTTTAATTATTCTATACCAATGGGAATTTACGTTTCTTTTGCTTGAGTTATTATATATCAATAGAAATTTGATATTTCCATTGCTTTTGGTGGCCCTCAGGGCTTCACTCCTGACCATCCCTAATACATGATCATGTACCCCTTCTACATTCGCCCTTCCATTTCCTACCCAGGTCCCTCTTTCTTCCATCTGTGATTATTTTCTTCCCCATTCTAAGTTGGATTGAATTGTCTACACTAGGCCCTTTCCACTTGTTAAACTTCTTAAGTTTTGTAGATTATATCCTAGGTACTCTGTCCTTTTGGGATAATATCCACTTATTAGGGCATGCATACTCTGCATATTTTTGGTGTCTGGGTTACCTCACCCAAGATATTATTTTCTAGATCCATCCACTTGCTTGCAAAACTCATCCTTAATAGCTGAATATTATTCCATTGTATAAACTAACCACAGTTTCTGTATTTATTCTTCATTTGAGGGACATCTGGTTTATTTTCAGCTTCTGTATAATACAAATAAGGCCACTCTGTGCATGGTGGTGGATATGTCCCTGTGGCATGGTGGAACATCTTTCAGGCATATGCCCAAGAGTGATAGAAGTGGGTTTTCAGGTAGATCTGTTCCCCGTTTTCTAAGGAACCACCAGATTGAGTTTCAGAGTATTTTTTTCCAGTTTTTACTCCTAACAGCAATGGAGGAGTGTTTGTCTACATGCTTCTATTTCTCTACATCATTACCAACATGTGCTGAGTTCTTGATTTTTGTCACTGTGATTGGTGTAAGGTGGAATATGGGGTCATTTTTATATTGCATTTTCCTGATCATAAATGACTTTGTATATACAAGTGCTTCTAGGCCATTTGAGATTCCTCTATTGTGAATTCTATGTTTAGTTCTATATCCCATTATTAAATGGATTGTTTTTGTATTTTTGCATTAAGGATCTTAAATTATTTATATATTTAGATAATAACCCTTTATTAGACGTGGGGTTAATGAAGATTATTTTGCCCAATCTGTACTTTATTAATTTTTCCAACTGGCTATGTCCTTTGCCTTACTGAAGTATTTCAATTTTATGAGGTGCCATCTACCAATTGTTTATCTTAGCACCTGTGCCATTGTAGCTCAGTTTAGGAAATTTCCTTCTGTGCTAATGAATTTGACATTATTTCCCATCTTCTCCTGTATTAGATTCAGTGTATCTCATTTTATGTCGAGGTTATTTTGTTAGACTATATTGGTGATAAGTTGATTATTTAATTTGTGGAGAAAATTCTAATTTTATAGCTCTTATTATAATTTTTTCTATATTCTTTGTCTACATTCCAAAGGCTTTCCCCTTTCCCAGTTCCCCCATCACAATCTGTCCCATAAGTCCTCTTCCACCACCACCCCCCGGCCCATTCCCCAATCACCCCCAACCCTTTATCTGTTCTGGTACTCTGCTGCAAAATTGGAACCAGTCTTTTCAGGACCAGTGCTCTCCTTCACTCTTCTTGGAATCTTTTGATTTTCTAATAGTGACTTGAGTATTCAGAGTTTGTGGGCTCATTAATATCCATTTAACAGTGATTGCAATTTATGTGTATTCTTTTGTGATTGGGTTAATTCACTAAGGATGATATTTTCCAGGTCCAACCATTTGCCTACAAATTGCATGAATTCATTATTTTTATTTGCTGAGTAGTATTCCGTTGTATAAATATACCACATTTTCTGTATCCATTTCTCCTTTGAGGGACATCAGGGCTCCTTCCATCTTCTGGCTATTATAAATAAGGCTGCTATGAACATAGTGGAGAATGTGTCTTTATTGCATGCAGGGAAATCCTCTGGGTATATGCCCAGGAATGGTATGACAGGGTCCTTTGGAAGAGTCATGCCCAATTTTCTGAGGAACCACCAGATGGATTTCCATAGTGGTTGTCCCATCTTGCAATCCCACCAACAGTGGAGAGGTATTCCTCTTTCTCCACATCCTCTCCAGCACCTGTTGTCTCTTGAGTTTTTAATCTTAGCCATTCTGACTGGTGTGAGGTGGAATCTCAGGGTTGTTTTGCTTTGCATTTCCCTGCTAACTAATGACGTTGAACATTTCTTAAGGTGCTTCTCAGGCATCCAAATTTATTCTGGTGAAAATTTCTTGTTTAGCTCTGTACCCCATTTTTAATAGGGTTATTTGGTTCTTTGGGGTCTAACTTCTTGAGTTCTATGTATATATTGTATATTAGCCCTCTGTTGGATGTGAGGTTGGTGAAGATTTTTTCCTAATTTGTTGGTTGTCATTTTGTCCTTCTGACAGTGTCCTTTGCCTTACAGAAACTTTGTAATTTTATGAGGTCCCATTTGTCAATTCTTATCTTAGAGCATAAGCTATTGGTGTTCTGTTCAGGAACTTTCCCCCTGTGCCCATGTCTTCCAGGGTCTTCCCCTGTTTCTTTTCTATTAGTTTCAGTGTGTCTGGCTTTATGTGGAGGTCCTTGATCCACTTGGAGTTGATCTTAGTACAAGGTGATAAGAGTGGGTCAATTTACATTCTTCTGCATGCTGACTTCCAGTTGAAACAACACCATTTGTTGCAAAGGTTATCTTTTTTCCATTGGATGGTTGTAGCTCCTTTACCAAAGATCAAGTGACCATAACACTGTGGGTTCATTTCTGGGTCTTTAATTCTATTCCACTGATCTACTTGCCTGTTGCTGTACCAATACCATGCAGTTTTTAACACAGTTGCACTGTAGTACTGCTTGAGGTCAGGGATATTTATTCCCCCAGAAGTCCTTTTATTGTTGAGAATAGTTTTAGCTATTCTGGATTTTTTGTTACTCCAGATGAATTTAAGAATTGCTCTTTCTAGACCCCCGCGCGCAAACAGCGGGCACACTGGATGCAGTGAGCGGCTGGAATCAGGTGCGTGGCCAGAGTTATAGCTTAGCTTAGCTCTGCAGGAGATCCGGGCACAGAAAGCTCAGCTACGGGTGCAGACTACCGGCCGGGACCAGCTCTCTGAGCGGACTAGCAGCGAGGGGCCACCTGGCCGCCTCGGGGCACAGCTCGGAACTCTAGCAGCTGGAGTCAGGGGCCTGGACTCAGAGCGAGCATAGTCCAGCACAGACAATGCAGCCAGAAGGGATCAGCAGAGCTGGGTACCAGCAGCTCAGCCAAGGTCACGCGGTGCCTTCAGCTGGGGCAGCCATCTTGCCCCAGAACCCCGCGCGCAAACAGCAGGCACACTGGACACAGTGAGCGGCTGGAATCAGGTGCGGGGCCAGAATTATAGCTTAGCTTAGCTCTGCAGGAGAACCGGGCACAGAAAGCTCAGCTACGGGTGCAGACTACCGGCCAGGGCCAGCTCTCTGAGCTGACTAGCAGCGAGGGGCCACCTGGCCGCCTCGGGGCACAGCTCAGAACTCTAGCAGCTGGAGTCAGGGGCCTGGACTCAGAGCGAGCATAGTCCAGCACAGACAAGCTGCCAGAAGGGATCTGACTCCTGAGGACAGGCGTGCTGTGTTTTCAGCAGGGCGCCATCTACAATAAGGCCAACTAACGCCAGAGATAAAGAGATGGCAAAAGGCAAACGTAGGAACGTTATTAACAGAAATCAAGGCAATGTGGCACCATCTGAACCCAATTCGCCAACCACAGCAAGTCCAGGATACCCCAGCACACCAGAAAAACAAGAGTTAGATATAAAAGCACAGGTCATGATGCTCCTAGAGGAACACAAAAAAGACATAAACAAATCTCTTAAAGAAATGCAGGGGAACATCAATAGGGTAGAAGCTCTTACAATCCAAACACAAAAACCACTTAAAGAACTCCAGGAGAATATGGGCCATCAGACAGAAACCAATAAAGAGGAAATGAGAAAATCAGTTAAAGAAATGCAGGAGAACTTGAAACAACAGGCAGAAGTCATGAAAGAGGGAGCACTAAAATATATTAAAGAATTACATGAAAACACAAACAAACAAATGATGGGACTGGGCAAAACCATCCAAGATCTGAACACAGAGGGAGAAACAACTAAGAAATCACAAAAGGAGGCAACCTTGGAGATAGAAAACTTTGAGAAGAAATCACGGGTCGTAGATGCAAACATAAACAACAGAATACAAGAGATAGAAATAAGAATCTCTGATGCTGAAGATAACATAGTAACCATTGACTCCACAGTCAAAGAAAACGCAAAATCCAAAAGGCTTGTAACCCACAATGTCCAGGAAATCCAGGACACAATGAGAAGACCAAACCTAAGGATTATAGGGATAGATGAGAGTGAAGATCTACAACTTAAAGGGCCAGCAAATATCTTTAACAAAATTATGGAAGAAAACTTTCCTAACTTAAAGAGAGAGATGCCCATGAATATACAAGAAGCCTACAGAACTCCAAACAGACTGGACCAGAACAGAAACACCTTCTGTCACATAATAATCAAAACCCCAAATGTACTAAACAAAGAAAGAATATTAAAGGCAGTAAGAGAAAAGGGCCAAGTAACATATAAAGGAAGACCTATCAGAATCACACCAGACTTCTCTCCAGAAACCATGAAAGCTAGAAGATCCTGGGCAGACCTCATGCAGACCCTAAGAGAAAACAAATGTCAGCCAAGACTACTATACCCAGCAAAACTCTCAATCAACATAGATGGAGAAATCAAAATATTCCATGACAGAACCAAATTCACACAATATCTTTCCACTAACCCTGCTCTACAAAGGATAATAGGAGGAAAACTCCAACACAAGGAAGGGAATGGCACCCAAGAAAAAGCAAGACAGTAAACTTCTTCCATCAAACTCAAAGGAAGATAACTACTCAAAAACAAAAATAACATCAAACATGTCAGGAAGTAATAATCTCTATTCCTTAATATCTCTTAACATCAATGGACTCAACCCAATAAAAAGACATAGACTAACAGACTGGATACGGAAACAGGACCCTACATTTTGCTGCTTACAGGAAACACACCTCAGAGTCAAAGACAAACACTACCTTAGAGTAAAAGGATGGAAGACAATTTTGCAAGCAAATGGTCACAGGAAGCAAGCTGGAGTAGCCATTTTAATATCAGATAAAATTGACTTTCAACCCAAAGTCATCAAAAGAGACACAGAAGGTCACTTCCTGCTAGTCAAAGAAAGAATCCACCAAGAAGAACTCACAATTCTAAACATCTACGCTCCAAATGTAAGGGCACCCTCATTTGTAAAAGAAACCTTACTAAAGCTCAAAGCACACATTGCACCTAACACAATGATTGTGGGGGACCTCAATACTCCACTATCCACAGTGGACCGACCAGGAAAACAGAAACTAAAAAGAGACATGGAGAAACTCATCGAAACTTTGGAGCAATTGGATTTAACAGATATATATATATAGAACATTTCACCCTAAAGCAAAAGACTATACCTTTTTCTCAGCCCCTCATGGTACCTTCTCCAAAATCGACCACATAATTGGACACAAGACAGATCTCAACAAATATAAAAAGAACGAACTAATCCCATGCCTCTTATCAGATCACCATGGAGTAAGAGTGTTCTTCAATAGCAACAAAAACAACAGAAAATCCCCATACGCTTGGAGGCTGAACAATATTCTACTCAATGATACCTTAGTCCAGGAAGAAATAAAGAAAGAAATCAAAGAATTCTTAGAACTTAATGAAAATGAAGGCACAACATACCCAAATCTATGGGACACAATGAAAGCAGTGCTTAGAGGAAAACTCATAGCCCTGAGTGTCTCCAAAAAGAAACAGGAGAGAGCATATACTAGCAACTTAATGGCGCACTTGAAAGCTCTGGAACAAAAAGAAGCAATTTCACCCAGGAGGAGTAGAAGACAGGAAATCATCAAACTCAGGGCTGAAATCAATCAAGTTGAAACAAAGAGAACCATACAAAGAATCAACAAAACCAAGAGCTGGTTCTTTGAGAAGATCAACAAGATAGATAAACCCCTAGCCAGACTTACTAAAGGGCACAGAGACAGTATTCAAATTAACAAAATTAGAAATGAAAAGGGAGATATAACAACAGAAACTGAGGAAATTCAAAAAATCATCAGATCGTACTACAAAAACCTATACTCAACACAGCTGGAGAATCTGGAGGAAATGGACAATTTCCTCGACAGTTACCAAATACCAAAATTAAACCAGGATCAAATAGATCGTCTAAACAGACCCATAACCCCCAAAGAAATAGGAGGGGTCATAGACAGTCTTCCAACCAAAAAGAGCACAGGACCAGACGGTTTTAGTGCAGAATTCTATCAGACCTTCAAAGAAGTCCTGATACCGATACTCTTCAAATTATTCCACAAAATAGAAACAGAAGGAACACTACCCAACTCATTCTATGAAGCCACAATTACCCTGATACCAAAACCACACAAAGATCCAACTAAGAAAGAGAACTACAGGCCAATTTCTCTTATGAATATCGATGGAAATATACTAAACAAAATACTTGCCAACCAAATCCAAGAACACATCAAAACAATCATTCACCATGATCAAGTAGGCTTCATCCCAGGGATGCAGGGATGGTTCAATATACGGAAATCCATCAACGTAATCCACTACATAAACAAACTCAAAGAAAAAAACCACATGGTCATCTCATTGGATGCTGAAAAAGCATTTGACAAAATTCAGCATCCTTTCATGCTAAAGGTCCTAGAAAGAACAGGAATTTAAGGCCCATATCTAAACATAGTAAAAGCAATATACAGCAGACCAGTAGCCAACATCAAGGTAAACGGAGAAAAAAAACTTGAAGCAATCCCTCTAAAATCAGGGACTAGACAAGGCTGTCCCCTCTCGCCATATCTCTTCAATATAGTACTTGAGGTACTAGCTAGAGCAATTCGACAACAGAGTGAAGTCAAAGGGATACAAATCGGAAAGGAAGAAGTCAAACTATCACTATTTGCAGATGATATGATAGTTTACTTAAGTGACCAAAAAACCTCCACCAGAGAACTCCTGCAACTGATAAACAACTTCAGCAAAGTGGCTGGCTATAAAATCAACTCAAGTAAATCAGTAGCCTTCCTATACCAGAAGGATAAGCAGGCCGAGAAAGAAATTAGGGAAATGACACACTTCACAATAGCCATAAATGATATAAAGTATCTTGGAGTGATGCTAACCAAACATGTGAAAGATTTATATGACAAAAACTTCAGGTCTCTGAAGAGGGAAATTGAAGAAGACATCAGAAAATGGGAAAATCATCCATGCTCGTGGGTTGGCAGGAATAATATAGTCAAAATGGCAATCTTGCCCAAAGCAATATACAGATTCAATGCAATCCCCATCAAAATCCCAACTCAGTTCTTCATAGAGCTAGAAAGAGCAATTCTCAAATTCATCTGGAATAACAAAAAACCCAGGATAGCTAAAACTATCATCAACAGCAAAAGAACTTCTGGGGGAATCAATATCCCGGACCTCAAGCAATATTACAGAGCAGTGGTATTAAAAACTGCATGGTATTGGTTCAGTGACAGGGAAGCGGATCAATGGAATAGGATTGAAGACCCAGAATTGAACCCACACATCTATGGCCAATTGATCTTCCACAAAGGAGCTGAAAACATCCAGTGGAAAAAAGATAGCCTTTTCAACAGATGGTGCTGGCTCAACTGGAGGTCAACATGCAGAAGAATGAGAATTGATCCACTCTTATCTCCTTGAACTAAACTCAACTCCAAGTGAATCAAGGATCTCCACATAAAACCAGACACACTAAAACTAATAGAAAAGAAACTGGGGAAGACCCTTGAAGACATCGGCTCAGGGGAAAAAATTCCTGAACAGAACACCAATTGCTTATACTATAAGAACAAGAATAGACAAATGGGACCTCATAAAACTACAAAGTTTCTGTAAGGCAACAGACACTGTCAAAAGGATAAATCGGCAAACAACAAATTGGGAAAAAATCTTCACCAACCCCACATCTGACAGAGGGCTAATCTCCAATGTATACAAAGAACTCAAGAGGTTAGACCCCAGGAAACCAAATAACCCTACCAAAAATTGGGTACAGAGCTAAACAGAGACTTTTCACCTGAAGAAATTCGGATGGCTGAGAAACACCTTAAAAAATGTTCAACATCACTAGTCATTAAGGAAATGCAAATTAAAACAACCCTGAGATTTCACCTCACACCAGTCAGAATGGCTAAGATTAAAAACTCAGAAGACATCAGGTGTTGGCGAGGATGTGGAGAAAGAGGAACACTCCTCCACTGCTGGTGGGAATGCAAGCTGGTTCAACCACTCTGAAAATCAGTCTGGCGGTTCCTCAGAAAACTGGGAGTGATACTTCCGGAGGACCCAGCCATACCACTCCTGGGAATATACCCAGAAGATTCACCAGCATGCAATAAGGATGCATGCTCTACTATGTTCATAGCAGCCTTATATATAATGGCCAGAAGCTGGAAAGAACCCAGATGTCCCTCAACAGAGGAATGGATACAAAAAATGTGGTATATATACACAATGGAGTACTATTCAGCCATTAGAAACAATGAATTCATGAAATTCTTAGAGAAATGAATGGAGCTGGAGAACGTCATACTAAGTGAGGTGACCCAGTCTCAAAAGAATACCCATGGTATACAGTCACTGATAAGTGGATATTAGCCTAGAAGCTTGGAACACCAAAGACACAAATCACATATCAAGTGATGACTCACAAGAAGAAAGGAGTGGACACTGGTGCTAGAATGGACCAAAACATCATTGTGGGAGAGTACAAGAACAGTAACGTGGGAGGGGGTGGATGCGGGAGCAGGGGGAGGGAAAAGGACATGTGGGACCTTTGGGGGTGGGGAACCAGAAAAAGGGAAATGAATTGTAAATATAGAATATATACAATAAAAAAAAGAAAAAAGAGAGAAAAAAGAAATAATTGCTCTTTCTAGATCTATAAAGAATTGATTTGGGATTTTGATGGGGATTGCATTGAATCTGTAGATTGCTTTTGGCAAGATGGCCATTTTTATTATATTGATCCTGCCAATCAAAGAGCAAGAAATATTTTTCCATCTTCTGAGGTCATCTTCGATTTCATTCTTCAAGGACTTGAAGTTCCTGTCATACAGATCTTTCACTTGTTTGGTTAGAGTCACGCCAAGATACTTTATATTGTTTGTGGCTATTGTGAAGGGTGCTATTTCCCTAACTTCTTTCTCAGCCTGCTTGTCCTTTGAGTACAGGAAGGCTACTGATTTGCTTGAGTTGATTTTATAACCAGCTACTTTGCTGAAGTTGTTTATCAGCTGAGGAGTTCTCTGGTGGTGTTTTTGGGGTCGCTTAAGTATACTATCATATCATCTACAAATAATGATAGTTTGACTTCTTCCTTTCCAATTTGTATCCCTTTGACTTCCTTATGTTGTCTAATTGCTCTCGCTAGAACTTCAAGTACTATATGGAAGATATGGAGGAGAGAGGGCAGCCTTGTCTAGTCCCTGATTTTAGTGGAAATGCTTCAAGTTTCTCTTCATTCAGCTTGATCTTGGCTACTGGTTTGCTGTATATCGCTTTTATTATGTTTAGGTATGGGCCTTGAATTCCTGTTCTTTCCAGGACTTTTAGCATGAAAGGATGATGAATTTTGTCAAATGCTTTTTCAGCATCTAATGAGATGACCAAGTGGTTTTTTTTCTTTTATTTTGCTTATATAGTGAATTACATTGATGGATTTCCATATATTGAACCATCCCTGCATCCATGGGATGAAGCCTACTTGATCATGGTGAATGATCGTTTTGATGTGCTTTTGGATTCGCTTGGTAAGGATTGTATTTAGTATTTTTATATCGATATTCATAAGGGAAATTGGCCTGTAGTTCTCTTTCTTTGTTGGATCTTTTTGTGGTTTTGGTATCAGCATAATTTTGGCTTCGTAGAACGAGTTGGGCAGTGTTGCTTCTGTTTCTATTTTGTCGAATAGTTTGAAGAGTATTGGTGTTAGGTCTTCTTTGAAAGTCAGATAAAATTCTACACTAAAACCATCTGGCCCTGTACTTTTTTGGTTGGGAGACTTTCTATAACCCCTTGTATTTCTCAAGGGCTTATGGGACTGTTCAGATCTAATTGATCCTGATTTAATTTTGGTATTTGGTATCTGTCTAGGAGATTGTCCATTTCCTTCAGATTCTACAGTTGCGTTGAGGGTTTCGTAGTAGAATCTGATGATTTTTTGAATTTCTTCAGTTTCTGTTTTTATATCCCCCTGTTCATTTCTAATTTTCTTAATTTGGATACTGTCTCTGTGCCCATTGGTTAGTCTGGCTAAGTGTTTATATATCTTGTTGATTTTCTCAAAGTACCAGCTCCTGGTTTTGTTGCTTCTTTGTATGGTTCACTTTGTTTCTACTTGATGGATTTCAGCCTTTAGTTTGATGATTTCCTGTCTTCTACTCATCCTGGATGAATTAGCTTCTTTTTGTTCCAGTACCTTCAGGTGTGCTGTTAAGCTGCTAGTGTATGCTCTCCCCAGTTTTTTTGGAGGCACTCAGAGCTATGAGTTTTCCTCTTAGCACTGCTTTCATTGTTTCTCATAGATTTGGATAGGTTGTACCTTCATTTTCATTAAATTCTAAGGTCTTTGTTTTCTTTATTTCTTCCTTGATCAAGATGACATTGAGTAGAATATTGTTCAGTTTACATGTGTATGTGGGCTTTCTGTTGTTTTTCTTGCTATTGAAGACCACTTTTACTCCACAATGATCTAATAGGAGGCATGGGATGGTGTGATTTTCTTGTATTTGTTGAGGTCTGTCTTGTGACCAATTATATGATCGATTTTGGAGAATGTACCATGTGGTGCTGAGAAAAAGGTATATTCTTTTGCTTTGGGATGAAATGTTCTATATATGTCTGTTAAATCCAATTGGTCCAAAGCTTCAATTAGTTTCACTGTGTCTGTTTATTTTCTGGTTTCCTGATCGGTCCATTCAGGAGAGCGGAGTGTTGAAGTCATCCACAATTATTGTGTTAGGTGTAATATGTGCTTTAAGCTCTAGTAGAGTTTCTTTTATGAATGAGAGTGCTCTTGCTTTTGGAGCATAGATGTACAGTATTGAGAGTTCTTCTTGGTGGATTTTTCCTTTGACAAGCAAGAAGTGACCTTCTCTGTCTCTTTTGATGACTTTACTTTGAAAGTTAATTTTATCTGATATTAGAATGGCTACTCCGGCTTGTTTCCTGAGACCATTTGCTTGTAAAATTGTCTTCCAGCCTTTTACTCTAAGGTACTGTCTGTCTTTGACACTGAGATGTGTTTCCTGTATGCAGCAAAACGTAGGGTCCTGTTTCCATATCCAGTCTGTTAGTCTATATATTTTTATTGGGGAATTGAGTCCATTGATGTTAAAAAATATTAAGGAATAGTAATTATTACTTCCTGACATTTTTGACGTTATTTTTTTTATATTTGAGTGGTTATCTTCTTTTGTGTTTGATGAGAGGGGGTTTCTATCTTGATTACTCTTGGGTGTTTCCCTCCTTGTGTTGGTGTTTTTCCCTTATTATCCATTGTAGGGCTGGGTTTGTGGAAAGATAATGTACAAAGTTGGTTTTCTCAGGGAATACCTTTGTTTTCCATCTATAATGATTGAGAGTTTTGCTGGGTGAAGTAATTTTGGCTGAAATTTTTGTTCTCTTAGAGTCTGCATATCTGCCCAGTATCTTCTAGTTTTCATGGTCTCAGGTGAGAAGTTTGGAGTAATCCTGATAGGTCTTTTTTTATATGTTACTTGCTCTTTTTCTCTTACTGCCTTTAATATTCTTTCTTTATTTAGTACATTTGGGGTTTTGATTATTATGTGACAGGAGGTATTTCTGTTCCGGTCCAGTCTGTTTGGAGTTCTGTAGGCTTTTTTAATATTCATGGTCATCTCTCTCTTTAGGTTAGGGAAGTTTTCTTCCATAATTTTGTAGAAGATATTTGCTGGCCCTTTAAGTTGTATATCTTCCCACTCATCTATGCATATAAACCTTAGGGTTGGTCTTCTCATTGTGTCCTGGATTTCCTGGATGTTTTGGGTTACAAGCTTTTTGCATTTTGTATTTTCTTGGACTGTTGAATCAATGGTTTCTATGGCATCTTCGGCATCTGAGATTCTTTCTTCTATCTCTTGTATTCTATTGTTGATATTTTCATCTATGGCCCCTGATTTCTTCCCAAGATTTTCTATCTCCAAAGTTGCGATTTCTTAGTTGTTTCTACTTCTGGTTTAGATCCTGGATGGTTTTGCTCAAATCTTCTGCTTAATTGTTTGTATTTTCATGTATTTTGTTTCCTCTGTCATGACTTCTATTTGTTTAACTATGTTTTCCTGTATTTCTTAAGTGATTTTTGTATTTCCTCCTTATTGACTTCTATTTTTTGATCCATATTCTCCTGAATTTCTTTAAGTGATTTCTTTGTTTGCCTTGTAAGGCCTTCTAATTTTTGATCCATTTTCTCCTGTATTTCTTTAAGAGAATTATCTATGTGTTCTGCTATCAGCATCCTGACCAGTGATTTTAGATCAAAATTTTGTTTTTCTGTTGTATTGGTGTATCCGGGACTTACTGCTGTCCAGGAACTGGGTTCAGATGCTGCCATATTGCCCTGATTTCTGTTAGTAATGTTCCTACTTTTGTCTTTTGCCATCTGGTTATCTCTGGCCTTAGTTGATCCTGTAGTCACTAGCTGGTACTTGAACCTCCTGGGGGCTAATAAGGCTATTTCCCCACTACTGGATGACTGGGTTTCCCCTGGCACAGATTGCTGATGTGTTGTTCTCCTCTTGGGTGCTGTTGAACCCCTGGTGTATCTTGCTCCAAGCAATGTTATATTCGGTTATCTCTGTGGACCTGATGCTGCTTGTCTTCTTTGGTTCTGCTTGCTTAGTCCAGTCAGCAGCAATGATGCTGGCAGCAGCCTAGGGGAGTGGGGAATGCAGAGTTCAGGGTTCCCCACAAGGCAGAGAACCCTCCCATTCTTAGATGACTGGCTGGCGGCCTGAGTCCCCAGAGATCTTATGCTTGGGATTTCTTGGGTATCTGGTTCTGCCTGCTCAATCCAAGCAGCCACTACCAAGATGGCTGCTGTTGAGTGGAGTGCAAGGTTCCCCTCAGGGTGCAGAGCCCATGCTTGGTTGAGGCCCAGGACTGGTGCTCTGCCCAGATCACTGCCTGATGGCCTTGAGTCCCCAGAGATTGCAAATTCTGGATATCATGGCACCGGCTCACCTCGCTTAGTCCAGGCAGCTGCAAGGATGCTTGGCGGTGGCTGCGGGGAGGGGAGAGTGAGGCTTGCAGAGTCTCCCGCAGGGCAGAGAACCCAGGCCCTTCTGGAACACAGGAACCGCTGCTCTGCCAAGCTCCCATTCTTAGATGACTGGCTGGTGGCCTGAGTCTCCAGAGATATTAAGCTTAGGATATCTCCGGTATCTGGTTCTGCCCACTCAATCTAAGCACCCACCACCAAGATCCCTCTAGGCACTCTTACCTTTTACTCCTCTTGCCCCTCTTGGGCTCTCCTCTTATTATAATTTTTGAATGGAGAATATTAAACAAAAAGGGGTTACAGAGCATAGCGGAAGTTTCAGGATTTGTCAGGTGACACAAAATTATGGGGTATTGTTGATACAGACTAATATCATGAGGCCTACTCACATGGTGTTTTCTTGAGACAAGACTATTTGGAGAACATTTGATATTTGAAGAAAATCTGAAAAGGACCAAAGGACAGTGACAGTGTACTTGGAAAGCTAGAATTACAGTGCTTCTTGGTCTTGTGTCATCATCTTCAATGATCTTTGCTTCATTAAAAGAGGCATTGCCTTACAGAAACTTTGTAATTTTATGAGGTGCCATTTGTCAATTCTTGATATTAGAGCATAAGCTATTGGTGTTCTATTCAGAAACTTTCCCCCTGTGCCCATGTTCTCCAGTGTCCTCCCCAGTTTCTTTTCTATTAGTTTCAGTGTGTCTGGTTTTATGTGGAGGTCCTTTACCCACTTGGAGTTGATCTTAGTACAAGGAGATAAGAGTGGGTCAATTCGCATTCTTATGCATGTTGACCTCCAGTTGAACAAACACCATTTGTTGAAAAGGCTATCTTTTTCCACTGGATGGTTATAGCTCCTTTATCAAAGATCTAGTGACCCTAAGTCTGTGGGTTCATTTCTGGGTCTGTAAGGAAAAGGACATGGTCAGAAGAAAAAAAGCCATCAACAAATTGGGAAAAGGTCTTCCCCAACCCCACATCCAACAGAGGGCTAATATCTAATATATACAAAGAAATCAAGAAGTTAGACCCAAAAGAACCAAATAACCCTATCAAAAAATGGGGTGCTAAGCTAAACAAAGAATTTTTACCAGAAGAAATTTGGATGCCTGAAAAGCACCTTAAGAGATGTTCAACATCATTAGTCAGCAGGGAAATGCAAATCAAAACAGCCCTGAGATTCCTCCTCACACCAGTCAGAATTGCTAAGATTAAGATCTCAAGAGACAAAAGGTGCTGGCAAGGATGTAGAGAATAAGGAATACTCCTCCACTGTTGCTGGGATTGCAAGATGGTACAACCACTCTGGAAATCAGTCTGGCGGTTCCTCAGAAAATTGGGCATGACACTTCCAGAGGACCCTGTCATACCATTCCTTGGCATATACACAGAGGATTCTCCTCCATACAATAAAGACTCATGCTCCACTATGTTCATATCAGTCTTATTTATAATAGCCAAAAGTTGGAAGGAGCCCAGGTGTCCCTCAAAGGAGGAATGGATACAGAAAATGTGGTATATTTATACAATGGAATACTACTCAGCAATTAAAAATAATGAATTCATGCAATTTGTAGGCAAATGGTTGGATCTGGAAAATATCAACCTAAGTGAGTTAACCCAATCAAAAAGAATACACATGAAATTCAATCACTGATAAGTGGATATTAATGAGCCCAGAAGCTCTGAATACTCAAGGCATAATTAGCAAGTGAAAAGATTCCCAAGAAGAAGGAAGGAGAGGACCCTGGTCCTGAAAAGACCAGATCCAGTTTTGCAGGAGAGTACTAGAACAGAGAAATGGCAGAGAGGGGGGTGATTGGGGAATAGGCAAGGGGTGGAGGGGAGAGGACTTATGGGACATATGGTGAGGGGAAAACTTGGAAAGGGGAAAGCCTTTGGAATGTAATCAAAGAATATAGAAAATAAAATTAAAAAAAGAGGCATCACAGAGAACTTCTGGCATCCCAACTCGTCTTGGTTGCTTTCTCTGGCTCATGCCTCTTTGGCAGAGGCCTGGTGGTTTCTTCTAGAACCTGCCACTGCTGCTCTTTTGTGTTTGCTCTCCTGACACTACTGAACTAGCTGGCTGGTATCCTGACACAGACAGATTGGAATGACCCAAAGAACTACTTCTAAACAGGTACATATACCCTATTTTGTTTACCATATTTTTTCCCCTTCCTTTGGAAGGTTGACTAAGCAGGGGGATAATCAAATCATTTCAGAACCCTTATTAAAAGTACTTTTTAAAAATCTAATCCTACATTCTGGTCACTACTCCATCTAGCCTAGGTCAGAGGGTATATATCCTCCTGAACCCTACAACATGCCAGCCTCTCAGGAGGTCCACATTAACCAATGTCACAGCCTTCTTATCTCCCAGGTGGTTTACAATGACCAGGAACAGAGGAGATGTTCTTTAACCAGGGTAGCTGTTCTTTTGGTTTCAGCTCCATATATACAACTAGGACAGATCCTGCCACAGGACCTAAAAACCTGCCTGTACCCAAAGATGTCAACCTTGGCCAAGAACACAGAAGAACTCTCTGAACAAGGGACATAAGAGTCCTAGGAACCCAACACCCATAAACCAGAGAATGCGGTGCCTGCCTCCCAGTAGACTGGCTCTAACACAGGTCACAGAGCTCTAACTGGCTCCAAGGAGGTTGTCTCCAGTCAGAGCCACCCAGGGCAGTTAACAGCAGAGATAACCAGATGGCAAATCACAACCATAAGAATATAAGCAACGGAACCCAATGAAATTATAGACAATCAAAATTCACACACCTGAGTCACCCACAATAGCAAGCCCAGTATAACCTAATACACATGAAAACCAAGATTATGATCTAAAATCCCATCTCCTGAAGAGGATAGAGGCTTTTATAGGTGGATATAAATAATTCCCTTAACGAAATATGGGAAAACAAGAAGAAACAAGTAGAAGGCCTTAAAGAGGAAATATACCCCATAAAGTTATCCTGGAAAATACAAACAAACAGGAGAAGGAAGTGAACAAAATGATTGAAGACCTGTAAATAGCAATAATAAAGAAAACACAAATAGAGGCAAACCTAGAGATGAATAACTTAGGAAAGAGATCAGGAGCTACAGATGCAAACATCTCCACAGTACCCCACCTAGAGGAGATAATGCCATGTGTAGAAGAAGCCATAGACATTGACACACCAGTCAAAGGAAATACAAAATGTAAAATGGTCTTAACCCAAAGTAACCAGAAAATCCAGGAAAATATGTAAACACCAATCCTCAAATAATAGGAATAGAAGAGGGTAAAGATTCCCAGCTCAAAAGCCTAGAAAAAAATCATAGAAGAAAACCTCCCTAACTTAAAAAAAGATGGCTATAATTGTAGAAGCAGTCTATAGGACACCAAATAGTTTGTACCAAAAATGAAAATCCTCTTGTCTTATAATAATCAAAACAAAAAATGCACAGAACAATGAATATTAAAAGATATAAGGGAAAATGGCCAATAATATATAATGGCGAACCTATTGAAATTATACCAGCATTCACAATTGAGACTCTAAAACCCAGAAGAACTTGGCAAGATGTCATACAAGAGGACAAAACTGCTAGCCCAGGTTACTGTAACCAGCAAAACTCTCAATTACCATAGATGGAAAAACCAAGATATTCCATGACAAAACCAAATTTAAAAAATATTTGTCCACAAATCTAGTTCTGCAAAGGATAGTAGATGGAAACTTCCAACACAAGGAGGGAAACTACACCCTAGAAAAAGCAAGAAATTGAACATCTCAGAGAACACTCAAAGCAACAGAATCAGACACACATAATACCACCTCTAGCCACAACAAGAAAAAAAACAAAACAAAAATTCATGAACTAACAATTATGTCTCTTTAATATTTCTCAATATCAGTGGACTCTATTCCTCAATAGGAAGACACCATCTGAAAGACTGAATATGTAAAAGGTATTTATCATCTTGCACCATACAAGAAACACACCTCAATGACAAAGACAGGTACAACGTCAGGAAAAGTGGATGAAAAAAGTTTTCCAAGAAAATCATCCCAAGAAACAAGCTAGAGTTGCCATTATAATATCCAATAAAATAGACATTCAACCAAAAGTTATCAGACAAACTGGGGAGGGACACTCCAATTCATCAAAGGAAAATCCACCAAGAGGAAGTCTCAATTCTTATCATTTATATCCCAAATAAAGGAGCACCCACACTGATTAAAAAAAAACTTTACTAAAGCTCAAAACAAATGCTGACCATCATATATTAATAGTAGGAAATGTCAACTCCGCACTCTCACAGGGGTGGTGAAACATAAATAAATTGAAACAATGAAACTAATAGAAGTTATGAACTAAAAGGATTTAACCAATACATACAGAATATTTCACCCCAAAGATCTCAGCACTACAAGGAACTTTCTCCAAAATTGACCATAAAATTGAATACAATAGAAGCCTCAATTGAAAAAAAGAGGATTAAAATAATCCCATGTGTTGTATCAGATGACCATGTATTATGGCCAGACTATAATAATAACAAAAACAACAGAAAGCCCATATATTTCTGGAAACTGTACAACTCTCTACTCAATGATATCTTGTACAGTGGAAAAAATAAGAAATTGAAGAATATATAGAAATTAATGAAAGTGAAAACACAACATAATCAAACATATGGGACACAATGAAAGCTGTGTTGAGAGGAAAATTCACAGTGTTAAGTGCCTCAAAAAGAAATTAGAGAGATGCCATACAAGCAACTTAACAGCACACCTGAAAGCTCTAAAACAGAAAGAAGCAAACACATGCAATAGGAACAGACCATGCTCAAACTCAGAGCTGAAATCAACCAGTTAGAAATAAAGAGAATGACAGAAAGGATCAACAGGCCAAAGAACTGGTTTTATTTTTGTTTTGTTTTTGTTTTTTTAGAAAATAACATGATAAATAAATCCTTAGGAAAAGTAAGGGCACAGAGAAAGTATCCAAACTGACAAACTCAGAAATGAAAAGGAAACTATGGGAATTAAAAAATTCATCAGAACCAACTACAAAGCCTATACTCCACAAAACTGGAAGAGCTAGATGAAACAGCATATTTTCTAGACAAAAAGCATATACTAAGTTTGAATCAAATCAAATAAACTATATAAACCCCAAACTGCTAATGAAATAGAAATAATCATTAAAAACCAGGCAGCCAAAAGAATCTCAGGGCCCAATGGTTTTAGTGCAGAATTCAAACCCAAGTAAAAGAAGAGCTAAAACCAGTACTCCCCACACTATTCCACAAAATAAAAACAGAAGGAACAATACCAAATTTATCCTATGAAGCCACAGTTCCTTTGATACATAAACCACACAAGGACCCAACAAAGAAAGAGAATGTCAACACAATTTCACTAATGAATATTGATGCAATAATTCTCAATAAAATTCTCACAAATCAAAACACAGAATGCAACAAAAATCATCATTTACCATGATCAAGTGAGCTTCATCCCAATGATGAAAAGATGGGTCAGTATATGAAAATTATCAATGTAGTACATTACATAAACAAACTCAAGAAAAAAGTCACGATAATATCATATTAGATACTGAAAAATAATTCAACAAAAATCAGCACCCCTCCATGTTAAAAGTTTTGTAGAGATTAGGAATTCATTACACATAACTAGAGATGATTAACTAGTATAAATAAACCAATAGCCAGCAGGAAATTAAATGGAGAGAAACCTGAAGCATTCCTACTAAAATTAGGGACAACAAAGTCTGCTCCCTCTCTCCCTCTCCAATATAGTACTTAAAGTTCTATCTAGAGCTATTAGGCAAGAGGAAATAAACAGGATAAAAGTTAGAAAGGAAAAAGTCAAAGTATCCCCGTTTGCACAAGATATGATAGGATGCATAAGTGACTCCCACAATTCCACTAGAGAACTCCTACAGGTGAAAAGCACCTTTCAAAAAGTGACAGGATATAAAATTATCTCAAATCAATAGCCTTCCTTTATACAAATGATAAACAGCCTGAGAAATTAGGGAAACAACAACATCCACAATACCCACAAATTGTATTCAATATCTCTTGTTAACTATTACTAAGCAAGGGAAATATTTGTACAACAAGAACTTTAAGTACTTAAAAAATACCAAAGGAGAGTGTAGAAGAGGGAAAGATATCCCATGATAATGGATTACCAGGATTAACATAGGAAAAAATGGTCATCTTAGCAAAAGCAATCTACCTATTCAATTCATTGCCCATCAAAATTCCAACTTAATTCTTCATATATATAGAAAGTATAATTCTCAAGTTCATATGGAAAAACATATCCAGAATAGCCAAAACAATATTCAAAAATATAAGATCTTCTGAGGCCTTCGGGCCAGCAACTTCTGCCAATGCATATGAACAGAAGAGCTTGTCTGCTCCTCTGAACACATCAGTCTGAAGGCCTCTCAGGAGTTCCCATGCTTGCACACCAACTTAAAAATGACCCTCCCAAAGAGTCCCAGCCACTTGGAATCGTGAGGATCCCAACAGACACAGAACACATTACCCCACCAAAAATCCCCACTCTCTAACTTTCAGTCCACTTCCAGCCAGCACATTTTAGTGGGCCAATTCACCAGCTTGTCTGCTCTTATGAAGGCAACACTGTCTGAAGGCATCCCAAAAGTTCTGTTGGACACAGGACAACTAGATAACTGATTCAAGAGTCTGAAGGTCTCCCTGGTGTTCTGTTATACATAGGGCAACATACTCCACAGTATATAGATTCCCAGGAGAACAGCAACATGCTGGGCAATAGCTTGGCAGCTCTTCTGAAGACCCAACAATCTGAAGGCCTCCCAAGTGATCTGATACAGTCAGAGCAACAGTCACTGGAGTACATTCCCTTTGGAAGACTCCATAGTTCAGAAGGCCTCAGAAGCAGTCTGCTACAGCTAGGACCACACGCCTACCAGGAGACCTGCAGCAAACCAGGAAAACAAGAGGCAGGCTACAGACAGAGACGCACAGATCAACTAACACCAAGGATATCCAGATGGTGATAGGCAAGCAGAAGTACATAAACAATATAAGCCAATATACATTGGTATCATCAGAACTTGGTGCTTCCACCACAGCAAGCCCGGGATATCCAACAAACTTGAAAATCAAGCTGACCTAAAATTCTATCTCATGAAGATAATAAAGTCTTTATGAGTATAACTAAGACACTGAAAGAAATAATACACTGAAGGAAAACACACATAATCAGGTAGAAGCCCGTAAAGAGGGAACAAATAAATCCCATAAAGAAATACTGGAAAACACAACCAAGCAGGAGAAGGAATTGAACATTATGGACCAAAGCCTAAAAGTAGAAATAGAAATAATAAAGAAAAGAACAATGCAGGCAAACTTGGAAATGGCAAACCTAGAAAAGAGGTCAGGAATTATAGATATAAGAACCACCAACAGAATATAAGAAATAGAAGAGAGAATATTAGGTGTGGAAGATTTCTGAGAAGATGTTGGAACAACTCTTAAAGAAAATTTAAAACAAAAAATCTCCAAAACCAAAACATCTAGGAAATCCAGGACACAATGATAGGACCAAAGTAAAAAAAAAAAAATAGCAATAGAGGAGAGCAAAGATTCCCAGCTCAAAGGACCAATAAAAAAATCTCCAACAAAAATATAGGAAAAAAACTTCCCTAACCTGAAGAAAGAAATGGTCATAAATTTACAAGAAGCCTATAGAACACCAAACAGATTGGACCAGAAAAAAATCCTCTTGTCACATACTAATCAAATCACTAAATGCACAAATCAAAGAAAGAATATTAAAAGCTACAAAAAACCAAAGTCACATTTAAAGGCAGCCATAGAATAATTACACTAGACTTCTCAAAAGAGACATTAGAAAAACAGAAAGGCATGGACAGAGGTCCTCCAGACCCTAAGAGAACACAAATGCCAGCCCAAGCTACTACACTTAGCAAAACTTTCAATAGACATAGATGGAGAAACCAAAGTATTCCAGGACAAACTAAATTTGAACAATAACTATTTATCAATCCATCCCTACAGAGAAGTCTAGAACAAAAACTCTAAAACAAGGAGGGTACCTACACCAAAGAAAAAACAAAACATTAATCATCTCATAAAAAAGAGAGAATCACATGCATATAATGTCATATATTACAACAAACATAAGAGGAAATAACAATCCTCTGCTTTTACTATCTCTCAATATCAACAAACTCAATTTCCCTATAAAAAGACATAATCTAACAGACTGGATAAACAAAAAGTATCGAGCATTTTGCTGCATACAAGAAACATACCTCAATAACAAAGAAAGTTGCTTCCTCAGAGTAAAAGGCTGGAAAATTTTTCAAAGCAAATAGTTTCAAGAAACACAATTCCTCAGACAGAAAAAGCAATTTTCAAATTTATATGGAAAAAAAAGCCAGTCACTGAACTGAACAAAGGGTCTACAAAGGGCTAGAGAAAGGGCCCAAGGAACTGAAGTGGTTTACAGCCCCATAGGAGGAACAACAAAATGAGCCAACCAGTAACCACCAGAGCTACAAGGGACTAAGCCAGCAACCAAAGAGTACATATAGAGGGACCCATCGCTCCAGTTACATGGGTAGCAGATTTTTACCTGGTCGGACATCCATGAGAGGAGAGCCCCTGGGACTGGTGAAGGCTCATTGCCCCAGGGTATGGGAATGCCAGGTCAGGGAAGCAGGAGTAGGTGGTTAAGGAGCAGAGGGAGAGGGGAGGGGAAAGTAGGCTTTTAGAGGGGAAACAAAGAAAGGGGATAGCATTTGAAATGCAAATTAAAAATCTAAAAAAAAATGAAAGAGAGCTAGTATAGGATTTAATAAAGCCTGGGTTTGATCCCCAGTACCCCCTAAGCCCAAAAAAGAGTTTTTGGTCCATGCTTGGCTACATAGTGATTTTAAGGCCAGTTTATGATACATGAGACCCTGTCTTAAGGAACAAAATCATTTAGTAAACAAATTTTCTTTATAAAAGGTAAAAAGAAAAAAAGGAGAGAGAAGAGAAAGTGTGGAAGAGCCTCGAATTTATTGGCACAGGAGAAATCTTCCTAAACAGAACTCCAATGGTACAGGCTCTAAGAACAAGCATTGTTAAATGGGACCTCATGAAACTAGAAAGGTTCTCTAAGACAAAGGGTATAGTCAATAGGACAATTGGCAACATACAGATTGGGAAAAAACCTTCACTAACCCCAGAACCTATTGGGGGGAAATATCCAAAATATATAAAGAATTCAAGAAACTAAACACCACAAAACCAATCAACCCAATCAAAAAATGAGGTATATAACTAAAGAGAGAACACTAAATAGAAGAATCTTGAATAGCTGAAATGCATATATATGTTCAAAATACTTAGTGATCATGAAACTACAAATCAAAATGACCCTGAGATTCTACTTTATATCAATAATAATGACTTAGATCAAAAGTTCTGGGCCCAGAGAGAGCTGGTCTCCCAGGACTACTTTAACTCCTAAATTCACAGGTAAAATGAACACCTTTGCGCCAATAATTGGCCAAAGGGGGACCTGACAGGAAACCAAAAATCTCAGGAACTGTGGAACAACCAGGGAAAGGATCCTTCTAGTCTCCATCTGCAATATGGAGTAAATTCTGTGATTCAGCTCTCTAGACACAAATACTGCCCAAAGAGAGCTGTTATCCCAGGAGTGCTGATACACCTGAGGTCAGATGCTCACAGGCTCCGAGGAGGGACAGGCACCAGTCAGAGGCAGCAAGACCTACTAATAACAGAGATAAACAGATGGCAAGGGCCAAGCCCACAAACTTATACAACAGAAACCAAGGCTACTTGCATCATCAAAACCCAGCTCTTCCACTACACCAATTCCTATATATCTCAAAACACTGGAAAAGCAAGACTTCAATTTAAAATCATATCTCATGATGGTGACAGAGGACTTTATGTAATACAGGAGAACACAGGTAAACAGGTAGAAGCCCTTAAAGGGAAAACACAAAACTCCCTTAAACAATTACAGGAAAACACAACCAAGCAGGTGAAGAAATTGAACAAAATTATCCAGTATCTAAAAAGGGAAATAGAAACAAAAAATGAAGGAAAGAGACTAGCCTGGATGTAGAAACCCTAGAAAAGAAGTCCGGAGTATAGATGCAAGCATCAACAACAGAATACAAGAGATAAAAGAGAGATTCTCAGATGCAAAGATTACATAGAAAGCATTGACAGTCAAAGAAAAGGCAAAATGAAAAAGGCTCCTATCCCAAAACATCCAAGGACACATTGAGAAGACCAGATCTAAGGATAATAGGCGGAGGAGAGAGCAAAGATTCCCAAATTAAAAAGCCAATGAATATCTTCAACAAAATTATATAAGGAAACTTCCCTAACCTAAAGAAAAAGACCCATGAACACACAAAATGCCTACAGAAATACAAATAGAATGGAACAGAAAAGAAACTCTTCCCATTGCATGAAAGTCAAAACAAGAAAGAACCCAGATGTCCCTCAACAGAGGAATGGATACAAAAAATGTGGTATATATACACAATGGAGTACTATTCAGCCATTAGAAACAATGAATTCATGAAATTCCCAGAGAAATGGATGGAGCTGGAGAACGTCATACTAAGTGAAGTGACCCAGTCTCAAAAGAATACCCATGGTATGCAGTCACTGATAAGTGGATATTAGCCTAGAAGCTTGGAACACCAAATACATAAATCACATACCAAGTGATATCTCACAAGAAGAAAGGAGTGGACACTGGTGCTAGAATGGACCAAAGCATCATTGTGGGGGAGTACAAGAACAGTGAGGTGGGAGGGTGTGGATGATGGAGCAGGGGGAGGGAAAAGGGCATGTGGGACCTTTGGGGGTGGGGAACCAGAAAAGGGGAAATGAATTGTAAATATAGAATATATCCAATAAAAAAAAAACGAGAGAGGGGAAATACATACCACAATAATGAAGTAAAAGAAATCAATATAAAAAAAGAAATAAACAAAACAAAGAAAGAATATTTAATGCAAAGAGGGAACAAAGGGCAAGTAACATATAAAGGCAGACCTATGAAAATTACACTAAAGTTCTCACCAGAGACTAAATCCCAAAAGAATCAGGACAGATGCCTTACAGACTTCCTAAGAGAACACAAATGCCAGATCAGGCTACTATACCCAGAAAAACTCTCAATTAGCATATATGCAGAAACCAAGATATTCCATGACAAAACCAAATTTACACAATATCTTTACACAAATCAAGGTCTACAAAGATAATGGATGGAAAACTCCAACATAAGTAGGGTAACGACGACATCAAAAAAAAGAAAAAAGAAACAAAGAAAAAAAAAACCAACCTTTCAACAAACCCAAAGGGTTTAACCACACAAACATAATTACACCTTCAAGAAGAAAAATAACAGGAAGCAGCAATCACTTTGACTTAATAGCTCTTAACATCTATGGATAGAATACCTCAACAAAAGACTGGATACCTAAATAGGATACAGCATTTTCCTGCATATAAGAAACGCATCTCACAGAGAAAGAAAGAAACTACCTCAGAGTCAAAGGCTGGAAAACATTTTTCCAAGCATATGGTCCAAAGAAACAAGCTGAAGTAGGCATTCTAATATCTAATAAAATTGATTTTCAACCACAAGATAGCAAAAAAGATAAGAACACTTCATACGCATCAAAGGAAAAAATCTACCAAGAAGAACTCTCCATTCTGAATATATATGCTCCAATTGCAAGGGCACACACATTCTTAAAAGAAATTATACAAAAGCTCTAAGCACACATCACACCCCACACAATAATACTGGGAGACTTCAATGCCCCACTCTCAGCAATGGACAAATAATGGAAATCTAAACCAAACAAACACAAGGTGAAACTAACAAGTTATGAAACAAATGGGTCTAACAGATTTATACAACATATAATCCTAAAGCAAAAGAATATACCTTTTTCTTAGCACCATTCCTTCTCTAAAATTGAACATATAATTGGTCACAAAACGGGCCTCAACACACAAAAGAAGACTGAAATCATACAATGCACACTAGCAGATCACCACAGATTAAGGCTTGTCTTAAATTCCAACAAAATCAATGGAAAACAGACATACACATGGAAGCTGAAAAATGTTCTACTGTATGATAACATGGTCAAAGAAGAAATAATGAAATTAAAGACTGTTTAGAATTTAATGAAAATGAAGACACATCATACCAAACATTATGTTACATGATGAAACAATGTTAAGAGAAAAATTCATAGCACTATGTGCCTACAAAAAGAAACTGGAGAGAGCTTACATTAACATCTTGACAGCACATCTGAAATCTCTAGAGCAAAAAGAAGCAAATACACCCAAGAGTAGTAGAATGCAGTAAATAACCAACCCCATTGCTGAAATCAACCAAACAATAGAAACACAAAGAACAATACAAGGAATCAACACACACTGGATCTGTTTTTCTTTCTTTTTTTTTTTTTGAGAAAATCAACAAGGAAGATAAGCCTTTACCCAGACTAACCAGAGGGCACAGAGACAGTATGCATAATAACAAAATCAGAAATGAAAAGGGAGACATAACAACAGAAACTGGAAATTCAAAAAATGATCAGATTCTAATTAAAAAGTCTATACTCAACAAAACTGGAAAATCTGCTGAAATGGAAAATTTTCTAGACATGTACTAGGTACAAAACTAAAAACAGGATAAGATAAACAATATGAACAGTCCCATAACTCAAAATTGAATAAATCATTAATAGTCTCCCAAACCAAAAACTGCCCAGGACCAAATGGGTTTAGTGGAGAGTTCTATCAGACTATCAAAGAAGACCTAATAACAATACTTTTCAAATTATTCCACAAAGTAGAAACAAAAGGAACACTACCCAATTCATTCTATGAACCCACAATTAAACTTATACATAAACCACAAAAAAGACCAGACAAAGAAAGAGAACTGAGTACCAATTTGCCTTATGAACATTGATGCAAAAAACAAAAATGAAATTCTTGCCAACCAAATCCAAGAACACATCAAAACAATCACAAGTAGGCTTCATCCCAGGGATGCCAGGATGTTTTAATATATGAAAATCCATCATAACAAACATAAACAAACTCTTAAAAATAACCAACAATGCACATGATCATTTCCTTAGATGCTGTAAAAGCATTTGACAAAATTCAACATCTCTTCATGTTAAAAGTCTTAGAAAGTCCAAGAATTCAAGGCACATACCTAAACATAGTAAAAACAATATACAGAAAATCAATAGCCAACATCAAACTTAATGGAGAGAAACCTGAAGCAACCCCTCTAAAATCAGGGACTGGACAGGGCTGCCCAATCTCTCCATATCTATTCAATATAGTACTTGAAGTTCTAGTTAGAGCAGTTAGACAACAAAAGGAGGTCAAAGGCATATAAATTGGAAAGAAAGAAGTCAAAATATCACCATATGCAGATACTATGACAGTATACTCAAGGGACCCCAAAAATTGCAGCAGAAAACTAAAGCTAATAACCAACTTCAGCAAAGTGACTGAGTATAAAATTAACTCATACAAATCAGTAGCCTTCCTCCACTCAAAGGATAAACAGGCTGAGAAAGAAATTAGGGAAATATCACCCTTCACAATAGTCACAGATAATCATACATACATTGTGTGTCTCTAAATAAGCTAGTAAAATATCTGTATGACAAGAACTTCAAGTCTCTGAAGAAAGAGATCTAAGAAGATCTCAGAAGATAGAAAGACCTCATATGCTCATGAATTGGCCAGATTAATATAGTAAAAATGGCCAACTTGCTGAATGCAACCTACAAATTCAACGTAATCCCCATCAAATATCCAAATCAATTCTTCATAGAGTTAGAAAAGGCAACTTTCAAATTCATATGAAATAAAAAACCCCAGGATAGTGAAAACTATTCTCAAAAATAAATGAACTTCTGGTGAAATCACCATCCCTGATATGAAAATGTCTTAGACAGCAACAGTGATAAAAACTGTATGGGATTGGCAGGAAGATCAATGCAATAGAATTGAGGACCCAGAAACAAAACCACACACCTATGGTCACTTGATCTTTGATAAGGAGATAAAAGTATTCAGTGGAAAAAAAGACAGCATTTTTAACAAATAATGTTGGTTCATCTGGAGGTAAGCATGTAGAGAAAGTCAAATAGAACCATTCTTATATCCCTGTTGAAAGCTCAAGTCCAAGTGTGTCAAGTACTTCCACACAAAACCTGATACACTGAAACTTAAAGAGGAGAAAGTGGGAAAGTGCCTCAAACACATGGACACAGTAGAAAATTAACTGGACAGAACACCAATGGTGAATGCTCAAAGATCAAGAATCAACAAATGGGACCTCATAAAATTGAAAAGCTTCTGTAAGGCAAAGGACATGGTCAATAAAAAAAACGCAATCAACAGATTGGGAAAAGATCTTTACAGACCCTACATCCAACAGAGGGGTAATATCCAATATATACAAAGAACTCAACAAGTTAGACTCCAGAGAATCCAATAACCCAGTTGAGGGGGGAACTGGGAAAGGCGAAAGCCTTTGGAATGTAAACAAATAATATAGAAAATAAATAAAATAAATAAATAAATAATAAAAAAGAAGGCCCAATAGGATTTGAAAAAACAACAAAAAAAAACAGAAAAGAAAATGGGGTACAAAGTTAAACATAGTATTTTAAACTGAGTAATACCAAATGACCAAGAAGCACCTAAAGAAATGTTCCACATCCCCAGTTATCAGGAAAATTCAAATAAAACAACCAAAAGACTCCACCTCACACCAGTTAGAATGGCTAAAATAAAAAACTCAGGTGACAGTTGGTGCTGCCCAGGATGGGGAGAAAGAGGAACATTCCTCCATTGCTGGTGGGATTGCAAGCTTGTAGAACCATTCTGGAAATCAGTTTAACAGCTACTCAAAAAATTGTACATACTACTACCAGAGAACCCATCTATACAACTCGTCAGCATATACCCAGAATATTCTCCTACATGTAATAAGAACACATGATCCACTATGTTCATAGCAGCCTTATTGATAACAGTCAGAAGATGGAAAGAACACAGATGTCCTTCAGCCAAGGAATGGATAGAGAAAATGTGGTATATTTACACAATGAAGTATGACTCAGCTATTAAAATTGATGAATTCATGAAATTCTTAAGCAAATGAATGGAACTATAAAATATCATGCTGAGTGGGGTAAACCAATCATAAAAGAACACACATGGTATGCACTCACTAAAAAGTGGATATTAGCAAAATGATTGCAACACCAAACATAAAATTCAGAGACCACTTGAAGCTCAAGAAGAAGAAAATCCAAAATGTGGGTCTTTCTGTTCTTTTGAAAAGGAGAACAAAATAGTCACAGGAGCAAATATGGAGATAAAGTGTAATGAAGAGACTGAAGGAAAGGTCATTCATCCATAGGCTGTCCCACCTGGGTATTGATCCCATATATTCACCAAACCCCGACATTATTGTGAATGCCAAGAAATGCTTGCTGAAAAAAGCCTGTTATGGTTGTCTCCTGAAAGGCCTTGCCAGAGCCTTACAAATACAGAGGTAGATTCTTGCAGCCAACCATTGGGCTGAGAAGTGGGTCCCCAGTGGAGGAGTTAGAGGAAGTTGAAAGGATTTGCAACCTCATAGAAAGAACAACAATAACAACCAACTAGATCCCACAGAACTCCCAGTGACTAAGCCATCAACCAAGGAGTACACATGACTCCAGCTGCATATGTAGTGGAGTATTGCCTTGTAAGGCATCAATGGTTGGAGAGGTCCTTGGTCCTATGAAGTCTTCATAGATGCGCCAGTGTAGGGAAATATGGTGTGGTGTAGGTATGGGTGGAGGAATACCCTCGTAAAAACAGAGAGATGGAGGTTGGGGTGAGGGTTTCTGTGAGGTGGTAGAAATCAGGAAATGGCATAACATTTGAAATGTAAGTAAAGAAAAGAAAGTAAAATAATTGTATTAGAAGAAATTTAAGACTCTTAAGTAAGAAATTGAAGATGATATCCAAAGACAGTATGATCTCTCATGCATTGTTAGGGTAAACAAATAAAATTGGCCATCTTACCAAAAGCATTGTACAGATTCAATGCAATTCTCATCAAAATTCTAACACAATGCTTACAGACCTTAAGAGAACAAATCTCAACCTACATATAGAAAAGAAGAAGAAGAAAAAAACAGGATAACTTAAACAATCCTGTAAATTAAAAGAATTTCTGGACATTATGATTCCTCATTTCAAGTTATACTACATAGCAATAATAATAAAAACTGAACCTTATTTATAAAGAAATGGACAAGTGAGTCAATAGAAATCAAGAGAAGGCTCAGAAATAAACCTATAGTCGTAGGGACACTTGATTTTTGACATAGATCCCAAAACCATACAATGGAAAAAAGCACCTCCAACAAATTGTACTAGATTCACTGCATATCTTCGTGTAGAATAATGCAAATAAACCCATATTTTTCATTTTGCACAAAACTCAAGACAAAGTAGATCAAAGACCTCAACATAAATTCAGACACATTTAGTATAATAGGATAGAAAATGAGAAACAGTCTTGAAGGCATTGCTATAGGAGACAACTTCCTGAACAGAACACCAATGCCTCAGACACTAAGACATCATGAAACTAAGACATTTCTGTAAGAGAAATGGCACTGCAGCCTACACTTTGGTGAAAGCTCTTCACCAGCCCTTTCTTATCCAATAGAGGGCTAATATCCAAGGTATATAAAGAATTCAAGAAGTTAGACAACAACAAACCAAATAATTCATTTTTTATTTTGATTTTTTTTATTTTCTATATTCTTTGTTTACATTCCAAAGGCTTTCCCCTTTCCCAGTCCCCCCCATATATCCCATAAGTCCTCTCCCCCCAACTATTCCCCAATCACCCCCCCCACCATTTCTCTGTTCTGGATCTACAAAACTGGACCGAATCTTTTCAGGCCCAGGGTCCTCTCCTTTCTTTTTCTTGGGAATCATTTGACTTGTTAATTGTGTCTTGAGAATTTAGGGCTTCTGGGCTCATTAATATCCACTTATCAGTGATTGCATTTCTTGTGTATTCTTTTGTGATTGGGTTAACTTGCTTAGGATGATATTTTCCAGATCTAACCATATGCCTACAAATTGCATGAATTCATTATTTTCAATTGCTGAGTAGTATTCCATTGTATAAATATACCACATTTTCTGTATCCATTCCTCCTTTGAGGGACACCTGGGCTCCTTCCAACTTCTGGCTATTATAAACAAGGCTGCTATGAGCATTATGGAGCATGTGTCTTTATTGTATGCAGGGGAATCCTCTGGGTATATGCCCAGGAGTGGTATGCCAGGGTCCTCTGGAAGTGACATGCCCAATTTTCTGAGGAACCGCCAAACTGATTTCCAGAGCTGTTTTACCATTTTGCAATCCTACCAACAGTGGGGGAGTGTTCCTCTTTCTCCACATCCTCACCAGCACTTGTTGTCTCTTGAGTTTTTAATCTTAGCCATTCTGACTGGTGTGAGGTGATATCTCAGGGTTGTTTTGATTTGCATTTCCCTGATGACTAATGATGTTGAACATCTCAAGGTGTTTCTCAGCCATTCAAATTTTTTTCTGGTGAAAATTCTTTGTTTAGCTCTGTACCCCATTTTTTGATAGGGTTATTTGGTTCTTTGGGGTCTAACTTCTTGAGTTCTTTGTATTTATTGGATATTAGCCCTCTGTTGGATGTGGGGTTGGTGAAGATTTTTTTCCACTTTGTTGGTTGCTGTTTTGTCCTTCTCACAATGTCCTTTGCCTTACAGAAACTTTGTAATTTTAAGAGGTCCCATTTGTCAATTCTTGATCTTAGAGCATAAGCTATTGGTGTTCTGTTCAGGAACTTTCCCCCTGTGCTCATGTCCTTCAGGGTCTTCCCAAGTTTCTTTTCTAATAGTTTCAGTGTGTCTGGTTTTATGTGGATGTCCTTGATCCACTTGGAGTTGATCTCACTACAAGGAGATTAATACATAGTGTAATAGAGAATTTTCAATAGGTGAATATGAAAAGCCTTGGAAACATTCAAAGAAATGTTCAGTTTGTGTAGTCATTAGGGAAATACAAATGAAAGTGACATAGAGATTTCTTCTTAAACTCATTGGAATTGCTAAGATAAAAAACCCAGATATCCTTAAACAAAGAAATGGATACAGAAAATGTGGTATATTTACACAATGGAGTACTACTTAGCTATTAAAAGTAATGAATTCATTAAATTCTTAGGCAAATGGATGGAACTATGAAGTGTCATCCTGAGTGAGGTAACACAATCACAAAAGAACACACATGGTATGCACTCACTGATAAATGGATATTAGCCCCAAATCTCAGAATAAATAAGATAAAATTCAAAGACCACAGTAGCTAAGTAGGAGGAAGACCAAAGTCTGGGTGCTTTAATTTTTCTGAGAAAGGGAACAAAATACTCACAGGAGCAATTAAAGAGACAAAGTATGGGCAGAAACTGAAGGAGAGGCAACTGTCCTCTCTAAGGAGATTCATCCTATAAACAGTCACCAAACCCCAACACTATTATGGATGAAAAGAAGTGCTTGCAGTAAGGAGCCTGTTATGGCTGTCTCCTCAGGGACCATGCCAGAGCCTTACAGATACAGAGGCAGAGGCTATCAACCAACCATTGGACTGAGCATGGCTCCCCAATGGAGGAGTTGGAGGGAGGACTGGTGGAACTGAAAAGGTTTGCAGCACCATTGGAAGAAGGAACAACCCCATCCAGCCGGTTGCAGGGAAGCCAGACCCAACCAGCTTGCCAGGTGCTCAGACCCTGCCGGCGGAACCAGGTACCTGAGACAGCCAGAGTTTAAGACCTTCGGGGACTCAGGTCTGGAGCGGGAGCTGCACACAGAGTAGCGGTTTGGGGTACAGCGGCTGTGCCTGCGCTCTGCGCTTGCAGGCCAGACCCCAAACCCCCTGCAGGCAGCGCCATCTTGCCTGCAGCTTCCCATCCAGCCGGTGGCGGGGAAGCCAGACAAAACCAGCTTGCCAGGTGCTCAGACCCAGCCGGCGGAACCAGATAACTGAGATATCCCAAGCTTAAGACCCCTGTGGAAACAGAATACCAGACAGCAAACCCTGAGCAGGAGCAGTGCAGAGCAGCTGCCCAACAGGCAGAACAAAGTACCTGGGATATTCTGAGTTTAAGACCTCGGGAGACTCAGGCCACCTGTCAGCAATCTGTGAGCAGGAGCCCTACAGGGCAGTAGTTCAGGTGTCCCAAATGCTGGAAAATAGTCTTTCGAGCCCACAGGAGGGTCAAGCACCAGCTAGTAACTACAGGACCAACAAACACCAGAGTTAACCAGATGGCAAAAGGCAAATGTAAGATCGTTACTAACAGAAATCAAGGCAGTATGGTGGCATCCGAACCCAGTTCCCTGACAGCAATAAACCTTAGATACCCCAAAACACCAGAAAAACAAGACTCAGGTCTAAAATCACTGGTCAGGTTGCTGATAGAGGAACACTTAGATAAATCTCTTAAAGTAATACATGAGAAAATAGATCAAAAGCTAGAAGCCCTTACAAGGCAAACAATTAAATCTCGGATATCTCAATGCACCAGAAAAACAAGACTCAGATATAAAATCACTGGTAAAGATGCAGATTGAGGATCACTTAGATAAATTTCTTAAAGTAATAGAGGAGAAAATAGATCAAAGCTAGAAGCCCATACAAGGCAGACACAAAAATCACGTAAAGAAATCCAGGAGAATATAGAGCAAAAAATGAATCCCAATAAGGGGGAGAAACAAAAATCACTTAAAGAAATACAAGAGAACATGGGTCAACAAGTAGAAGTCATGAAAGAGGAAACAAAACATCCCTTAAAGAATAACAGGAAAACACAAACAAGCAATTGAAAGATCTGAGCAAAACTATACAGAATCTAAAAACAGAAGTAGAAACAACTAAGAAATCGCAAAGGGAGACAACGTTGGAGATAGAAAACCTTGGGAAGAAATCAGGAGTCATAGATGCAAATATCAACAATAGAATACAAGAGATAGAAGACAGAATCTCAGATGTTGAAGATACCATAGATTCAACAATTAGAGAAAATGCAAAATGAAAAAAGCTGGTAACCCAAAACATTCAGGAAATCCAGAACACAATGAAAAGACCAAACCTGAAGATTATAGGGATAGATGAGAATGAAGATCTACAACTTAAAGGGCCAGCAAATATCTTCTACAAAATTATGGAAGAAAACTTCCCCAATCTAAAGAGAGAGATGCCTATGAATATACAAGAAACCTATAGAACCCCAAATAGACTTGGCCAGAACAAAAATACTTCCCCTCACATAATAATCAAAACCCCAAATGTACTAAAACAAAGAAAGCATATTAAAGGCAGTAAGAGAAAAAGGACAAGTAACATATAAAGGAAGATCTATTAGAATTACACCAGATTTCTCACCTGAGACCGTGAAAGCTAGAAGATCCTGGGCAGACCTCATGCAGACCCTAAGAGAACACAAACTTCAGCCAAAACTACTATACCCAGCAAAACTCTCAATTGCCATAGATGGGGAAACCAAGGTATTCCACGAGAAAACCAAATTTGCACGATACTTACCTACAAACCCAGCCCTACAAAGGATAATAGGGGAAAAATACCAACACAAGGGGGGGGAACTACACCCCAGAAGAAACAAGATAGAAACCCTATCTCATCCAACCCAAAAGAAGAGAACCACTCAAATACAAAAAATAATAATAATGCCCAAAATGTCAGGAAGTAATAATTACTATTCCATAATATCTCTTAATATCAATGGACTCAATTCCCCAATAAAAAGACACAGACTAAGAGACTGGATATGGAAACAGGACCCTACATTTTGCTGCATACAGGAAGCACATCTCAGTGTCAAAGACAAACACCACCTTAGAGTAAAAGGCTGGAAGACTGTTTTACAAGCAAATGGTCTCAGAAAACAAGCAAGAGTAGCGATTCTAATATCAGATAAAATTGACTTTCAACCTAAAGTCATTAAAAGAGACTCAGAAGTTCACTTCTTGCTTGTCAAATGGAAAATCCACCAAGAAGAATTCTCAATACTGAACATCTATGCCCCAAATGTAAGGGCACCCTCATTCATAAAAGAAACTTTACTAAAGCTTAAAGCACACATTGCACCTAATACAATAATTGTGTGTGACTTCAACACTCCTCTCTCTTCAATGGACCAATCAGGAAAGCTGAAACTAAACAGGGACACGGTGAAAGTAATTGAAGCTTTGGACCAATTGGATTTAACAGATATATATAGAACATTCCATCCTAAAGCAAAAGAGTATACCTTTTTCTCAGCATGGCTCGGTACCTTCTCAAAAATTGATCATATAATTGGTCACAAGACAGACCTCAACAACTACAAGAAGACCGAACTAATCCTATGTCTCCTATCAGAACACTATGGAGTAAAAGTGGTCTTCAATAGCAAGAAGAACAACAGAAAGTCCACATACACATGGAAACTGAACAGTACTCTACTCAATGACAGCTTGGTCAAGGAAGAAATAAAGAAAGAAATCAAAGACTTTTTAGACTTCAATGATAATGAAGGTACAAACTACACAAATCTTTGGGACGCAATGAAAGCAGCGCTAAGAGGAAAACTCATAGCCCTGAGTGCCTCCAAAAAGAAACTGGAGAGAGCATACACTAGCAACTTAACAGCACACCTGAAGGCCCTGGAACAAAAAAAAGCTAATTCACCCAGGAGGATTAGAAGAGAGGAAATCATCAAACTAAGGGCTGAAATCAATCAACTAGAAACAAAGTGAACCATACAAAGAATCAACAAAACCAAGAGCTGGTTCTTCTAGAAAATCAACAAGATAGATAAACCCTTGGCTAGACTAACCAAAGGGCACAGAGACAGTATCCAAATTAACAAAATTAGAAATGAAAAGGGGGATATAACAACAGAAACTGAGGAAATTCAAAAGATCATCAGATCCTGCTACAAAGGCCTATACTCAAAAAACTGGAGAATCTGGAGGAAATGGACAATTTCCTAGACAGATACCGAATACCAAAATTAAATCAGCATCAAGTAGATCAGCTAAACAGTCCCATAACCCCCAAAGAAATAGAAGGGGACATAGAAATCCTCCCAACCAAAAAAAAAAAAAAAGTACGGGGAGAGATGGTTTTAGTGCAGAATTCTACCAGACCATCAAAGAAGACTTAAAACCAATACTCTTCAAACTATACCACATGATAGAGACAGAAGGGACACTGCCCAACTCATACTTCGAAACCACAATTACACTGATAACTAAACCACAAAAAGATCCAACAAAGAAAGAGAACTACAGGCCAATTTCTCTTATGAATATTGATGCAAAAATACTAAATAAAATTCTTACCAACTGATTCCAAGAGCATATCAAAACGATCATTCACCATGATCAAGTAGGTATCATTCCACAGATGAAGGGATGTTTCAATATACAAAGATCCATCAATGTAATCCACTACATAAACAAAATAAAAGAAAAAAACCACATGGTCATCTCATTAGATGCAGAAAATGCATTCGACAAAATTCAGCATCCTTTCATGCTAAAAGTCTTGGAAAGAGCAGGAATTAAAGGCCCATACCTAAACATAGTAAAAGCAATCTACAGCAAGCCAGTAGCCAACATCAAAATAAATGGAGAGAAACTTGAAGCAATCCCACTAAAATCAGGGACGAGACAAGGCTGTCCTCTCTCTCCATAACTTTTCAATATAGTACTTGAAGTTCTAGCGAGAGAAATTAGAAAACATAAGGAAGTCACAGGGATACATATTGGAAAGTAAGTAATCAAAGTATCATTATTTGCAGGCGATATGATCGTCTAATTAAGCGATCCAAAAAACTCCACCAGAGAACTTCTACTGGTGATAAACTACTTCAGCAAAGTGGCTGGTTATAAACTTAACTCAAGCAAATCAGTAGCCTTCTTGTACTCAAAGGATAAGCAGGCTGAGAAAGAAGTTAGGGAAATAACACCCTTCACAATAGCCACAAACAACATAAAGTACCTTGGCATAACTCTAACCAAACAAGCAAAAGATCTGTATGACAGGAACTTCAAGTCCTTGAAGAAAGAAATCGAAGAATACCTCAGAAGATGGAAAAATATTTCTTGCTCCTGGATTGGCAGGATCAATATAGTGAAAATGGCCATCTTGCCAAAAGCAATCTACAGATTCAATGCAATCTCCAACAAAATCCCAAATCAATTCTTCATAGATCTAGAAAGACCAATTCTCAAATTCATCTGGAGCAACAAAAAACTCAGGATAACTAAAACTATTCTCAACAATAAAAGGACTTCTGGGGGAATCAATATCCCTGACCTCAAGCAGTACTACAGAGCAATTGTGTTAAAAACTGCATGGTATTGGTACAGCAACAGGCAGGAAGATCAATGGAATAGGATTGAAATCCAGAAATGAACCCACAGACTTATGGTCTGTGAGTCTTTGATAAAGGAGCCACAACCATCCAGTGGAAAAAAAGATAGCCTTTTCAACAAATGGTGCTGGTTCAACTGGAGGTCAACATGCAGAAGAATGCGAATTGACCCACTCTTATCTCCTTGTACTAAGATCAACTCCAAGTGGATCAAGGACCTCCACATAAAACAAGACACACTGAAACTATTAGAAAAGAAACTTGGGAAGACCCTGGAGGACATGGGCACAGGGGGAAAGTTCCTGAACAGAACACCAATAGCTTATGCTCTAAGATCAAGAATTGACAAATGGGACCTCATAAAATTACAAAGTTTCTGTAAGGCAAAGGACACTGTCAGAAGGACAAAACGGCAACCAACAAAGTGGGAAATGATCTTCACCAACCCCACATCTGACAGAGGGCTAATATCCAATAAATACAAAGAACTCAAGAAGTTAGACCCCAAAGAAACAAATAACCCTATCAAAATTGGGGTACAGAGCTAAACAAAGAATTTTCACCAGCCGAAATTCAGATGGCCGAGAAACACCTTAAGAGATGTTCAACATCATTAGTCATCAGGGAATTGCAAATCAATACAACCCTGAGTTTCCAACACACACCAGTCAGAATGGCTAAGTTTAAAAACTCAAGAGACAGCAAGTGCTGGCGAGGATGTGGAGAAAGAGGAACACTCTTACACTGTTGGTGGGATTGCAAAATGGTAAAACCGCTCTGGAAATCAGTTTGGCGGTTCTTCAGAAAATTGGGCATGTCACTTCCAGATGACCCTGGTATACCACTCCTGGGTATATACCAGAGGATTCCCCTGCATACAATAAAGATACATGCTCCACTATGTTTATACCAGCCTTCTTTATAATAGCCAGAAATTGGAAGGAGCCCAGATATCCCTCAAAAGAGGAATGGATACAGAAAATGTGGTATATTTATACAATGGAATACTACTAAGCAATTAAAAATAATGAACTCATGCAATTTGTAGGTAAATGGATAGATCTGGAAAATATCCTAAGTGAGCTAACCCAATCACCAAAGAATAGACATAAAATGCAATCACTGATAAGTGGATATTAATGAGCCCAGAAGCCCTAAATACTCAAGGCACAATTAGCAAGTCAAATGATTCCCAAGAAGAAGAAAGGAGAGGACCCTGGGCCTGTAAATATTGGATCCAGTATTGCAGAACCAGAACAGAGAAATCATGGTGGGAGGAATGATTGGGGAATAGCTGGGGGGAGAGGAATTGTGGGACATATAGTGGGGGGGAAACTGGGAAAGGGGAAAGCCTTTGGAATGTAAACATAGAATATAGAAAATAAAAATTAAATAAAAAATAAATAAATAAAAGACCTTGGGGGACTCAGGCCAACTGTCAGCAATCTGTGAGCAGGAGCCCTGCAGGGCAGTGGTTCAGGTGCCCCAGTCACAGGGAAATAGCCTTACGAGCCCACAAGAGCGTCAAGCACCAGCTAGTAACTACAGGACCAACTAACACCAGAGTTAATCAGATGGCAAAAGGCAAACATAAGATCATTACTAACAGAAATCCAGGCAGTATGGCAGCATCCGAACCCAGTTCCCCAACAGCAATGAATCTTGGATACCCCGAAACACCAGAAAAACAGTATTCAGATCTAAAATCACTGGTCAGGATGCTGATAGAGGAACACTTAGATAAATCTCTTAAAGTACTACATGAAAAAATACATCAAAAGCTAGAAGCCCTTACAAGGCAAACACAATTAAATCTCGGATATCTCAACACACCAGAAAAACAAGACTCAGATCTAAAATCTCTGGTAAAGATGCTGATAGAGGATCACTTAGATAAATTTCTTAAAGTAATAGAGGATAAAATAGATCAAAAGCTAGAAGCCCATACAAGGCAAACACAAAAATCACTTAAAGAAATCCAGGAGAATATAGAGCAAAAAATGAATCCCAATAAGGGGAAGAAACAAAAATCACTTAAAGAAATAGAAGCGAACATGGGTCAACAAGTAGAAGTCATAAAAGAGGAAACACAAAAATCCCTTAGAGAATTACAGGAAAACACAAACAAGCAATTAAAAGATCTGAGCAAAACCATACATAATCTAAAAACAGATGTAGAAACAACTAAGAAATCGCAAAGGGAGACAACGTTGGAGATAGAAAACCTTGGGAAGAAATCAGGAGTCATAGATGCAAATATCAACAATAGAATACAAGAGATAGAAGACAGAATCTCAGATGCTGAAGATACCATAGGAACCATGGATTCAACAATTAGAGAAAATGCAAAATGCAAAAAGCTGGTAACCCAAAACATTCAGGAAATCCAGAACACAATGAAAAGACCAAACCTGAAGATTATAGGGATAGATGAGAATGAAGATCTACAACTTAAAGGGCCAGCAAATATCTTCTACAAAATTATGGAAGAAAACTTCCCCAAACCTAAAGAGAGAGATGCCCATGAATATAAAAGAAGCCTATAGAACCCAAAATAGCCTGGGCCAGAACAAAAATACTTCCAGTCACATAATAATCAAAATCCCAAATGTACTAAACAAAGAAAGAATATTAAAGGCAGTAGAGAAAAAGGACAAGTAACATATAAAGGAAGACCTATCAGAATTACACCAGATTTCTCACCTGAGACCATGAAAGCTAGAAGGTCCTGGGCAGACCTCATGCAGACTCTAAGAGAACACAAACTTCAGCCAAAATTAATATACCCAGCAAAACTCTCAATTGCCATAGATGGGGAACCCAAGGTATTCCACGACAAAACCAAATTTGCACGATACTTACCTACAAACCCAGCACTACAAAAGATAATAGGGGAAAAATACCAACACAAGGGGGGAAACTACACTCCAGAAGAAACAAGATGGAAACTGCCTCTCCTCCAACCCAAAAGAAGAGAACCACTCAAATGCAAAAAAAAAAATGCCCAAAATGTCAGGAAGTAATTATTACTATTCCTTAATATCTCTTAATATCAATGGACTCAATTCCCCAATAAAAAGACACAGACTAATGGACTGGATACGGAAACAGAACCCTGCATTTTGCAGCATACAAGAAACACATCTCAGTGTCAAAGTTAAACACCACCTTAGAGTAAAAGGCTGGAAGACAATTTTACAAGCAAATGGTCTCAGAAAACAAGCTGGAGTAGCCATTCTAATATCAGATAAAATTGACATTCATCCTAAGTCATCAAAAGAGACTCAAAAGTTCACTTCTTGCTTGTCAAAGGGAAAATCCACCAAGATGAATTCTCAATACTGAACATCTATGCCCCAAATGTAAGGGCACCCTCATTCATAAAAGAAACTTTACTAAAGCTTAAACCACACATTGCACCTAATACAATAATTGTATATGACTTCAACACTCCACACTCTTCATTGGACCGATCAGGAAAGCAGAAACTAAAGAGGGACACAGTGAAACTAATTGAAGCTTTGGACCAATTGGATTTAACAGATATAAATAGAAAATTCCATCCTAAAGCAAAAGAGTATACCTTTTTATCAGCACCACATGGTACCTTCTCAAAAATTGATCATATAATTGGTCACAAGACAGACCTCAACAAATACAAGAAGAACGACTAATCCCATGTCTCCTATTGGATCACTATGGAGTAAAAGTGGTCTTCAGTAGCAAGAAGAACAACAGAAAGTCCACATACACATGGAAACTGAACAATACTCTACTCAATGACACCTTGGTCAAGGAAGAAATAAAGAAAGAAATCAAAGGCTTTTTAGACTTCAATGAAAATGAAGGTACGACCTACCCAAATCTTTGGGACACAATGAAAGCAGTGCTAAGAGGAAAACTCATAGCCCTGAGTGCCTCCAAAAAGAAACTGGAGAGAGCATACACTAGCAATTTAACAGCACACCTGAAGGCCCTAGAACAAAAAGAAGCTAATTCACCCAGGAGGATTAGAAGAGAGGAAATCATCAAACTAAGGGCTGAAATCAATCAAGTAGAAACAAAGAGAACCACACAAAGAATCAACAAAACCAAGAGCTAGTTCTAAGAGAAAATCAACAAGATAGATAAACCCTTGGCTAGACTAACCAAAGGGCACAGAGACAGTATCCAAATTAACAAAATTAGAAATGAAAAGGGGGATATAACAACAGAAACTGAGGAAATTCAAAAGATCATCAGATCCTACTACAAAGGCCTATACTCAAAACAACTGGAGAATCTGGAGGAAATGTATAATTTCCTAGACAGATACCGAATACCAAAATTAAATCAGCACCAAATAGATCAGCTAAACAGTCCCATAACCCCCAAAGAAATAGAAGGGGTAATAGAAAGCCTCCCAACCAAAAAAAAACTGGACGGGACCAGATGGTTTTAGTGCAGAATTCTACCAGGCCTTTAAAGAAGACTTAACACCAATACTCTTCAAACTCTTCCACATGATAGAGACAGAAGGGACACTGCCCAACTCATTCTTCGAAACCACAATTACGCTGATAACTAAACCACAAAAAGATCCAACAAAGAAAGATAACTACAGGCCAATTTCTCTTATGAATATCGATGCAAAAATACTAAATAAAATTCTTGACAACCGAATCCAAGAGCATATCAAAACGATCATTCACCATGATCAAGTAGGCATCATTCCAGGGATGCAGAGATGGTTCAATATATGGAAATCCATCAATGTAATCCACTACATAAACAAACTAAAAGAAAAAACACATGGTCATCTCATTAGATGCTAAAAAAGCAATCGACAAAATTCAGCATCCTTTCATGCTAAAAGTCTTGGAAAGAGCAGGAATTAAAGGCCCATACCTAAACATAGTAAAAGCAATCTACAGCAAACCAGTAGCCAACATCAAAATAAATGGAGAGAAACTTGAAGCAAACCCATTAAAATCAGGGACTAGACAAGGCTGTCCTCTCTCCATATCTTTTTAATATACTACTTGAAGTTCTAGCGAGAGCAATTAGACACCATAAGGAAGTCAAAAGGATAAAAATTGGAAAGGAGGAAGTAAAAGTATCATTATTTGCAGATGATATGATAGTTTACTTAAGCGACCCAAAAAACTCCACCAGAGAACATCTACAACTGATAAACAACTTCAGCAAAGTGGCTGGTTATAAAATTAACTCAAGCAAATCAGTAGCCTTCTTGTACTCAAAGGACAAGCAGGCTGAGAAAGGAGTTAGGGAAATAACACCCTTCACAACAGCCACAAACAACATAAAGTACCTTGGAGTAACTCTAACCAAACAAGCAAAAGATCTGTATGACAGAAACTTCAAGTCCTTGAAGAAAGAAGTCAAAGAAGACCTCAGAAGAGAGAAAAATATTTCTTGCCTCTGGATTGGCAGGATAAACATAGTAAAAATGGCCATCTTGCCAAAAGCAATCTACAGATTCAATGCAATCCCATCAAAATCCCAAATCAATTCTTCATAGATCTAGAAAGACCAATTCTCAAATTCATCTGGAGCAACAAAGAACCCAGGATAGCAAAAACTATTCTCAACAATAAAAGGACTTCTGGAGGAATCAATATCCCTGACCTCAAGCAGTACTACAGAGCAATTGTGTTAAAAACTGCATGGTTTGGTACAGCAACAGGCAAGCAGATCAATGGAATAGGATTGAAGACCCAGAAATTAACCCACAGACTTATGGTCACTTAATCTTTGATAAAGGAGCCACAACCATCCAGTGGAAAAAAGATAGCCTTTTCAACAAATGGTACTGGTTCAACTGGAGGTCAACATGAAGAAGAATGCGAATTGACCCACTCTTATCTCCTTGTACTAAGATCAACTCCAAGTGGATCAAGGACCTCCACATGAAACCAGACACACTGAAACTATTAGAGAACAAACATGGAAGACCCTGGAGGACATGAGCACAGGGGGAAAGTTCCTGAACAGAACACCAATAGCTTATGCTCTAAGATCAAGAATTGACAAATGGGACCTCATAAAATTACAAAGTTTCTGTAAGACAAAGGACACTGTCAGAAGAACAAAACGGCAAACAACAAAGTGGGAAATGATCTTCACCAACCCCACATCCGACAGAGGGCTAATATCCAATAAATACAAAGAACTCAAGAAGTTAGACCCCAAAGAACCAAATAACCCTATCAAAAATTGGGGTACAGAGCTAAACAAAGAATTTTCACCAGCCGAAATTCGGATGGCCGAGAAACACCTTAAGAGATGTTCAACATCATTAGTCATCAGGAAATGCAAATCAAAACAACCCTGAGATTTCACCTCACACCAGTCAGAATTGCTAAGATTAAAAACTCAAGAGACAGCAAGTGCTGGCGAGGATGTGGAGAAAGAGGAACACTCATCCACTGTTGGTGGGATTGCAAAATGGTAAAACTGCTCTGGAAATCAGTGTGGCGGTTCCTCAGAAAATTGGGCATGTCACTTCCAGAGGATCCTGACATACCACTCCTGGGCTTATACCCAGATGACTCCCCTGCATACAATAAATACACATGCTCCACTATGTTTAGAGCAGCCTTGTTTATAATAGCCAGAAATTGGAAGGTGCCCAGATATCCCTCATAAGAGCAATGGATACAGTAAATGTGGTATATTTATACAATGGAGTACTACTCAGCAATTAAAAATAATGAACTCATGCAATTTGTAGGTAAATGGTTATATCTGGAAAATATCATCCTGAGTGAGCTAACCCAATCACAAAAGAATACACATAAAATGCAATCACTGATAAGTGGATATTAATGAGCCCAGAAGCCCTAAATACTCAAGACACAATTAGCAAGTCAAATGACTCCCAAGAAGAAGAAAGGAGAGGACCCTGGGCCTGTAAAGATTGGATCCAGTTTTATAGACCCAGAACAGAGAAATCGTGGGGAGAGAGATGATTGGGGAATAGTTGAGGGGAGAGGAATTATGGGACATATGGTGGGGGGTGACTGGAAAACGGAAAAGTCTTTGGAATGTAAATATATTATATAGAAAATAAAAATTAATTAAAAATTAATATAAATGGCAAAATATCTATGAAATCTGAAGAGAAAGCACAAGACAAAGCTATGCCACTCCTAGGAATATGCCCCAAAGATGCTCCACCATACTACACAGACACTTGCTCAACACTGTTCATAGCAGCTTTATTTGTAATAGCCCAAAACTGGAAATAATGTGGATGTGCCTCAACCAAAAAATGTTAAAATGTTATTGGAACAGTGGAATACTACTCAGCTATTAAAAACAAGGACATCATGAAATTTTCAAGTGGATGGATCTAGAAATATCATCGAGAATGTGGTAATTCAGACCCCAAGGGACATGCATACTATGTAATCACTTAAAATGGATATTAGCCATATAGTACAGTAAACCCATGCAGCAATCCACAGACCCAAAGAATCTCAATAACAAGGAGGGCTCAAGAGGTGGATAGAGGGAGAGAAATAGGTGGAAGAAGGGATGTGGGAGTGGAAAGTGGAGTTGATCATGCATAGGGAGAGCTGGGGAGTAAAAGCAAGGAGAATGGACAGAAATTGGCCATAAGGGCATCTGTATGATGAACCAAAGACTTGAGATTGTAGAGGCTCCTGGGTGACTCTATATGAGACTCCTAGCAGCAGGGGATACTAGGTCTGAAGTGGCTACCTCCAGTAGCCAGGCAGGGATCCCAGTGAAGTGACAAGTACACAAACTCACCCACAAAACTGTCCTCCCAAAATGGGGCCTGCTTTTAAGAAGTACAGGGATAAAGTCAGAGCAGAGACTGAGAGAATGGCCAATCAATGACTGACCCGTATTGAGACCCATCCCATGGGCAAGAACAAATCAGTGATGCTATTAATAATGCACTGTTATGCTTATTAACTGGACCCTAGCATAACTGTCCTCCTCTCAGAGATTCGACCCAGTAGCTGAATGAAACTGATGGAGATACCCAGAGCCAACATTAGGCCAATCTCAAGAATTCTCGTGGTAGAGTTGGTGTAAGAACTGCACAACCTGCAGGGTATAGGGACTCCAAAAGAACACCAATAGAGCAACCTGGATCCTTGGGAGCTACCAGACACTGAAACACAAATGAAAGAGCATACATGGGCTGGACTTAGGTCTCCTACACACACACACACACACACACACACACACACACACACACATATATATATATATATATATATATATATATATATATCAGAAGTACATCTTGCTGTTCATATTGTTCCTTGAAAAACTGGAACAGGAGCTGTTCCTGATGTTCCTGCCTGAATGTGGATCATTTTCTTATAACTGAGATGCCTTGTATTGTGTTGGTGGGAGAGAATACAAATAGGCCTGCAATGATTTGATATGTCAGTTAGTTGGTACACAGGGAAGACCTCCACTTCTCAGAGAAAAATAGAAGAAGGAAAGAGGGGAGGGAGTATATGGGGGTCTCCCTGTATAGGGAGAGACTGTGATCAGACAAAAAGTGAATGAATTAATAAATTAACAGAAAAAAGAAAAATCTAATATAATATTGTCAATAATTATAGAAAAGTTGACTACAAAGAGAAAGTAATGAGTTAACTGAAAAGAAGCACAAAACATCTTAAGAGGAAAAGTGCATAAAAATTGTAAAATAATTACCATGTGATTAAATAGCAAGTATAAACAGTGCAATAGACATAAATATTGTGTGGTGTGATTCTATCATGCCTGGCGTTTTTCTTTGTAGTTATTTGCTCACCTAGATGATAAAATGAGTAGATTTGTGAGGTTAGTCAAATTAAGTCTGTGAGTTCTTAGTGTGCCATCAAAACATTGACTTCCATAGCCATTTCTTCTCTTTTAGGAATCTCTTGCACTGGTGTATGTTCACTTCTGTTAGGTCTAGAACACTTTACTGAACTTCAGACAGCAGACATATTTCTATCAACATATGGTGTAGATTCAGGCACCTAAGAACTATACTCTAAATACTGCAGATCCAGTCTACACCTTTACTATAGTGTGGATTGACACCCCTTTCTGGCTGCCATGCCTTGGGCTACTGCATGCCCAATATTCTCTCATACTTTTGTGAAGAATGATATTATGTGCAGAGGCATTCTATCATAGGTCATAAAATCAGAAAAAGGAACTAAAATAGCTATCACCTGAAGAAGGAATAATGGGATTGTAAGTGTGCACAATAGAACTTTATTTAGATATAACAAGAAATGATGTTTTGAAGTTTGCTTGTGATATATGGAACTGGAGAAAAATATCCTCCATGTGATAACCCAGATCCAAGTACAGAAATGTTATATAATTTCTCTCATAGGCAAATATTAGTTTTACCTTTATTTTTACTACTATCTTTAACAGGAAGGATTTGGAGAATGTAAACGGCAAGATGTCTTGAGCTCAGAGATTGACACCAGAGAAATTAGGATTGTTAAATGGACAGTGTTTTCTCTTTAATGAAAGAAATGTATTACATGTTTGCTGCCTAGATTGCTATAAATGGATGTAGTTAATAGCCTGATAACATCTGCACTATTCACATGATAAAACTGCATCTGTTTCTTTAGACTCTCATACTTATCCTAGTCATTGCCCCATACAACCTTATTCTGAGTATTGTTTGCCAGTCAATAGAACGCATTTTTAAGGGATATATCACAAGAATTTGTGACTGAATTTAATGGGAACTTAGTGGTCTGTTGCTTACTACCAAACTACTGGATATTGATAGATTCTGGGAAAAGGGTGTGGGGCAAGTGCAACCCGGGGAAATGGGCCTGAAGCAAGAGTGACATTGAGATGTATCTAAACCCTGATAATCTCATATTGAGACTGGCAGAGGTAAGGTTTTCTCCTTCCCTGTCTTGGGCCTGAAAGATCTGCTGCATGTATCCTTGAAACACCCTACTTCCAGGATGGTTGATGCAGTCATTTAGCCTGTGACCAAATTACAGGCTTAACTTCCTCTCTCCCTACAAGGACATGTCCAGCAAGCACCCAGAATTCCTCCTCCTGAAAATGAAAATTTTCCATCACTTCTATTTAAATCCATAATATTCATTTACTCTGAAAATGCCTAGAAACTCCCAAGCTTTATATATCTCTTATTACCCAAGAAAAATAGAGCTATAAATCTTAAAATCATCCTGGAGAAGGCATATCTTCCCCTCCCCCTCCCCGTATTCATGCCAAATGAGATTCTCTGAACCTAAGTTTCCTTACTTTCATTCCAGCCTGGTGCAGTACAATGCCTAAATATCACGAGGTAAGAAACAGAACCAGGCCAGCAAATATGTACTTATAAACCCCGCTTCCTAGACCACTAAGTTTCAACAGGTAGCTTCTAACTTATATAACACAATGGTTATTATCATTACAAAACAATACACAGAAATGTGAAAGAGAGATTTATAGGGAAGATAATTGAGAATGTAATAGTGAGTAGAGAAAGGTTTGGAGGTGAGAATTGTTGAGTATGCACTGTGTATATATACAAAATTGTCAAAGAATGGATTTAATTAATGAAAAGAATATGCAGAATACAGAAAAGGCAGTTTAAAAAGGATAGCTTGTAACTATGAGTACATACACTGACATATATAAAATAAGAAAACTGATTTTGCATCCTACTTTTGTAAGAAAAAAAACAACTGACAAAATAATGAAAATTATTAAGGCCCAGAGTTGGATGAAATTTAATGCAAAAAGAACCTCTGAAGTGTCAAGAGGAAAGCATTAGTTTTCATAATAGAAAAATATCATGACTTGGGATGTGTAGACTGTAATGTGTTAAGTCCTGGATTTGATTAGCAACATTGCAAAAAAACCTTATAAACAAACAAACAGAAAAGAAACAGAAGATATATTCAGAAATCTTAGCAAAATTAAGCAATATTAGGAGAAAAAGAAGCATACTAATGCAATTTAAATTGAAATTAGGTTATTATCACAGACCTTTTAACTTACATTGTAATTATAACCATCAACTTCTTTTCTTTTATTACATATATGCTTTATTTACATTTTGAATGTTATCCTCTTTCCTCTTTTTGTTGTTGTTGGTTTTTTTTCTTTTGAGACAGGGTTTCTCTGTGTAGTCCTGGCTGTTCTGGAAGTCACTCTGTATATCAGGCTGGCCTCGAACTCAGAAATCCGCCTGCCTCTGCCTCCAAAGTGCTGGGATTACAGGCGTGCACCACCATGCCCTGCTCCCCTCTTTCTGGTTTATCTCTCGAACCACACCTATTCCTTTCCCCCTACCCTGGCTTACCAACAATTCCCCCCAATTGCCTGACCTGGCATTCTCCTACACTGGGGCTTCGATCGTTTATACAATCAATGGTCTCTCCTCTCAATGATGTCTGTAAAGGCCATCCTCTGCTTCATATGTAGCAGAAGCCATGGGTCTCTCCATGTGTACTTTTTGTAAACATCAATTTCAAAGTTACAATCTATTATATTGGGGAATCTAGAAGAAATTGTTCTGTTGATGGGAGCAGGTGACATACTGAACTTGAAACAAAATTAAAAAGTGTAAATTTTAATAACATCTTCTGAAATTGCTGAAGTCATAAAAACCTTACAGAAAACCACTTGAATGTTGTTGAATCATGAAAATTGTATTACAACATCAGTTGAAGATAAAATGTTAGATCAAAGAGAAGGGCATCATGTCAAACCAAATGAGTTAAACAGGTACTATGTGTTGATTCTACATGTACAAGATGATAAAATGATTATATGACTACAGAACAGGGAAAACTATAAAAGGCACATTAATAAATCAGAGTTAAAGAATGGACAGTAGAACAGGGTTTGTAAATGCATAAAATAAGATTTGTTTGTCAACACAGAATATGAAGAACTCACATCAAAAGTAAGAAAACATTATTTACTCTGGAGTAACTTCTGAATGACCATGACCTAGTAAAACAGGTTCACAATACCTGTAATATCATGTTTATTATGGTAACAGTTTTATAAATTTTATAGTATGAGAGTACATTAAAACATCAATCATAAATAAAAATGCTTTAAAATACTCTACTGAAAATATACAGTAAGAGGTAACAGGAAAATGGGGAATCTTAGGGTTCTCATATTGCCAAATAATGTTGTTAGAATTTCATGAATGCTAAGAATCTCTTTGTACATTCAAACAGATTTACCTGATAAACACACTAGATACTAGATCACATTCAGTGTTGAGCAGTAAATGTCTACTTTAGGAAGCTAAAAGACCCAAGACAATTTGATTATGGACATACAAAAGTCTAACTCCCTACAATTATTTATGTGATAATCAGTCCTGTATAGAGATTGTTAGTGCATCTCTTCCTGAGTACTTGACTTAATGTGTAAACACTGAAACATAAAAATGACAATTACTTCACTTTCATTAAACTGCATCAATAACAATAATATTCAAATCAGCATTTAAAAGACTGGGAAGAAAAGCGATTCCTTGAACAGTTGTCTGGTTGTGTGTGTGTGTGTGTGTGTGTGTGTGTGTGTGTGGTGTGTGTGTGTGTGTGTATGAGTGTTCTCAAGGCAAGGTTTCTCTTTGTAGTCATAGCTGTGTGGGAACATGTCCTAAAACCAGGCTGAGGTCAATTTCAAATATCTATCTGTTGCTACTTCTCAAGTGCTGGGAATAATTAATGCATCATTAAGTGCACCAGAACCAAAATGAACACATTTTTTTAGATTTGTAAAGTAAAATCACAAATAAATACAAGATTATGATACCATCTAGTGATGTATTAAGTAACTAACAAGAAAATTATGTTAGAAAAAAAGTGTATGTGTGTGTGTGTGTGTGTGTGTGTGTGTGTGCATGCATACTTTGACATAAACCAAGCTAAGTAAAACATAAGAAACATGGTCACATTGATATTTGAAATTTCTTCAGTTTACCCTAGAAAAGTACATGGGAGACTTGTAAGTGCCCAAGACAATTATAGGTGCATATTAGACAAGCACATGTCAAAAATGACAATTTACATTGGACTATGGGAATACATAATGGTGTGTATACTAAAATAATTGTAATTATTTTATCATATATAATAGTTATGTATGTTCATGAACAATACTCTAATTTGAAATAATAATTTCATGCATATGTTAATTCTCAGATTTAATCTCTGACTGATGTAAAATACTTCTAAACATATTATAGACTACCTATGTAAGATTTCATCTGTCAGGTAAGATAATTAGTTAACAAGACTGAAAAATATACAGGAATTATTATAATACAAAGAGTATAACATACCTTTGTAATGTTATGGATATGGCATTTCTCAACCCCAGTAAAGTATTTAAAGGAGACATGCTACAGATTTCTTGGATTGTTTGTTGTATCATTAACATTTATCGGTGGTAAACAAACCATGACTTTTAATAAAACTTCAATAAAATGTTATTTCTAGGAGATATAAATGAATCACCCTTTGCTATGTACACACAAAATTGACTAACAGTTTTAAAGTTTACTCTCTCTGTTCCCCAGGGAAACTTTTAGACAGTATAAAGACAGTGTAAAAATTAAACTAATTAGGAGGTTTGAGAATTCAAGCACTGGGATATATGGTAATTAAAGAATGATCCTTCTATTCCTTATCTATCTAGGACTGTGAAAACTCATCTGATCCACCTTCTCTGAACAGATAATTGAAAGAAATGAGCTTCAGTAACAAATAGTGCAAGAGCTGGTATGATCCAGTCAGGGCTGTTGAAGTACTTAAGGACAGCAGAGAGGATGCATATGGTGGGCTAAACCCTGGGAAGAGTGTAAAGTGAAAAGTTCCTGTTTGTTCTATTATTTTAAATATTCTGCTGAGTCTCCTTTCTATATATTATTCCATTTCTATCAATCATTCTTTGAAACATTATATTCCAATATAATTTGCTCAAGATAATCTATTTATTCTCCACTCCATTCTGTGACTTGTAAAGTCAGGTAAGACTTCCTTTACCCAAGTTCATATTTCATATATGATTCATTTTTAGAATTATAATTAACTGTTTCTTATGTGTAACTCTTTTTATATAAGCATGAATGAATTTTTATTTATATTTACAATTTCCCTATACTAATATTCATATAAAACTTTTGTAAGAATTCTGTTTTGTTGGTGATTTCTCCACAATATTTATCTCATTTATAACATGTAGGCCCTAAAATATAATAGGCAAAATAAAACTAACCGAAAAGTGCAAATAATAAGACAAAAATTCAGGATCTCAGACTAATAAAGAATGTGAATTAACGAGTTAGATTGACATAAAGAAAATACAGAAGACAGTACATGAACCTCATACCTTGTCCCTGATCCCCTCATTCCTTGCTTATTTCACTGGTCATTGAAATCCTCACCAAATCCACGTGACCATATCATAATTCCATTGTATTTTCTCAACATTGAATATGTCTATCCTCCTCTTTCACTTTCTCTCACTCTTACTCATTTGTCTCTATTGCTTTCTATTCTCCACTTAAACATTCCTATTTCAGAGAAAATATTACTTTTCATTCCCACACTGCCACAGGATAAATTACTACTTTGCATGTGTTTTGTCTTAAATTAAATAGAATACTGAACCTTTAATAATACCAACAATCATTGAAAATTGGCCATGCATATGTCATAATTCACATTTATATTTCTATTATGATTTCATCTACAATATCTTTTAATAGTTGTATTCAAATTAATTGGCTATATATTTAACCATTTGTGGTCTGAATTTCACAGCAGTGTATTCCTATTCCTTTCTATGGATATTGAGCATATATGAAAATTTGGTTCCTCCTGCTTTATTATACTGATGGTATCCTATCTTGTTTTCCATTCTCATCTCTATTGTTCACATGATCGTTTCTCTTGCCAGAGACATTCACTTAGAAGTACTTTTTGAAAAGAAGGAGCTTCAGAAAAAATGCAGTATTTGTAAGTGGCTCATGGTGTTTAAATAGAAAGAACATCTATTTCTTTTATATTCATAAAAGCATAATGAATTTCTAGCTGCTCCATTAAACAAGGCATACTCAATGATAATTAGTCCTGGCAAATTTAAATGTTCTCATGATTTTTTTCATTTACTCTGATGTTATCAAATAAATCAAAATTATGTTTAGGAAACATGATAAAAGATTAATTTCTATATCACACTTAAAGTTACTTGTGGAATTTCATGTACCCCAATAATTATTATAAAGTAGTCTGTTAATAATTTAATATCAATAATAATACCATGAAAATGAAAAACAACACCCTCTGAAATATAGTGTTCATAAGTCATTTTAAATATCAAATGTACTAACAGCAATCATCATATCATTATAAAATAATTAAGGTTCAAACACCTATGAAGATATAGATAAATAACAATTAGTGGAGATTATTGAGCTATTAAAAGAATTAAATTGTTATTATAAAAAGAAATTAATTTGCTTCAAATGTTTTAGAGGTTTTACTAAATAATAAATTGCCCACATAGGCTCACATACAATATCATTAACAACAGTTGGAGATGATAAATGAGAAAGAGATTTAGCTAAATTAAAAACTAGAATAACTATACACATTTTAAATAGTCAGGGAAATAAAATTGGTTAAGTAAGTGACAATGATTGTCAGAATGATAGGTGTCAAATGTTGTTTTGTGATGTGTCAGTAGGTATTACTTGAAAATGACCCTTACCTTATCTCTAACAGAATCAAACGTTATATGGAAATGGAGAACCATACAGAGATATCACAATTTTTCATCCTGGGTTTCTCAGATGATCCTAAACTGCAACCCATTCTCTTTGGATTGTTTCTGTCCATGTACCTGGTTACTGTGTTTGGGAATCTGCTTATCATCTTGGCCGTCAGATCTGACTCACATCTACACAACCCCATGTACTTCTTTCTCTCCAATCTTTCCTTTATTGATATCTGTTTCATCTCAACCACAATACCAAAAATGCTAGTAAATATGCAGTCACACAGAAAAGACATCTCCTACATAGAATGTCTTATACAGGTATATTTTTTTAATATGTTTGCAGACATGGATGATATTTTACTCACATTAATGGCCTATGATCGCTTTGTAGCCATTTGCAACCCCCTCAAATACACTGTTATCATGAACCCTCAGGTGTGTGTCTTTCTGCTGCTGATGTTTTGGATAATCATGTCCTGGGTCTCCTTGATTCATGTTCTTTTGATGAATGAACTGAACTTCTCCAAAGGCACAGAGATTCCACATTTCTTTTGTGAACTGGCTCAAGTTCTCAAAGTATCCAACTCTGATACTTACATCAATAATGTCTTCATGTACGTGTTAACTTTCCTACTAGGAGTGATTCCTATGACAGGAATCTTTATGTCTTACTCACAGATTGTCTCATCCTTATTAAGGATGTCCTCTACTGTGAGTAAGTACAAAGCATTTTCCACCTGTGGATCTCACCTCTGTGTGGTCTGTTTGTTCTATGGGTCAGGAGTTGGTGTTTACTTTAGCTCTTCTGTGGTCCATTCTACCCAGAGAAGAATGGTTGCTTCCCTGATGTACACTGTGATCAGTCCTATGCTGAACCCGTTTATCTATAGCCTGAGAAACACGGATGTGAAGGGTGCCCTTGGTGAACTTTTTATTAGAATTGCCACTTGCCCATTATGGATCAATGACATCAGAAATGAATTCATACTAAGAAATATAAGGTAAATTTTATGAATATACTACTCATGGGACTTTTTCTTTCAAAAATCATATGCCTAACTTAGGCTATTCTAAAAATTTATGTGACTTTGAATTTGTGTAATTTTTACAGATGATATTTTAATCCCCTATGCATGGCACTTAAAATTTGCAGTCATTCTTATGGGTCAGTTTTTATATCTGTAATTTGATGTGAAATATGACTTGTGAAGTCAAAGAGATTTCATCCAAATCATGTATTTCTTTCCTCCATTAACTGTAATGTCACATATGGGTGGGGACTGTGGTAGTTTGATTATGCTTGGAACTTATTAGGAGGTATGTCAGTTTTAATGTAGGTGTGGCCTTGTTAAAAGAAGTAGCTCACTGTGTTGGTGAGTTTTGAGGTCCTATCCATAACCTTCACAAAGTGCAGAAGTTTCAGTCTCTTCTGGTTACAGTTAGTTCAAGATGCATAACATTCAGCTCCTTTCCCAGCACCATGTCTGTCTGGACACTGCCTTGTTTCCTGACATAATAATGAGCTGAACCTCTGAAACTTAGCCACCCAAATTAAATGCCATACTTTATAAATGTTGTCTTGCTATAGTGTCATTTCTCAACAATGGTAAAACTAAAAAAGTTAGGGTGCCTTGAGGCTTTCCTGCTTCCATGGCAAGTTTAGAAAGGCAAAATTCTGTGGAAGTCTTGTAGAGCTAATCACATTTGCTCTGAGTTCAAGAATACAGTAGCTATGTCATGCCTGGAAACCAGAATTCTGCACCAATCTCCCCAGTTTTCTCTCTTATTTTCACCTTTCTACACTTGCCTCCAGTAATTTCTTAGTTGGTGGGGTTGGGATATTCTGGTTCTTCCACTCATGTATGGATATTTATACATTATGGCATAAACCTGAGAGACAAAGAACTGTGTGTCTGTATCTGTGTGTGTATGTGTGTGTGTATGTGTGTTTGAGAGAGAGAAAGAGAGAGAGAGAGAGAGAGAGAGAGAGAGAGAGAGAGAGAATGAATCTCATGTCAAAAGAAGTCATAAGAGCCTAGTGGAGAAATCACTCCTGTCAAATTTTTTCTACATAAATGTTCTGTGCCTAACAGACTACCTTCTACTTGTCTATTAATTTCCACAGAATAATGTAGATGTCATCTATGAAAGAGACACTTCTATTTGAAAGTGGTGAGATATGACTGCAGAGACTCATAGATTTCAGAAGCATGGTGTAGTTTGTCTTCTTTATGTTGAAAGATATTTGATCAAATTGTGAAGATTGTTTCATTTACTACAAAAACTTTTTTAATTGTGTTGTGACACACTCTTTTTTATTGTATATATTCTATATTTACAATTCATTTCCCTTTTTCTGGTTCCCCACCTCCAAAGGTCCCACATGTCCTTTTCCCTCCCCCTGCTCCCGCATCCACCCCTCCCACTTTACTGTTCTTGTACTCTCCCACAATGATGTTTTGGTCCATTCTAGCACCAGTGTCCACTCCTTTCTTCTTGTGAGACATCACTTGATATGTCATTTGTGTCTTTGGTGTTCCAAGCTTCTAGGCTAATATCCACTTATCAGTGACTGTATACCATGGGTATTATTTTGAGAACTTCTGGGGGAATCAATATCCCGGACCTCAAGCAATATTACAGAGCAGTGGTATTAAAAACTGCATGGTATTGGTTCAGTGACAGGGAAGCGGATCAATGGAATAGGATCGAAGACCCAGAATTGAACCCACACATCTATGGCCAATTGATCTTCGACAAAGGAGCTGAAAACATCCAGTGGAAAAAAGATAGCCTTTTCAACAGATGGTGCTGGCTCAACTGGAGGTCAACATGCAGAAGAATGAGAATTGATCCACTCTTATCTCCTTGCACTAAACTCAACTCCAAGTGGATCAAGGATCTCCACATAAAAGCAGACACACTAAAACTAATAGAAAAGAAACTGGGGAAGACCCTTGAAGACATCGGCTCAGGGGAAAAATTCCTGAACAGAACACCAATTGCTTATACTCTAAGAACAAGAATAGACAAATGGGACCTCATAAAACTACAAAGTTTCTGTAAGGCAAAAGACACTGTCAAAAGGATAAATCGGCAACCAACAAATTGGGAAAAAATCTTCACCAACCCCACATCCGACAGAGGGATAATCTCCAATGTATACAAAGAACTCAAGAGGTTAGACCCCAGAAAACCAAATAACCCTATCCAAAAATGGGGTACAGAGCTAAACAGAGACTTTTCACCTGAAGAAATTCGGATGGCTGAGAAACACCTTAAAAAATGTTCAACATCACTAGTCATTAGGGAAATGCAAATTAAAACAACCCTGAGATTTCACCTCACACCAGTCAGAATGGCTAAGTTGTGACACACTCTTAACATATAACTTTATTCCCTGAACTTTCTGCTTGGATATTTTAAGTAAGATTAAGTAAAGTTATCCACAAATCAAGAGAAGGAAAAAACAACAAGTTCTCAGGAAGTGATCTTTGAATAATTAAGAAAAAAAAACATAGAGTGTGAAAGGGAGTAAGAAAAACATCTAAAAAGACATGCAGAATGTAGAAGAGAGGGACATTAAGTTTGAAGCAGGTTGCATGGTGTGGCATGAGGGAGGGAAATCATTTGGGGACACTGGATGAGAAAGAAGGTCAGTTGAGCTAGTAGGCTTTCTTCCTAGCATATGGCTCCCAAATCGTCATTGCTAATATTGAACTATTTGGACTCTGTTTAAAAAAACACTAAACAAACAAAAAATTTGGTGTTCCAAGTCATGGCAAATCCATAAGGAGAAAAAACTCAAACAAGTTGCAGAAAAAAAGAGAAAACACCAGATATGGAGAGAAATATGTGAAGTTCTCGAGGAGAGTATTACATAGATATGCAAGAAAAAAACTGTCTCCCATGTTAAGGATGAGAAATATTATATTACAGGACATGAGAATTGTGTATAGTGCTACTTTAGATGGTTTGAATATATAAGTATAAAATTAAAAGATGAATGACCTAACACTAGAGATTGGCATAACACTAATTATAGTTACTATTACTCTAGTACTTCATATTCATTCTTATTAGCCATAGAGACATTTTATACCAAATATGAAAGGAGGATTGAGAAATACAGCCTTATAACATTTAAAAATGAAAATAAGAAAACTACTCAGACAAAACCAGAGAAATATAGACAAGAACCTACCATGCCAATAGAGGATGAAACTGAAGAGGGGCTGCCCAAGATTGTAAGAAAATGAACGTTTGTTTATGTAGTTTCTACACAAGATTTAGCAGCAGGTGATAGGCACCCACAACGTTATAAAAAACTTAAATGGAATCCTATAGAAATATTAGATTTGAGAAGATTCAAGGTCATGATCATTTAATATAATATGCATTCACTCCAATAACACCTGAAGAAATAGAAGCAGTCATTAAAAGTCCCCCAACCTAAAAAAATTCCAAGAACAAATGGTTTTAGTGCAGAATTCTATCAGACCTTCAAAGAAGACTAAATACTATTACTCTTCAAACTATTTCATGAAAAAGAAACAGAAGGAACATTACCCAACTTGATCTAGGAAGCCACAATCATGCTGATGCCAATACCACATAAAGATCCAAAAACGAAAGAGAACTTCAGACCAATTTTCCTTGTGAATATCAAAGAAAAAAATACTCAATTAAATTCTAGCCAACAAAATCCAAAAATACATTAAAAAAATCATTCACCATGATGAAGTAGCGTTCACCCCAGGGATGCAAAGACAGTTCAATATATGGAATCCAATCAATGTAATCTACTACATAAACAAACTCAAATCAAAAAATATGGTCATTTCATTAGAGGATGAAAAAGCATATGAAAAAATTTAATATCCATTCATCTTAAAAGTCTTGTAAAGATCAGGAATTCAAGGCACATATCTAAACATAGTAAAAGCAATATACAGAAAACCAATAGCCAACATCAAACTAAGTGGAGAAAAACCTGAAGCAATTTCATTAAAATCAGAGACTACACAAGGCTGCTCTCTCTCCCTATCTATTCAATATAGTAATTGAAGTTCAGCTAGAGCAATTAGACAACAAAAGGAGTTCAAAGGGATACAAATTGGAAAGGAAAAATCAATCTATCACTACTTGCAGAGGGTATGAATGTATCTTTTATGTGACCCCAAAAATTCCTCCAGACAACTCCTGAAGCTGATACACTTCAGCAAAATGGCCAGATATTAAATTGACTCAAAAAACCTTAGCCTTCATATATTCAAAAGATAAAAAGGTGTAGAAAATAGGGAAATAGCACCCTTCACAAAACTCACAAATAATATTACATACCTTGGTGTGACTCTAACCAAGTAATTGAAAGATCTTCATTACAAGAACTTAAAGTCTCTGAAGAAAGTAATCGAAGATCTCAGAAGATGGAAAGATCTCCCATGCTCATGAACTGGCTGAATTAATATAATAAAAGTGGCCAACTTGGATGAAAACAATCTACAGATTCAATGCAATCCCCATCAAAGTCCCAAGTCAATTTTTTGTAGAGTTAGAAAGGGTACTTCTCAAATTCATCTAGACTAAGAAAAATCCAGGACAGCTAAAAATGTTCTCAACAATAAAAGAACTTCTTGGGGAATCATCATCCTAGACCTCAAGCTGTACTACTGATAAATAGAGCTAAATACTACATGGAAAGGCAGGTAGATCAATAAAATAGAACTAAAGATCAAGAAATGCACCCACACACCTATGGTCACTTGATCTTTGACAAAGGAGCTAAAACTATCCAATGGAAAAAAGATAGCCTTTTCAAAAATGGTGCTGGGTCAACTGGCAGTTAGCATACAAAAGAATACAAAACAATCAGTTCTTATCTTCGTGTACAAAGCTCAATTCCAAGTTCATCAAGGAACTCCACATAAAATCAGATATACTGAAAGTAATAGAAAAGAAAGTGGGAAAGAGCCTCAAGCACATGGACACTGGTGAAATTTCCTGAACTGGAGGTCAACATGAAGAAGAATGAGAATTGATCCATTCTTATCTCCTTGTACTAAGCTCAACTCCAAGTGGATCAAGGACCTCCACATAAAACCAGACACACTAAAACTAAAGGAAAAGAAACTAGGGAAGACCCTTGAGGACATTAGATCAGGGAGAAAGTTCCTGAACAGAACACTAATAACTTATGCTCTAAGATCAAGAATAGACAAATGGGACCTCATAAAATTACAGTTTCTGTAAGACAAAAGACACTGTCAAAAGGACAAGTCGGCAACTAACAAATTGGGGAAAGATCTTCAACAACCCTACATCTGACAGAGGGCTAATATCCAATGTATACAAAGAACTCAAGAAGTTAGACCCCAGAAAACCAAATAACCCTATCCAAAAATGGGGTACAGAGCTAAACAAAGACTTTTTACCTGAAGAATTTCCGATGCCTGAGAAACACCTTAAAAAATGTTCAACATCATTAGTCATTAGAGAAATGCAAATCAAAACAACCCTGAGATTTTACCTCACACCAGCCAGAATGACTAAGATTAAAAACTCAGGAAACGGCAGGTGTTGGCGAGTATGTGGAGAAAGAGGAACACTCCTCCACTGCTGATGGGACTTCATGCTAGTACAACCACTCTGGGAATCAGTCTGGAGGTTCTTTTGAAAACTGGACATGATACTTCCGGAGGACCCAGCCATACCACTCCTGGGCATATACCCAGAAGATTCTCCAGCATACAATAAGGATACATGCTCCACTATGTTCATAGCAGCCTTATTTATAATAGACAGAAGCTGGAAAGAATCCAGATGTCCCTCAATGAAAGAATGGATACAAAAATGTGGTATATATACACAATGGAGCACTATTCAGCCATTAGAAATAAGGAATTCATGAAATTCTTGGAGAAATGAATGGAGCTGGAGAACATCATACTACGTGAGGTAACCCAGTCTCAAAAGAATACCCATGGTATGCACTCACTGATAAGTGGATATTGGCCTAGAATCTTGGGACACCAAAGACACAATCCACATACCAAATGATGTCCGACAAGAAGGAAGGAGTAGACCCTGCTTCTGGAAAGGCTCAAAGGATCATTGTAGGGGAATACCAGAACAGGAAAGTGTGAAGGGGTGGATGGGGTAACAGGAGGAGGAAAAAAGGTATGTGAGACCTTTGGGGGGCAGGGAACCAAAAAAAGGGAAATGAAATGTAAATATAGTATATATCCAATAAAAATATTTAAAAAACTGAATTTATTAAATTCTTAGGCCAATGGATGGAACTAGAAAATATTCTGAGTGAGGTAACCCAATTATAAAAGAATATACATGGTATGCACTCACCAATCAAATGAAGCCCAAGAAGAAGGAATATCAAAATGTGGATCCTTCGGTCCCTTCTTGGATACCCTTCTTAGAACAGGTATCATTATACTAAAGGAAGTATATTCAGAGACAAAGTGTGGAGTAAAGACTGAAGGAAAGACCACTTAGAGACTACTGCACCTGAGGATCCATCCCATATACAGTTATCAAACCTAGACACTATTGCAGATACCAAGAAGTGCTAGCTGACAGAAGCCTGATATAGCTGTCTCCTGAGAAGCTCCACCAGTATTAGCAAATACAGGGGTTGATGCTCTCAACAAGCTGTTGGACTGAGTACAAGATCCCCAATGGACAAGCTAGAGAGAGAACTGAAGTTGCTGAAGGAGCTTGTATCCCCATAGGAGACACAATAATAAGAACTTACCAGTAATCCCAGAGCTCCCAGGAACTAATCCACCAACCAAAGTGTACACATGGTGGGACCCATGGCTCCAGCTGCATATGTCACAGAGGATGGCATTCTTGGACATCAAGAGAGGAGAGGCCCTTGGAGAAGGCTCAGTGCCACAGTATAGGGAAATGCAAGCACAGGGCAGCAGGATGGGCAGGTTGGTGAGCAGGGAGAGGCAGGAAGGGATAGGGGTTTGGGGAGTGGAAACCAGGAAAGGGGATAACATTTGAAATGTAAATAAAAATAATATATAATAAAAATTTTAAAAAGAGGTTCTAAATGTTCTCTATAAAGTCTAATTCCATTACATGCATGTAGTAACAATAGGGGTGGATGTTTTCCATTTTGCAAAATTTGAAATACAAATATATGTACACCATAACTTCATCAACTTGCTTATTAAACAAAAATGGAGAATAAACACACCAAGGGACAGATTAAATAATGAGCTGTTAACTCCAACTTTTCTTAATGTTGGTGAAAAGAGAATAATCGCACTCGAGACACACTGTATTATTGAAAACACTGAGGAACTAGGCCAACCAATATATAAGTATGTGTTGACATTAGGATGAAAACGTGCAACAGCTTTAAGATGGGGAAGGGCTTATGTTTATCTATCTACAGGAAATGATAATATATGGTTGTCAACAATAAGATTAGACCTGACCTGGAAAAACCTCTTGCCAGCTGAGATATGAATGTCTTTACAAACCAAATAAGTCTGGGTGATTTACTCTCACACAATCTGCTACTGATTTCTCCAAAATATTCATAAATATCGACTTCAAAAGGGCAGCCCAAAAGACTCTTAAAACACAAAAAATTGACAGACACCACACTGACTGGACCAAAAAATAAAAACAAAAAAACAGAGAATAGATGAACAACATTCAGACTGGATAATGACAGACTGGGCAATAAATTCTACAATCTGTTTTGTTTTTTCAGATTAACAATATTTTTCTCCGTAGGCCACAAAGAGGCAATCTCTGCCCCAATTCATTATGAAGCAGTCATAAGACTGTCAGGAGCCATAATGCAACAAGCTAATAACTAGCAGGTGATCATCCTGAAATGGCCTGCTTTGGATTATTATATAATCTATGACAGGTGTGCCTTTAATAAGCCAGGATATAAGGGATTCATTTTAGGAAAGATTCATGCTATTAATATGCTTTTCCTGCTATTGTTAAACATATATTACAATCACTAAATTACAGCACATCCCTTTGGAGCAGATCTCTGCAGATGTACTGTTTTGTAGTGATGCTATATAGACAAATAGATGACTTAAGTCTTTTTTGTTGTTGTTGTTTTTCAAGACAGGGTTTCTCTGTGTAGCTCAGGCTGTCCTGGAACTCACCTTGTAGAACAGGCTGGCCTCGAACTCAGAAATCCGCCTGCCTCTGCCTCCCAAGTGCTGGGATTAAAGGCATGCGCCACCACCGCCCGGCCAACTTAAGTCTTAATGATAAGCCTATAACAATTCCTAAAATTATATCTGTGATTATTAAGCTCTTTTACACCAGGACTGCTATTATGCCCTTTTCTGGTACTCAAAGCTGCCATGAGAAATCTCCCAGTCTCCCATGTGTCACCGGTTACTTGCTCTTAGATATTAACCAGACTTTCTCCTACTCAGACCACATTTCAAGAGGTTATAAAACAATTAACCAAAGGTCATAAAATGGAACTTACTATTCAGTATACATGCTAGGACAGAACATAAAATATTGACTGGGCTTATCTATACAAAACTTCACTTGCAGTTATGGTTTTAAACCTTAGGTGAACCTCTGGAGCACAGACAGGTGATGGATGTTTAGCTAGATCCTAATTGATATGCATGTAAACATTCTCTGTTGTAAACTTCTATATAAATTTATGATTTGTTTTTTTTTCGTGTGTGTGTGTGTGTGTGTGTTTTTTTTTGTGTGTGAGCTTGTAATAACTTTGTAGCATGTGATCTTGTATTCTGAACGATGTTTAGTTGCTGAAGACAAAGAGAAGATTCAGTACTATGGTGAGAGGAATGGAGATAAGAAGAAATGAGCTAAAAAGAAATGAACTGTAAGAGGGAATTGAGGTGTGGAGACATTTTTATACAGAAGACCTTTGAGACAGAATTGAACTCAAGAAAAACTTAGAAATATAGGCATAGCTTTTGGGGAAAAGTCATTAAGAGTAAGAGCATTGTTGTGACTTCAGGGCAAGAGAAAAGAACAAGATTAGAAGGAGAGTGGAATAATTTTGAAACTGTCAAGTGGACAAAACTGCAACCAACAAATTAGGAAAGATCTTCACTAACCCTACATCAAACAGAGGGCTAATATTCAATGTATACAAAGAACTCAAGAAGTTAGACACCAGAGAGCCAAACAACTTTATTAAAATATGGGGTACAGAGCTAAACAAAGAATTTTCACCTGAAGAACTTCAGATGGCTGAGAAGCATCCTATGAAACGTTCAACACCATTACTCATTAGGGAAATGCAAATCAAAACAACCTTGAGATTCCATCTCACACCAGTCAGAATGGCTAAGATTAGAAACTAAGGAGACAGCAGGTGTTGGCGAGGATTTGGAGAAAGAGGAACACTCCTCCACTTCTGGTGGGATTTCAAGCTGGTACAACCACTCTGGAAATCAGTCTGGCAGTTCCTCAGAAAACTGGGCATGACTCCTTCCAGAGGACCCTGCTATACCATTCCTGGGCATATACCCAGAGGATTCCCCAGCATGTAATAATGATACATGTTCCACTATGTTTATAGCAGCACTATTTATAATAGCCAGAAGCTGGAAAGAACCCAGTGTCCCTCATTGCAGGAATGGTTACAAAAATATTTTATATATACACAATGGAGTACTATTCAGCAATTAGAAACAATGAATTCATGAACTTCTTAAACAAATGGATTGAGCTGGAGAACATCATCCTAAGTGAGGTAACCCATTCTCCAAAGAACACTCATGGTATGCACTGATAAGCGGATATTAGCCTAGAAGACTGGAATACCTAAAACATAATCCAAATTTCAAATGATGTCCAAGAAGAAGGAAGAAGTGGCCCCTAATTCTAGAAAGTCTTAGTGCAGCAGTGTAGGGAAATACCAGAACAGGGAAGAGGGGAGGGTGGATGAGGGAACAGGTGGAGAGAAGAGGGCTTATGGGACTTTCGGGGAGGGGAGAGCCAGGAAAGGGGGAAATCATATGAAATGTAAATAAAGAATATATCGAATAAAAAGAAAATGAAAAAAGAAGAAAAAATGAAGAACACTGAGTGCTCTTCAAGAGGTCATGAATTTAAAATAAAAACTATAGGTAACATAGCAATTAAGAAAGCAGTGTGCAGAATGCAGAGGGGATAAGCATGGATTTAATTCTTTTAGCAATAAAAGGGTGGAAGCATTTTCTTTCTCTATGCAATAAAGACTGCAGATCTTTCTCATCCAGAATGAGTGAGTTCTTTTTGCACCCATGCTTGATCTTTTGCTTCATATGGATATGTAAGTATGGATATTTGTTTTAAGTATGCAACTGTGAGAAGGTATGCATATGTGTGTGTAAGTATGTAATTGTGAGAATGCATGCAAGCTGGGCCCAACTGGAATTGAAAGGAAAATTATGAATGAGCAAGCATGCAGCTGTGTATGAACTTATGTGAGATAATACATGTTCACTAATGTAAAAGTTTTGCTTTCTGAAAAAGTAATTTTCTTCAACTGGATCAAAAGAAATTTATTGCTCCAAACTTCCCCCTAGCCTGATGAACAAGAGGCATCTGTACAATAGGGAAAAGGCTCTAGCAATTAATCCTTTACTTAATCTCTTGCTGTTTTGGATGAGGTGCTAAGTGCCTGAAACTAGAGTCTCTGACCTCAGAGGAACACAGAAGGCAAGTCAGTAACAATAGAATAGTAACTTAAACTTATATAAGAAAACTTTTTATCATACAACAACCCTAAATATCTTATAAGACAAAGCCCTACCCCTGAATCTCACAAGACAGACTTATCCCCTTCTTACACACTTCCCTCTCTACTGCCTCAAGAAGATCCCACAGGAAAAAAGAAAAACTGCCCCCCTAACCCGCTGGAGCTATCCTCTGGCAGAAGACCACCTTCATTATGACATAAGTTGGGATGGATGGTTTTGGTTCTTTCATGTGTTATGATTGCTACCATCTAGAGTGGTAGGCTTAAACCACTGTATATTAGTAGAAATTTAAGGTGGCTTGGTTTTCACTGTATACCAATAAGAATTTAAGGTTGTTTTGTTTTTATTCAATATTGATAGAAACTTATAGTTGATTTATTTGAATTATTCTATACCGACGGTAATTTAAGTTTCTTTTGTTTGAGTTATTGTATATTAATAGAAATTTGAAAATTCCATTCCTTTTGATGGCCCTCAGGGCTTCACTCCTGACTACCTCCAATACATGATCATGCGCCCCTTCTACCTTCCTTCCCCCTTCCATCTGTGACCCAGGTCTCTCTCTCTCTCTCTTCCTTCTGTGATTACTTTCTTCCCCATTTTAAGTTGGATTGAATTGTCCACTTGTTAAACTTCTTAAGCATTGTAGGTTATATCCTAGGTATGCTGTCCTTTTTGGCTAATATCAGCTTATTAGGGAGTGCATACTCTGCATGTTTTTGGAGACTGGGTTCCCTAACTCGTGATAATATTTTCTAGATACATCCATTTGTCTGCAAAACTCATTCTTAATAGCTTAATATTACTCCATTGTATAAATTGACCACAGTTTCTGTATTTATTCTTCATTTGAGGGACATCTGGGTTGTTTTCAGCTTCTGTATAATACAAATATGGCCACTATGCACATAGTAGTGGATGAGTCCCTGTGGCATAGTAGGACATCTTTCAGGCATATGCCACATGAGTGTATTTTCAAGTAGATATGTTTCCAGTTTTCTAAGGAACCACCAGATTGAGTTTCAGAGTATTTGTTCCAGTTTGTATTCCCAACAACAATGGAGGAGTGTTCCTTATAATCTTCCATTTCTCTACATTCACACCAACATGTGCTATCACCAGAGTTCTTGATATTAGCCATTGTGATTGTTGTAAGGTGGAATTTGGGGTCATTTTTATATTACATTTTCCTGATCATTAAGGACTTTGGATACACAAGTACTTCTTGTCCTTTTGAAATTCCTCTATTTTGAATTCTGTGTTTAGTTCTATGTACCATTTTTGAATGGATTGCTTGGGTTCTTTGGAGGTAAGGTTCTTGAATTATTTATATATTTGAATAATAGCCCTCTGTTAGATGTGGGGTTAGTGAATATTTTTTGCCCAATCTGTAGTTTATCAATTTGTCCAACTGACTATGTCCTTTGCATTACTAAAGCTATTCGATATTATGAGGTCCCATTTATCAATTGTATGACTTAGTGCCTCTGCCATTGTGGATCAGTTCAGGAAATTTCCCTATGTGCTAATGAATTTGAAGTTATTTTGGATCTTCTTTATTAGATTCAGTGTATCTGGTTTAATGTCAAGTTTGTTTTGTTAGACTATATTGCACATAAGCTGAATATTTAAATTGTACTGTAAATTCTAATTTTATAGCTCTTATAATTTTTGAATGGAGAATATTAAACCAAAAGGGGTTACAATGTGTAGTGGAAGTTTCTGGATTTGTCAGATGATACAAACTCATGGGGTATTGCTGATACAGACTAATATCATGAGACCAACTCACATGGTGTTTTGCTGAGGCAATACTATTGGGAGAACACTTGATGTTTGGAGAAAATGTGAAAAGGACCAAAGGACAGTGACCATGTGCTTGGAAAGCCAGAATTGCAGTGCTTCTTGGTCTTGCATCATCATCTTCAATGATCTTTGTTTCATTAAAAGAGGCATGGCAGAGAACTTTGGGCATCACAACAGGACTTGGTTGCTTTCTCTGACTCATGTCTCTTAGGTAGAGGCCTGATGGTTTCTGCTATATCCTGCCCCTGCTGCTGTTTTGTGTTTGCTCTCCTGAAACTACTGAACTAGATGACTGGTATCCTTACACAGAGAGATTGGAATTACCCCAAGAACTATTTCTAAACAGATATACATCCCCTGCTCTATTTACCATATTTTCTCCCCTTCCTTTGGATGGTTGGCTAAAAGAGGGGAAGGGAAATGATCAAAGCATTTCAGAACCCTTATTAAAAGTATTTATTAAAAATCTAATCCTGCATTCTGGTCACTTCTCCACCTAGGCTAGGTCAAAGGGCTTATATCCTCCTGAAACCTACAAAATGGCAGGAGGTCCACATTAACCAGGGTCACAGACTGCTTGTCTCCCAGGAGGTTTACAGTGATCAAAGACAGAGGAGATGTTCTTTAACCAGGGTAACTGTCCTTTTGGTCTCAGCTCCATATGCAACTAGGACAGATCCTGCCACAGGAGCCAAAAGACTGCTGGTATCCAAAGATGTTAACCCTGGCCAAGAACACAGATCTCTCCTAACCAGCGACATAAGGGGTCTGCTCTAATCAGAATCCTAGTAACCCAACACCCATAAACCAGAGAAAGCAGTGTCTGCCTTCCAGAAGACTGGCTCTAACACAGGTCAAAGAGCTCTAACTGCCTCCAAGGAGACTTTCTCCAGTCAGAGACACTCAGGGCAGTTCACACCAAAGATAACCAGATGGCAAACCACAAACACAAGAATATAAGTAACAGAACCCAATGGAATTGGAGACAATAAAAGTTCACCTACCTGCATCACACACAACAGCTAGCCTTGGATAACCTAACACACATGAAAACCAAGATTATGGTCAAAAAATCCGATCTCCTGAAGATGATAGAGGCCTTTATGGGAGATATAAATAATTCCCTTAAAGAAATACAGGGGGTGGGGGGAAGAGAAAACAAGTAGAAGCCTTTAAAGAGGAAACAAACCCCATAAAGTTATCCAGGAAAATAATAACAAACAGGGGATGGAAGTCTACAAAATGATTCAAAACCTGTAAATAGAAATGGCAACAATAGTGGATTACATTGATGGATTTCCGTATATTGAGCCATCCCTGCATCCCTGGGATGAAGCCAAATTGATCATGGTGTATGATCGTTTTGATGTGTTCTTGGATTCGATTGGCAAGTATTGTATTTAGTATTTTTGCATCAATATTCATAAGAGAGATTGGCCTGTAGTTCTCTTTCTTAGTTGGATCTTTCTGTGGTTTTGGTATTAGGCTATTTGTGGCTTCATAGAATGAGTTGGGTAGTATTCCTTCTGTTTCTATTTTGTGGAATAGTTTGAAGAATATTGGTATTAGGACTTCTTTGAAGGTCTGATAGAATTCTGCACTAAAACAATCTGGTCCTGAAATTTTTTTGGTTGGAAGACTTTCTATGACCCCTTCTATTTCTTTGGGGGTTATGGGTCTGTTTAGATGATCTATTTGATCCTGATTTAATTTTGGTATTTGATTCCTGTCTAGGAAACTGTCCATTTCCTCCAGATTCTCCAGTTGTGTTGAGTATAGGATTTTGTAGTACGATCTGATGATTTTTTGAATTTCCTCAGTTTCTGTTGTTTTATCCCCCTTTTCATTTCTAATTTTGTTAATTTTAATACTGTCTCTGCGCCCTTTGGTAAGTCTGGCTATGGGTTTATCTATCTTGTTGATTTTCTCAAAGAACCAGCTCCTGGTTTTGTTGATTCTTTATATGGTTCTCTTTGTTTCAACTTGATTGATTTCAGCCCTGAGTTTGATGATTTCCTGTCTTCTACTCCTCCTGGGTGAAATAGCTTCATTTTGTTCTAGGGCTTTCAGGTGCGCCATTAAGTTGCAAGTGTATGCTCACTCCTATTTCTTTTTGGAGACACTCAGGACAAACTCAAAGAAAAAAACCACATGGTCATCTCATTGGATGCTGAAAAAGCATTTGACAAAGTTCAGCATCCTTTCATGCTTAAAGTCTTGGAAAGAACAAGAATTCAAGGCCCATATCTAAACATAGTAAAAGCAATTTACAGCAGACTGATAGCCAACATCAAAGTAAATGGAGAGAAACGTGAAGAAATCCCACTGAAAGCAGGGACTAGACAAGGCTGCCCCCTCTCACCGTATCTCTTCAATATAGTACTTGAGGTACTAGCTAGAGCAATTCGACAACCTAAGAAAGTCAAAGGGATACAAATTGGAAAGGAAGAAGTCAAACTATCACTATTCTCAGATGATATGATAGTATACTTAAGTGACCCAAAAAACTCCACCAGAGAAATCCTACAGCTGATAAACAACTTCAGCAAAGTGGCTGGTTATAACGTCAACTCAAGCAAATCGGTAGCCTTCCTATACACAAAAGATAAGCAGGCTGAGAAAGAAATTAGGGAAATGACACCCTTCAAAATAGCCACAAACAATATAAAGTATCTTGGTGTGACTCTATCCAAACAAGTGAAAGATTTATATGACAAAAACTTCAGGTCTCTGAAGAAGGAAATTGAAGAAGACCTCAGAAAATGGAAAAATCTTCCATGCTCGTGGGTTGGCAGGATTAATATAGTTCAAATGTCAATCTTGCCAAAAGCAATATACAGATTCAATGCAATCCCCATCAAAATCCCAACTCAGTTCTTTATAGAGTTAGAAAGAGCAATTCTCAAATTCATCTGGAATAACAAAAAACCCAGGATAGCTAAAACTACCATCAACAGTAAACGAACTTCTGGGGAAATCAATATCCTGGACCTCAAGAAATACTACAGAGCAGTAGTGTTAAAAAACTACATGGTATTGGTACAGTGACAAGAAAGTGGATCAATGGAATAGGATTGAAGACCCAGAATTGAACCCACATATATATGGCCAATTGATATTCGACAAAGTAGCTGAAAACATCCAGTGGAAAAAAGATAGCCTTTTCAACAAACGGTGCTGGCTCAACTGGAGGTCAACATGCAAAAGAATGAGAATTAATCCACTCTTATATCCTTGCACTAAGCTCAACTCCAAGTGGATCAAGGACCTCCAAATAAAACTAGACACACTAAAACTAATAGAAAAGAAACTGGGGAAGACCCTTGAGGACATTGGCTCAGGGGGAAAATTCCTGAACAGAACACCAATCGCTTATGCTCTAAGATCAAGAATAGACAAATGGGACCTCATAAAATTACAAAGTTTCTGTAAGGCAAAAGACACTCTCAAAAGGACAAATCGGCAACCAACAAATTGGGAAAAGATCTTCACCAACCCCACATCCAACAGAGGGCTAATATCCAATGTATACAAAGAATTCAAGAAGGTACACCCCAGAAAACCAAATAACCCTATCCAAAAATGGGGTACAGAGCTAAACAAAGACTTTTCACCTGAAGAAATTCGGATGGCTGAGAAACACCTTAAAAGATGTTCAACCTCATTAGTCATTAGAGAAATGCAAATCAAAACAACCCTGAGATTTCACCTCACACCTGTCAGAATGGCTAGGATTAAAAACTCAGAAGACATCAGGTGTTGGCGAGGATGTGGAGAAAGAGGAACACTTCTCCACTGCTGGTGGGACTGCAAGCTGGTACAACCTCTCTGGAAATCAGTCTGGCCATTCCTCAGAAAACTGGACATGATACTTCTGGAGGATCCAGCCATACTACTCCTGGGAATATACCCAGAAGACTCCCCAGCATGCAATAAAGATACATGCTCCACGATGTTCATAGCAGCCTTATTTATAATAGCCAGAAGCTGGAAAGAACCCAGATGTCCCTCAACGGAGGAATGGATACAAAAAAATGTGGTATATATACACAATGGAATACTATTCAGCCATTAGAAACAATGAATTCATGAAATTCTTAGAGTAATGGATGGAGCTGGAGAACATCATTCTAAGTGAGGTAACCCAGTCTCAAAAGAATACCTATGGTATGCAGTCACTGATAAGTGGATATTAGCCTAGAATCGTGGGACACCAAAGACACAATTCACATACCGAATGATGTCTGACAAGAAGAAAGAAATGGACACTAATGCTGGATAGGATCAAAGCATCAGTGTAGGGGAATACCAGAACAGGGAAGTGGGAAGTGGTGGATGAGGGAACAGGGGCTGGGAAAAGTGCATGTGGGACCATAGGGGGGTGGTTAAACAAAAAAAGGGAAATGAAATGTAAATATAGAATATATCCAATAAAAAAAGGAAAAAAAGCAATGGCAACAATAAAGAAAACACAAATAGAAGCAAACCTAGAGATGAACAACTTAGTAAAAAGATCGGGAGCTGCAGATGCAAGCATCTCCATAGTACCAGACTTAAAGAAGAGAATGTCATGTGTAGAATATACCATAGGACACATTGACACCTCAGTCAAAGGAAATACAAAGTGTAAAACGGTCTTAACCCCAAATAACCAGAAAATCCTGGACAAATGTAAACATCAGTCCTTTAATAATAGGAAAAGAAGAGGGTAAAGATTCCCAGCTCAAAGAGCTAGAAAAAAATAATAGAAGAAAATTTCCCTAACTTATAGAAAGAGATAGCTATAAATGTATAAGAGCCTACAGAAGGCGAAATAGTTTGTACCAAAAATGAAAATCCTTTTGTCTCATAATAATCAAAACACTAAATGCACAGAACAAAGAAAGAATATTAATATGATGTAAGGGGAAAAGGCCACGTAACATAAAGACAAACCTATCAAAATTACACCAACATTGGCAACTGAGACACTAAAACCCAGATGATCTTGGCAAGATGTATTCCAGAATCCAGGGGTACAAAACTACCAGCCAAGGTTACTGTAACCAGCAAAAATCACAATTACCATAGATGGAAAAACCAAGTAATTCCATGACAAAACCAAATTTAAAAAATATTTGTACACAAATCCAATTCTACAAAGGATAGTAGATGGAAACCTCTAACACAAGAGGGAAACCGCCCTCTGGAAAAAGCAAGAAATTGAACATCTCACAGAAAACTCAAAGCAATGGAATCAGACACACATGATAACACCTCCAGCAAAAACAAAAACAAAAATGAAAACAAAAAACAAAACATCCCAGAACTAACAATTATGTCTCTTTATTATTTCTCAACATCAGTCGACTCTATTCCCCAATAAAAAGACACTGGCTGAAAGACTGCATGTAAAAGGTATATATCATTCTGCAGCATACAAGAAACACACCCCAGAAATAAAGACAGGCAAAACTTCAGAAAAAAAGAATGAAAAAGTTTTCCAAGAAAATCATCCCAAGAAACAAGCTGGAGTTGCCATTATAATATCCATTAAAATAGACTTTCAACCAAAACTTATCAAACAAGGTGGGGAGGGACACTCCAATTCATCAAAGGAAAAATCCACCAAGAGGAAATCTCAATTCCTATCATTTATGGCCCAAATGAAGGAGCACCCACATTGGTAAACGAAACATTACGAAAGCTTAAAACAAACATTGAACATCATACATTAATAATGGGAAAACTTGAACTCCCAACACGCATAGGGGTGTGGAAATAGAAATAAAACCAAAAAACAATGAAAGTAAGAGAAATTATGAACTAAAGGGATTTAGCCAATACATACAGAATATTTCATCCCAAAACAAGCAAATATACCATGGTCTCAGCACTACAAGGAATTTTCTCCAAAATTGACCATAATTGGACACAATAGAAGCCTGAATTTAAAAAACAGAGGATTAAAATAATCCCATCTGTTGTATCAGATGACCATGTATTACAGCCAGACTATAATAATAACAAAAACAATAGAAACCCCATATATTCCTGGAAACTGTACAACTTTCTACTCAGTGACATCTTGGACAGTGGAAAAAATAAGAAATTGAAGACTATATAGAATTTAATGAAAATGAAAACACAACATAACCAAACATATGGGACACAATGCAAACTGTGCTGAGAGGAAAATTCACAGTTTTAAGTGCCTCAAAAAGAAATTAGAGAGGTGCCATACGAGCAACTTAACAACACATCTGAAAGCTCTAGAACAGAAAGAAGAAACACGTGCAATAGGAACAGACCATAGTCAAACTCAGAGCTGAAATCAACCAGTTAGAAACAAAGAAAATGATACAAAGAATCAACAGACCAAAAGAGCTGGTTCTTTGAGAAAATAACACGATAGATAAACCCTTAGGCAAATTAAGGGCACAGAGACAGTATCCAAACTGACAAAATCAGAAATGAAAAAGAAAACTGAGGAAATTCAAAACAATCATCAGAACCTATTACAAAATGATATACTCTACAAAACTGTAATATCTAGATGAAACAAAAGATATTTCTAGAGAGAAAGCATGTACCAAATTTGAACAAAATTAAATAAAATATATAAACTATCCCAAAAACTACTAATGAAGTTGAATAGTCATTAAAAACCATGCAGCCAAAAGAATCTCAGGGCCAGATGGTTTTAGTGCAGAATTCTACCCCAAATATAAGAAGAGCTAATACCAATACTCCTTATACTATTCCACAAAATAAAAACAGAAGGAACAACACCTAATTTATTCTATGAAGGCACAGTTCCTTTGATATATAAACCACAAAAAGACCCACAAAAGAAAGAGAACTTCGGCACAATTTTACTACTGAATAGTGATGCAATAATGTTTAATAAAATTCTCACAAATCAAATCACAGAACACAACATAATTCATCATTCACCAAGATCAAGTAAGCTTCATCCCAATGATGAAAAGTTGGGTCAATATATGAAAATCTATCAATGTAGTACATTACATAAACAAACTCAAGAAAAAAGTTATATTATTATCACATTAGATACTAAAAAATACTTCAAAATTAAGCAATACCTCTCCATGTTAAAAGTCTTGGAGAGATTAGGAATTCATGGACCATAACTAGAGATGATTAAACAGTATAAGCAAACCAATAACCAACATGAAATTAAACTGAGAAAAATTAGAAGCATTCCTACTACAATCAGGGATGAGAGAAGGCTGCTAACTCTCTCTGTATCCAAAAGAGTACTTAAAGTTCTATCTAGAGAAATTAGACAAAAGGAGGTAAACAGGTTAAAAGTTAGGAAGGAAAAAGTCAAAATATCCCCATTTGCACAAGATATGATAGGATGCATAAGTGACTCCAAAAATTCTACCAAAGAACTACAACTTATAAACACCTTTATAAATGTGGCAGGGTATAATGAAAGCAGTGTTAAGAGGAAAAATCATAGACCTGAGTGCCTCCAAAAAGAAACAGGAGAGAGCATATACTAACAACTTAACAGCACACCTGAAAGCTCTGGAAAATAAAGAAGGTATTTCACCCAAGAGGAGTAGAAGACAGGAAATCATCAAACTTAGGGTTGAAATCAATCAAGTTGAAACAAAGAGAACCATACAAAGAATCAACAAAACCAGGGGCTGGTTCTTTAAAAAAATCAACAAGATAGATAAACCCCTAGCCAGACTTACCAAAGGGCACAGAGGCAGATTCAAATCAACAAAATTAGAAATGAAAAGGGAGATATAACAACAGAAACTGAGGAAATTCAAAAAATCATCAGATCCTACTACGAAAAACTATGCTCAACACAACTGGAGAATCTGGAGGAAATGGACAATTTCCTAGACAGATAACAAATACTAAAATTAAATCAGGATCAAATAGATCACCAAAAGAGTCCCATAACCCCCAAGGAAATACAAAAGGTCATAGAAAGCCTTCCAACCAAAAAAACAAAAAAGCACAGGACCATACATGGTTTTAGTGCAGAATTCTATCAGACCTTCAAAGAAGACCTAACACCAATACTCTTCAAACTATTTCACAAAATAGAAACAGAAGAAACACTACCCAACTCATTCTACGAAGCCATAATTACCTTGATACCAACACCACACAAAGACCCAACTAAGAAAGAGAACTTCAGAACAATCTCCCTTATGAACATCGATGCAAAAATACTCAATAAAATTCTTGCCAACCGAATGTAAAAACACATCAAAACGATCATTCACCATTATCAAGTTGGCTTCATCCCAGGGATGCAGGGATGTTTCAATATATGGAAATCCATCAACATAATCCACTACATAAACAAACTCAAAGGAAAAAACCACATGCTAAAATTCTTGGAAAGAACAGGAATTCAAGGCCCTTCACAATAGCCACACACAATATAAAGTATTTTGGTCTGACTCTAACCAAACAAGTGAAAGATTTATATGACAAAAACTTCAGGTTTCTGAAGAAGGAAATTGAAGAAAACCTTAGAAAATGGAAATAATCTTCCATGCTCATTGGTTGGCAGGATTAATATAGTTAAAATGTCAATCTTGCCAAAAGCAATATACAGATTCAACACAATCACCATCAAAATTCTGACTCGAGAGTGAGAAAGAGCAATTCTCAAATTCATCTGGAATAACAAAAAACTCAGGATAGCTAAAACTATCATCAACAGTAAACGAACTTTTGGGGGAATCAATATCGCGGACCTCAAGCAATACAGAGCAGTAGGGTTACAAACTGCATGGTATTGGTACAGTGACGGGGAGGCAGATCAATGGAATAGGATTGAAGACCCAGAATTGAACCCACACATCTATGGACAGTTGATCTTCGCCAAAGGAGCTGAAAACATCCAGTGGAAAAAAGATAGCCTTTTCAACAAATGGTGTTGGATCAACTCGAGGTCAACATGCAGAAGAATGAGAATTGATCCGCATTAATCTCCTTGCATTAAGCTCAACTCCAAGTGGATCAAGGACCTCCACATAAAACCAGAGACATTAAAACTAATAGAAAAGAAACTGGGGAAGACCCTTGAGAACATTGGCTCAGGGGGAAAATTCCTGAACAGAACACCAATTGCTTATGTTCTAAGAGCAAGAATAGACAAATGGGACCTCATAAAATTACAAAGTTTCTGTAAGGCAAAAGACACTCTCAAAAGGAAATATCAGCAACCAACAAATTGGGAAAAGTTCTTCACCAACCCCATATCTGACAGAGAGCTAATATCCAATGTATACAAAGAACTCAAGAAGTTAGACCCCAGAAAACCAAATAACCCTATCCAAAAATGGGGTACAGAGCTAAACAGAGACTTTTCACCTGAAGAAATTCTGATGGCTGAGAAACACCTTAAAAAATGTTCAACATCATTAGTCATTAGAGAAATGCAAATCAAAACAACCCTGAGATTTCACCTCACACCAGTCAGAATGGCTAAGATTAAAAACTCAGGAAATGGCAGGTGTTGGCGAGGATGTGAAGAAAGAGGAACACCACTCCTACACTGCTGGTGGGACTGCAAGCTAGTACAACTACTCTGGAAATCAGTCTGGCGGTTCCTCAGAAAACTGGACATGATACTTCTGGAGGATCCAGCCATACCACTCCTGGGCATATACCCAGAAGATTCCCCAGCATGCAATAAGAATACATGCTCCACTATGTTCATAGCAGCCTTATTTATAATAGCCAGAACCTGGAAAGGACCCAGATGTCCCTCAACAGAGGAATGGATACAAAAAATGTGGTATATATATATATATATATATATATATATATATATACACACACACACACACACACACACACACACACATACAATGGAGTACTATTCAGCCATTAGAAACAATGAATTCATGAAATTCTTAGAGAAATGGATGGAGCTGGAGATCATCATACTAAGTGAAGTAACCCAGTCTCAAAGGAATACCCATGGTATGCACTCACTGATGAGTGGATATTAGCTTAGACTCTTGGGACATCAAAGACACAATTCACATATCAAATGATATCCGACCAGAAGGAAGGAGTGGACACTGGTGCTGGAAGGATCAAAACATCAGTGTAGGGGAATACCAGAATAGGGAAGTGAGAAGTGGTGGATGCGGGAACGGGTGAGGGAAAAGGGCATGTGAAACCTTTGGGGGATGGGGAACCTGAAAAAGGGAAATGAATTGTAAATGTAGAATATAATCAATAAATTATATATATATATATGTATATATATATGTATATATATATTTCCCTTTAAAAAGTGGCAGGGTATAAAATTAACTCAAATCAGTAGACTTCCTTTATGCAAATGATAAACAGCTTGTGAAATTAGGGAAACAACAATGTCCACAATAGCCACAAATTGTACTACATATCTCCATGCAACTATTTCTAAGCAAGGGAAATATTTGTACAATAAGAACTTAAAGTACTTGAAACAATATATGAAAGAAGAGTGCAGAAGATGGAAAGATATCCCATCCTCATGGATTACCAGGATTTACATAGGAAAAACGGCCATCTTAGCAAAAGCAATCTACTTATTCAATCTATTCCCCATCAAAATTCCAACTTTAATTCTTCATATACATGGAAAGAATAATTCTTAAGTTCATATGGAAAAAAATATCCAGTGTAGCTGAAACAATTCTCAAAAATACAATATCTTTTGGTGCCTTCAGGCCAGGCAGTGTTCTGCCAATTCATAACAACATACAGCTTGTCTGCTCCTATGAACATACCAGTCTGAAGACCTCCAAGTTCCACTGCATGTACACCAATTTATAAGGGACCCTCACAAACAGCCACAGCCACTTGGACTCCTGAGGAGCCCACCAGACATGGAACACATCAAACTCCCCTCCAAATCCCTGCCCTCTAACTTCCAGTCCACTTCCAGCCAGCACATTCTAGTGGGGCAGGTCACCAGTCTGAAGGCCTCATTGGTGTTCTGTTATACATAGGGCAACAGACTCTACAGTATAAAAATATCCCAGGAGAACAGCAACAACCTGAGAAACAGCTTGACTGCTCTACCCAACAATCTGTAGGCCTCCCAAGTGATCTGATACAGTCAGGGCAACAGGTCACTGGAGTACCCCTTTGAAGACTCCACAGTTCAGAAGGCCTCGGAAGCAGTCTGTTACAGCCAGGGCCACAGGTCTACCAGGAGACCTGCAGCAAATCAGGAACACAAGAAGCAGTCTACAGACAGACACACAGACCAACATAGTACAAGGATATCCAGATGGTGATAGAAAAGCAGAAGTACATTAACTACATAAGGCAATATACATTGGCATTATCAGAACTTCGTGCTCCCATCACAGCAAGCCCTGGATACCCAACAAACCTGAAAATCAAGGTGAACTAAAATCTTATCTCTTGAAGATAATAGAGTTCTTTATGAGTATAAATAACACACTGAAAGAAATACAGGAAAACACAGGAAAAGAGGTAGAAGCCCTTAAAGAGGAAACATAAATCCCTTAAAGAAACACAGGCTATTGAACATCATGGACCAAAACCTAAAAGTAGAAGTAGAACTAATAAAGAAAGTCAAATGCAGGCAATCCTGGAAATGGTGATCCTAGAAAAGAGGTCAGGGATTACAGATATAAGCATCACAAACAGAATATTAGAAATAGAAGAGAGAATCTTAGGTGTAGAAGATTCTTAGAAGACATTGAAACAACTCTCAAAGAAAATTTAAAATGAAAAATCTCCAAAACCAAAGCATCTAGGAAATGCAGGACACAATGATAGAACCATATAAAAAATAATTGCGCCGGGCATGGTGGCACACGCCTTTAATCCCAGCACTTGGGAGGCAAAGGCAGGCAGATTTCTGAGTTTGAGGCCAGCCTGGTCTACTGAGTGAGTTACAGGACAGCCAGGACTACACAGAGAAACCCTGTCTCGGAAAAAAAATTGGTCAATAAGACCAAACGGCAATCAACAGATTGGGAATAGATCTTTACCAATCCTGAATCCAACAAAGGAGTAATATCCCATATATACAAAGAACTCGAGAAGTTAGACTCCAGAGAATCCAATAACCCTGTTGAAAATGGGGTACAAAGGTAAACAAAGAATTTTAAACCAAGTAATATGACCAAGAAGTGCCTGAAGAAATGTTCAAATTTCTCAGTTGTCAGAAAAAATTCAAATCAAACAACCCTAAAATTCTGACTCACACCAGTTAGAATGGCTAAAATAAAATTAAAACAAACAGGTGACAGAAAGTACAGGCCAAGATGTGGAGAAAGAATACTCCTCCATTGTTGGTGGGATTGCATGCTGGTAGAACCACTCTGAAATACAGTTTGGTGGCTCCTCAGAAAATTGAACATACTACTACAAGAGGACAGAGCTATACCCCTCCTGGACATACAAGCAGAAGATTCTCCATATGTGCTTGACTATGTTCACAGCAGCCTATTTAAAGCAGCCAGAAGCTGAAAAGAACCCAGATGTTTTTCAAACAAGCAATGAATACAGAAAACATGGTATATTTACAGAATGGAGTGTGACTCAGCTATTAAAAATGTTGAATTAATGAAATTCCTAAGTAAATGGATAAAGTAGAAAATATGCTGAGCAAGATCAATCATAAAATAACACACATAGTAAGCACTCAGTGAAAAGTGGATATTAGCCAAAAAGATTGAAATACCCAAAATAAAATTCAGAGACCACTTGAAGCTCAAGAAGGAAGTCAAAAATTAGGTCTTTCTCTTCTTCTGAGAAAAAGAACAACATATGCACAGGAGCAAATATGGAGATAAAGTGCAAAGCAGAGACTGAAGGAAAGGTCATCCATCCATAGACTGTCCCACCTTGGGATTGATCCCATATACAGTCACCAAACGCTGACATTATTTTTAATACCAAGAAATGCTTGCAGAATAGAGCCTTTCTCCTGAGAGGGTGCCTTGCAAATACAGAGGTGGATTCTCGCAACCAACCATTGAACTGAGAAGTGGGTCCCTAGGGGAGGAGTTAGAGGAAGTTGAAAGGGTTTGCAACTTCATAGGAAGAATATCAACCAACCAGATCCCCCAGAGCTCCTAGGGACTAAGCCATCAACCAAGAAGTACACATGTCTCCAGCTACATATGTAGCAGAGGATTGCTTTGTCAGGCATCAATGGAAGGAGAGGTCCTTGGTCCTAGAAAGGCTTGATAGATGTCCCAGTGTAGGAGGAATTGAGGTCAGGGAAGTGGATGTGGTGTGGATAGAGGAATGCCTTCATAGAAACGGGAAGGGAGGTTGGGATGGAGCTTCCCATGCGAGGCAGGGAGCGTGGAGGGCAATGGGAAAGGGGATAACATTTGAAATGTAAGAAATAAAAGAAAGCTTTTCTTTTTCTTTTTCTTTTTTTTTGATAAAAAAGAAAAAGAAAAAGAAAAGCAGCTTTCTTCAGTGTTACTAATTAAAAAGCAGGGATAAGGGAAGAGGATAGGCAGTTTGTGGAGGGGAAACTGGGAAGGGGATAATATTGAAATGTAAAGAAATAAAATAACCAATAAAAAAGTCCCTTAGTTCAAAGTTGATAACTAAATTGTTAAGTTTTAAGGTGAAATAGAATGCACTTAGCTAGAAAGAGAAATATCTCTAACAATAGACTATTGCTTGGTAGATATGCAGGGAATAATAAAGTTGTAAAATTATTATATTATGGTTATTTTCACAAATACTTAAAGAAGCTCTAATGAGTATTAAGTCTAAGTAGTAAGGTTACATGGAAATGAAAATGACTAGTCCATGAATTGTTTATTATGTGCAATAACAGTAGTTATTCAGTGGAGAAACTGGGGAACATTTTGACCTTGTGATCAAAATTAGCATTTCCAGTAGAGGGCAGACAGACATTGTGCTCTCCAAATGGGATATCTTCTAAAGGTCACCCCTATCATTGATGGAGCATCCCAGCAGCTGGGAGTGCATAGCTTGAATCTAATTATGAGGGGACATCAGACCAAAATAATCCAGAGCCTTCTGTAAAATAACTGACTAGTATCCTTCAAGCTATCGATGCTATGAAACACATAGCAAAGAGATATTCCAGATTACAAGTTAAGGGGATATAAATAAAGATATCCCATAGTCCTCACCTAGATCTTGTACTATAGAGAAAGGCACCATCAAAGAGTAATGGCAAAATGAATGAAATGGGAAAATGACTTAAAGTTAAATAAAAGAATGAGGTTAAATAAAGGCACTTTAGTGCTATTGCATGTTCAGAGTCTGACAATGTACTGTGATTGACTTTCAAGCTCCCTTTAGTCCCATGCTCATACTATATATTTGCATGTGTTTATTTACATAAAGAGAAAACACTGAGCAAGGCTTGCCTTTTCATTTTATTCCTCACATGTAGTTTAGGAAAGAAAAAAAAAAGAAATAAAAGAAAGCAAAAATAAGTATATGATGAGAAATTTAAGACTCTAAAGTAATAAATTGAAAAAGATATACAAGGACAATATGATCTCTCATGCATTGGTAGGATAAACAAAATAAAATAGGCCATCTTACCAAAAGCATTCTACAGACTCGATGAAATTCTCACCAAAATTCTAATGCAATTCTTACCAATCTTTTTTTTTTGAAGTTTTCTTTTTTTTATGTTTTTTTTTAGTTTTTATTTTCTATATTCTATGTTTACATTCCAAAGGCTTTCCCCTTTCCCAGTTCTCCCCACCAGATGTCCCATAATTCCTCTCCCACCCAACTGTTCCCCAATCATCCCCCCCCCAAGATTTCTCTGTTCTGGGTCTACAAAACTGGACCCAATCTTTACAGGCCCAGGGTCCTCTCCATTCTTCTTCTTGGGAGTCATTTGACTTACTAATTGTGCTTTGAGTATTTAGGGCTGCTGGGTTCATTAATATCCACTTATCAGTGATTGCATTTTATGTGTATTCTTTTGTGATTGGATTAGCTCACTTAGGATGATATTTTCCAGATCTTACCATTTATCTACAAATTGCATGAGTTCATTATTTTTAATTGCCGAGTAGTACTCCATTGTATAAATATACCACAATTTCTGTACCCATTCCTCTTTTGAAGGATATCTGGGCTCCTTCCAATTTCTGGCTATTATAAACAAGGCTGCTATAAACATAGTGGAGCATGTGTCTTTATTGTATGCAGGGGAATCCTTTGGGTATATGCCCAGGAGAAGTATGCCAGGGTCCTCTGGAAGTGACATGCCCAATTTTCTGAGGAACCGCCAAACTGAGTTGCAGAGCGGTTTTACCATTTTGCAATCCCACCAACAGTGGAGGAGTGTTCCTCTTTTTCAACATCCTCGCCAGCACTTGTTGTCTCTTGTGTTTTTAATCTTAGCCATTCTGACTGGTGTGAGGTAGAATCTCAGGATTGTTTTGATTTGCATTTCCCTGATGACTAATGATGTTGAACATCTCTTAAGGTGTTTCTCAGCAATCCGAATTTGTTCTGGTGAAAATTCTTTGTTTAGCTCTGTACCCCATTTTTTGATAGGGTTATTTGGTTCTTTGTGGTCTAACTTCTTGAGTTCTTTGTATATATTGGATATTAGCCCTCTGTCAGATGTGGGATTGGTGAAGATCTTTTCCCACTTTGTTGGTTGCCGTTTTGTCCTTCTGACAGTGTCCTTTGCCTTACAGAAACTTTGTAATTTTATGAGGTCCCATTTGTCAATTCTTGATGTTAGAGCATAAGCTATTGGTGTTCTGTTCAGGAACTTTCCCCCTGTGCCCATGTTCTCCAGGGTCTTCCCAACTTTCTTTTCTAATAGTTTCAGTGTGTCTGGTTTTATGTGGAGGTCCTTGATCAACTTGGAGTTGATCTTAGTACAAGGAGATAAGAGTGGGTCAATTCGCATTCTTCTGCATGTTGACCTCCAATTGAACCAGCAACATTTGTTGAAAAGGCTATCTTTTTTCAACTGGATGATTGTGGCTCCTTTATCAAAGATCAAGTGATCATAATTCTTGGGTTCATTTCAGGTCTTCAATCCTATTACATTGATCTACTTGCCTGTTGCTGTACCAATACCATGCAGTTTTTAACACAATTGCTCTGTAGTACTGCTTGAGGTCAGGGATATTGATTCCCCCAGATGTCCTTTTACTGTTGAGAATAGTTTTAGCTATCCTGGGTTTTTTGTTGTTCCAGATGAATTTTAGATGGCCATTTTTACTATATTGATCCTGCCAATCCAGGAGCAAGAAATATTTTCCATCTTCTGAGGTCTTCTTCGATTTCTTTCTTCAAGGACTTGAAGTTCCTGTCATACAGATCTTTTGCTTGTTTGGTTAGAGCAGGAATTCAAGGCCCATATCTAAACCTAGTAAAAGCAATATACAGCAGACCAGTAGCCAACATCAAGGTAAACGGAGAAAAACTTGAAGCAATCCCTCTAAAATCAGGGACTAGACAAGGCTGTCCCCTCTCGCCATATCTCTTCAATATAGTACTTGAGGTACTAGCTAGAGCAATTCGACAACAGAGGGAAGTCAAAGGGATACAAATCGGAAAGGAAGAAGTCAAACTTTCACTATTTGCAGATGATATGATAGTTTACTTAAGTGACCCAAAAACCTCCACCAGAGAACTCCTGCAACTGATGAACAACTTCAGCAAAGTGGCTGGCTATAAAATCAACTCAAGTAAATCAGTAGCCTTCCTATACGCGAAGGATAAGCAGGCCGAGAAAGAAATTAGGGAAATGACACTCTTCACAATAGCCACAAATGATATAAAGTATCTTGGAGTGACGCTAACCAAACATGTGAAAGATTTATACGACAAAAACTTCAGGTCTCTGAAGAGGGAAATTGAAGAAGACATCAGAAAATGGGAAAATCTTCCATGCTCGTGGGTTGGCAGGACTAATATAGTCAAAATGGCAATCTTGCCCATAGCAATATACAGATTCAATGCAATCCCCATCAAAACCCCAACTCAGTTCTTCATAGAGCTAGAAAGAGCAATTCTCAAATTCATCTGGAATAACAAAAAACCCAGGATAGCTAAAACTATCATCAACAGCAAAAGAACTTCTGGACCTAGGTTTATAACACGTATATATAATGTGTATGTGTGTGTGTGTTGTGTCATTTTCCCATAATTGAGATGCTTCTGTTGGTGGGAGAGGATACAAGTAGACCTGCAGTGTTTGATATGCCAGAGTTAGTTGGTACACAGGGAAGGCCTCCCCTTTCAGAGAAAAATAGAAGAAGGAATGAGGGGAAAGAGTATGTGGGGGTCTCTCGGTGTAGGGAGAGATTGTGATCAGATCAAAATTGAATAAATGAATAAATTAACAGAAATAAAAACAAAATCTAATATAAAATTTTCAATAGGTATATTAAAGTTGACTACAAAGATAAATTAAGGAGTTAAATGAAAAGAAACACCAAACATTAAGCGGAAATGAATGAATAAGGAAAGAAAATGTAAGTGAATTACCTTGTAATTAAATAGTAAACAGACAGTGCCATAAACATAAATATTGTGTGGTGTGATTCTCTTATGCCCACAGTTTTTCTTTGTAGTTATTTGATTACCTAGATAAAAAAACCAGTAGATTTTTGAGGTTAGTCAACTTCGGTCTGTGTGTTCTTAGTGTGCTATCAAAACATTGACTTCCATAGTCATTTATTCCCTTTTAGGGAGCTCTTGCACTAGTGTACATTCACTTCTTTTGGGTCTGGAATACCTTACTGACCTTCAGACAGCAGGCATATCTCTCTCATGATGTGGGGTAGATTCAGGCACCTAAGAACTATACTCTGAATATCACAGATCCAGTTCAAATCTTTACTGTAGTGTGCACTGGCTTCTGAGTGGAGTGACATGATATGCCAAGATATTCTATCCTAAGTCACAACAATCTGGAAATAGAACTTATCAAGAAAACCACCACCTGAAGATTGGATAACAGGATTGCACATGTACACAATATAACTTTATTTAGATATAACCAGAAATGGTATTTTGAAGTTTGCATGTAATATATAGAACTGGAGAAAACTGTACTGTGTGGGATAACTAAGATCCTGGTAGAGAAAAGTTATTTGATTTCTCTCATAGGCAAATATTAGTTTTGCTTTTATTTTTACTAATATCTTTTATAGGAAGGATTTGTAGTATGTAAAGTGCAAGATGTCCTTGGGCTCAGATATTAGCACGAGAGATGTTAGGAATGTTAAATGGACAGTGTTGTCTCTTCAAAGAAAGAAATGTATAGTATGCTTGCTGCCTAAATGTCTGTAAATGAATGTACTTAATAGCCTGATGACCACTGCACTACTCATATGATAAGACTGCATCTGTTTAAACTCTCAGGATTATCCTAGTCATCGCCCCATACAACCGTATTTTGAGTATACTTTGTCAGTCAATACAACCCATTTTAAGGGATATATCACAAGAATTTATGATTGAATTTTATGGGATCTTGGTGCCCTATTCCTTACTACTGAACTACTTGTTTTTGATAGATTCTGGGAAATAGGTGTGGGACAAGTACAACCAGGTAATATGGGCCTGAAGCAAGAGTGACATCGGTAAGTATCCAAACCCTGAAAATCTCATCTTGAGACTGACAGGGGTAAGGCTTTCCCCCTCCCTGTCCTGGGCCTGAAAGGTCTGCTGCATATGTCCTTGCAACCCCCTACTTCCACAATGGTTGATGCAGTCATGTAGCCTGTGACCAAATTACAGGCTTAACTTCCTCTCTCCCTACAAGGACATGTTCAGCAAGCACCTGGAATTCCTCCTCCTGCAAATGAAAATTTTCCATCAGTTCTCTTTCAGTCAAAAATGTTCACTTACTCTGAAAATACTAACTCCCCAAGCTTTATATAGCTATTATTACCCATTATTACTAACCTTGGAGGTGTGCACTTCTCCCTTGCACTGAGATTCTATGAAACCAAGTTTCTTTACTTTCCTTCTAACCTGGTGAACTATAATTCCTAAAACTCACCAGGGACGAAGCAGAACTAGGCCATAAAATATGTACTTATATACCCACTCCCTAGACAGCTATGTTCCAACAAGTAGTTTCTAACTTATATAACACAGATGGTCCTAGTTATCAAAATGTTAGTAAAAAAGACAAATACACAGAAATATGTAAAAGGGATTCATTGGGAATTGAGAATGTAATAGAGAGTAGAAAAAGTTTGGGAGGTGAGAATTGTTGAGCATGCACTGTGTGTGTGCGTGTGTGTGTGTGTGTGTGTGTGTGTGTGTAATTGTCAAAGAATGGATTTAATTAATGAAATAAAAATATGTGGAATACAGAAAAAGGCAGCTTAAAAAGGATGGCTTGTAACTATGAGTACATACACTGACATATACAAAATAAGAAAGCTGATTTTCTGTCCTACTTTTGTAAGAAAAAATAACTGACAAAAGAATGAAAATTATTAAAGCTCAGAGTTGGCTTAAATGTAATCTAATAAAAACTCTTTGAAGGGACAAGAGTAAAGCATTAGTTTTCATAATAGAAAAATATCATGACTTAGGATATAGATTTGTAGACAGTAATGTGTAAGGTCCTGGAATTAATTAGCAGCATTGCAAAAAATCATACAAACAAACAAACAGAAATGGAACAGTAGATATATTGAGAAATCTTAGCAGAACTAAGCAATATTAGGAGAAAAAGAAGCATATTAATGGAATTTAAATTGAAATGAGGTTATTATATCACATGTCCTTTTACTTACACAGAAAGTATAAACATCAATTTCTTTTCTTTATTAGATATTTGATTTATTTATATTTGAAATGTTATCCCCTTTCCTAACTTTCCTCCAACCACACCTTATCCTATCCCCCCTGCTCCTGCTTACCACCCTCCCCAGCTTTCCTAACCTGGCATTCCCCTACACTGGAGCTTCAACCCTTGATGGGACCAGTGGATCCTCCTTTCTTTGATGTTTGAAAAGGCTATCCCCTGCCACATATGTAGCTGGAGCCATGGGTCTCTCCATGTGTACTCTTTGTAAACATCAATTTCAAAGTTACAGTCTATTTTATTGGAGAATCTAGAAGAAACTATTCTGTTTATGGGAAGGGGTGACCTACTGAAGTGGAAACAAAATTAAATGGTGTAAATTTTAATAACAACTTTTGAGATTGCTGAAGTCAGAAAAATCTTACAGAAAACCAGTAGAATGTTGTTGAACCATGAAAATTGTAACACAAAATCAGTTGGAGATAAAATGTTAGATTAAAGAGAAGGCATCATGTCAATCCAAATGAGTTAAACAAGTACTATGTGGTGCTTCTACAAGTAGAAGATGATAAAATTATAATATGAATAAAGAACATCGAGAACTATGAAAGGCACATTAATAAGTCAGAGTTATAGAGTGGAGAATAGGACAGGGTGTGTAAATGCATAAAATAAGATTGGTGCGTCAACAGAGAATATGCAGCTCTCACATCAAAAGTAAGAAAAGATGATTTACTCTGAAGAAACTTCTGAATGACCATGACCTAGTAAAACAGGTTCACTATACTTGTAATATTATGTTTAATATGGTAAACATTTTATAAATTTTATAGTATGAGAGAACATTCAAACATAAATCATAAAGATGCTTTGAAATACTCTACTGAAAATATACAGTAAGCAATAACAGCAAAATGGGGAATCTTGAGGATCTGACATTGCCTAATAATGTTGTTACATGTTCATGAATGCTAAGGATTTCTTTGTACATTCAAAAAGATTTACCTGATAAACACAGAGATACTAGATCACATTCAGTGTTGAACAGTAAATGTCTACTTAGAAAGCTAAAAGACCATTTGATTGTGGACATACAAATGCCTAACTCCCTGCAATTATTTATGTAATAATCAGTAATGTAGAGCGTTTAATGTTATTGCAGCTTTTCTTGAGAACTTGAGTTATTGTGTAAGCACAAAAAAATATAAAAGTGACAATTACTTCACTTTCATTAAAATGCATCAATAACAGTAATATCAAAATCAGCATTTAGAAGACTGGGAATAAAAGGGATTCCTTGAACAGTTGTCTAGTTTTGTGTGGTGTTGTGGGGTGTGTGTGTGTGTGTGTGTGTGTGTGTGTGTGTGTGCTTTGAAATAAACCAAGCTAAGTAAGAAAAAAGGAACATGATTTCATTGATATTTGAAATTTCCACAGTTTACCTGAGAGAAGTACATGAGAGATTTGTAAGTGTCCAGTACAGTTATAGGTGCATATTAGACAAGCCCATGTCAAAGATGGCAAATTATATTTGACTATGGGAATATATAATTGTGTGTATAACAGAATAATTGCAATTATATTATCATGTACACTAGTTACGTGTGTTCATGAACAATACTCTAATATGAAATAATAATTTCATGCATATGTTAATTCTCAGGTTTACTATATGACTAATGTTAAATACTTCTAAACATATTATATTATGGAAATCATATGTAAGATTTTATCTGTCAAGTAAGTTAATTAATTAACAAGATTGAAAAATATTCAGGGATTATTATAATACAAAGAGTATTACATTCCCTTGAAATATTATGAATATAGCACTTCTCAACCACAGTAAAGTATTTAAGGAGACATGTTACAGATTTCCATGGATTGCTTATTATATAATTAACATTTGTGGGGTATGAAAATCAGCATAACTTTTAATGAAACCTAAATAAAGAGTTCTTCCTAGGAGAAAATAAATCAATCGCCCTTTGCTTTATAAACACAAAATTGACTAACAGTTTTAAAGTTTACTGTTTTTGTTCCCCAGGGAAACTTTTATAGAGTGTAAAGACAATGAAACAATTAAACTAATGAGGAGCTTTGAGAATTCAAGCACTGGGACATATGGCAATTAAAGAATGCTCCTTCTACTCCATATCTCTCTAGGACCAATAACTGTGCTGTGAAAACTCATCCACCTTCTCTGAACACATAATTGAGAGAAAACAGCTTCAGTAACATATATTGGAAGAGCTGGTATGCTCCATTCAGGGCTACTGAGGTATTTAAGGAAAGCAGAGAGAAAGAATGTAGTGGGCTAGACCCTTGGAAGAGTGTAAAGTGTAAAGTACCTGTTTTTTCTATTATTTTAAATATTCCATTGAGTCTCTTCTCCAGATAGTATTCCATTTCTATCAATCAATGTTTAAAACATTCTATTCCAATCTCATTTTCTTAAGAGAATCTATTTATTCTCCATTCCATTCTGTGATTTGTAGAATCATGTAAGACTTCCTTTACCCAAGTTCATATTTCAAAACTATTTGATTCATTTCTAGAATTTTAATTAACTATTTGTTATGTGTAACTCCTTTTATATGAGCATGAATGAATTTTATTTATATTTACTATTTTCTCTGTACTAAAATTCATATAAAATTTTTGTAAGATTTCTGTTGTGTTACTGATTTCTCCACAATATTTATTTCATTTATAATATTTAGGCCCCAAAATATAATAAGCAAAATACAATTCACCAAAACTGCAAATAATAAGACAAAAATTCAGGATCTGAGACTAATAAAGAATGTGAATTATTGAATGTTATATTGACATAAAGAAAATACAGAAGACAATACATGAACCTCATACCTTGTCCCTGATGCCCTCATCCCTTGCTTCTAATTTCACTGGTCATTGAAATCCTCACCAATTTCAGGTGACCACAACATACAGTAATTTCATTCTATTTTCTCAGACTTGAATGCTTCCACTTCCCCCTCCTCTCTCTCACTCTTACTCATTTGTCTCTATTGCTTTCTATTTTCTGCTTAAATATTCCTTCTTCAGAGAAAGTATTACTTTTCATTCCCACACTGCCACAGGATAAATTTGCATATGCTTGTCCTAAATTAAATAGAATTCTGAGACTTTAATAATACCAGCACATTCTATCATTGAAAATTTGCAATGTATATGCCATAATTCACTTTTATATTTCTATTATGATTTTGACTACAATACATTTAATATTTGTATTCAAATTAATTGGCTATATTTTTAACCATTAGTGCTCTGGATTTCAAAGCAGTGTATTTATACTCCTATCTATTGATGTATGAGCACATATGAAAATCTAGTTCTTCTTGCTTTATTATAATGATGGTATGCTATCTTGTTTTCCATTCTCAACTCTATAATCCACATACTCTTTTCTCTTGCCAGAGACATTCACTTAGAAGCAGGATTTGAAAAGAAGGAGCTTCAGGAAATTTCAGTATTTGTAAGTTGCTCATGGTTTTCAAATAGAAAGAATATATATTTCTTTGATATTCATAAATGCATAAGAATTTTTTGCTACTCCAGTAAACAGAGTATACTCAATGATAATTATTCCTGACAAATTTAAAAGTTCTCATGATTTTTTTCATTTACACTGATGTTATTAAATAAATCAAAATTATGTTTATGAAACCTGATAAAAAGCTTAATTTCTAAATCAAAATTAAATAATTATTTGTGAAATTGCATGTACACAAATAATATTTATAAAGAAGTCTATTAATAATTTCATATTTATAATAAAAACATGAAAATGAAAACAACACCAATTGAAATATATTGATCATAAGGCATTTTTAAATATCAAATTTAAGAACAGCAATCATCACGTAGTTAGAAAATTATTAAGGATTCAAACACCCATGAAGGTAACAGATAAACATCAATTAGTGGAGATTATTGATCTATTAATAGAATTAAATTATTATTATAAAAAAGAAATTAATTTGCTTCAAATGTTTTAGAGGGTTTACTAAATAATAAATTGCCCACATAAGTTCATATAAAATTCCATTAACAACAGGCATAGATGATAAAGAGAATTAGCTAAATTAAAAACAAGAAAAACTATACACATTTTAAATAGTCAGGAAAATAAAGTTGGTTAAGTAAGTGACAATCATTGTCAAAAAGAAAGATAGGTTTCAAGAGTTATTTTGTGATATGTCAGTGGGCATTACTTGAAAACAACCCTTGCCTTATCTCTAACAGATACAAAAGTTAAATGGAAATGAAGAACCATACAGTGATATCACAATTTTTCATCCTGGGTTTCTCAGATGATCCTAAACTGCAACCCATTCTCTTTGGACTGTTCCTGTCCATGTACCTGGTTACTGTGCTTGGGAATCTGCTTATCATCTTGGCTGTCAGCTCTGACTCACATCTCCACAATCCCATGTACTTCTTCCTCTCCAATCTGTCATTTATTGACATCTGTTTCATCTCAACCACAATACCAAAGATGCTAGTCAACATGCAGTCACAGAGAAAAGACATCTCCTACATAGAATGTCTTACACAGGTATATTTTTTTAATACTTTTGTCGGGATGGATGATGTTTTACTCACTTTAATGGCCTATGATCGCTTTGTAGCCATTTGTAACCCCCTCAAATACACTATTATCATGAACCCTCGGGTGTGTGTCTTTCTGGTTCTGATGTTTTGGATAATCCTGTTCTGGGTCTCCCTGATTCATGTTTTTTTGATGAATGAACTGAACTTCTCCAAAGGCACAGACATTCCACATTTCTTTTGTGAACTGGCTCAAGTTCTCAAAGTATCCAACTCTGACACTTACATCAATAATGTCTTCATGTATGTGTTGACTTTCCTACTAGGAGTGATTCCTATGACAGGAATCTTTATGTCTTACTCACAGATTGTCTCATCCTTATTAAGGATGTCCTCCACTGTGAGTAAGTACAAAGCCTTTTCCACCTGTGGATCTCACCTCTGTGTGGTCTGTTTGTTCTATGGGTCAGGAGTTGGTGTTTACTTTAGCTCTGCTGTGGTCCATTCTACCAAAAAAATAATGGTTGCTTCACTGATGTACACTGTGATCAGCCCTATGCTGAACCCCTTTATCTATAGCCTGAGAAACACAGATGTGAAGGGTGCCCTTGGTGAACTTTTTATCAGATGTGCCTCTTGCCCCTTATGGATCAATGACATCAGAACTAAATTCATACTAAAAAATATAAGGCAAATTTTATAAATATACTACTCTTGGGTCTTTTTCTTTAAAAAATCATATGCCTAAACTAGGCAAATTTGAAAATTTATGTAACTTTGAATTTGTGTACTTTTTACAGATGATATTTTAGTTCCATATGCATGGCATTTAAAGTTTGCAGTCATTCTTATGGGTCATTTTTTATATCTCAGATTTAATATGACATATGGCTAATGAAGTCAAAGAGGTTTCATCAAAATAATTTTTTGGAATGTTAATGTTCTTCACCTTAATTTAATAATATCCTTGTGTTCCCTCAGGGAAATTATCTAAAAATACTAATATCAGGACATGGTACTGCAATGTATTTCTTTCCCCCAGCAACTGTAACTTCAGAGATGGGTAGAGACCATGCTTGTTTAAATATGCATGGAACACACAAACTTATTAGGAGGTACAGCAGTGTTCAATTAGGTGTGGCCTTGTTGAAGGAAGTAATTCACTGTGTTGGTGATCTTTGAGGTCCTATGCTCAACCTTCACAAAGTGCAGTAGTTTCAGTCTCTTCTGGTTACAGTTAGTTCTAGATGCATAACATTCAGCTCCTTTCCAAGCACCATGTCTGCCTGAACACTGCCTTACCTCCTAACATGATAATAATGGGCTGAATCTCAGAAATGTAGCCACACAAATTAAATGCTATCCTTTATAAAAGTTGTCTTGCTTATAATGTCTTTTCTCAGCAATGGTGAAAACTAAGGCAGGATGCTTTGAGGCTCTCCTACTCCTATGACATGGTTAGACAGGACAAATTCTGTGAAAGTCTTTTAGAGCTAATCACATTTGCTCTGGGCTCAAGAATACAGTAGCTATGTCATGCCTGGAAACCAGAATTCTGCATTTATCTCCTCAGTTTTCTCTCACATTTTCATCCTTTCTACATTTCCCTCCAGAATTTTCTGAGTTGGTGGGGTGGGATATTCTGGTTCTTCCACTCATGTATGGACATTTATACATTATGGCATAAACCTGAGAGAATAATGAACTGTGTGTGTCTGTATCAGTGTTTGTGAGAGAATGAGAGGGAGCAAGACAGAGAGAGAGGAGAGGAGAGGAGAGAGAGAGAGAGAGAGAGAGAGAGAGAGAGAGAGAGAATCCCATGTCAAAAGAAATCACAAAAATCTAGTGGGGAAATCACTCGTGTCAATTTTTTTCTAAATAAATGTTCTGTGCCCAAAAAACTACCTTCTATTTGACTGTTGATTGCCCCCTGAATAATGTAGATGTCATCTATGAAAGAGAAACTTCTATTTGGAAGTATTGGGCCATTACTGCAGAGACTTGTAGTTTCCAGAAGCATGATGTAGTTTCTCTTCTCTGTGTTGAAAGATACTTGATCAAATTGTGAAGAACAAGATTGTGTTATATACTGGATAAACTGTTTTAGTTGTGTTGTGTCTTGCTCTTAACACGTACCTTTATACCAGGAACCTTCTGCTTGGATATTTTAAGCAGAATTCAGTAAATGTAACCATAGTTCAAGAGGACATACAAACAATAAGTTCTCAGGAAGTGATTATAGAATAATTAAGAAAAAACAGAGTGTAAGAAGGAGTATAGAAAAACATCTAAAAAGACACACAGAAAGTAGAAGAGAGGGACATTATGTTCAAAGCAGGTTGCTTGTGTTGACATGAGAGGCGAAATTCATTTTGGGACACTGGATGAGGAAGAAGGTCAGTTGAGTTATCAGACTTTCTCTCTAGCATATGGTTCCAAAACGTATTTGCTAATACAGGACTATTTGGATTTTGTTAATAAAAACCAAACAAACAAAACATTTAGTGTTCAAACTCATGGCAAAACCATAAGGAGAGAAAACTCAAACCAGCTACACAAAACAATGAGAAAACACCAGATATGGAAAGACATATGTGAAGTTCTCAAGGAAAGAGTAACATAGACTTAAAAGAAAAGAATTGTTTCCCATATTAAGGATGAAAAATACCATATTACATGACATTAGAATTGTGTATAACACTAAATTTAATTACTATTACTCTTGCATTTTATATTCATTACTACAAGTCATAGAGACTTTCTATGCCAAATATGAAAAGAGGATTGATAAAATACAGCCTTATAAGATTTATAAATGGAAATAAGAAAAATTTCTCAGAGAAAAGAAGAGGAATTTAAATCAGAACCTACCATGCCAACACAGGATGAAACTGAAGAGGAGCTGCCCAAGATTGTAAGAAAACAAACCTTTGTTTATATAGATTCTATACAAGATTTATCAGCAGATGATAGGCACCCCAATGTTATAAATAAGTTAAATGGACTCCTATAGAAATATTAGATTTGAGAAGATTCAAGGTCAAGGTCGTGATCATTTAATATAATATTCATTAACCATATGTGAAACAGATAATAAATTCATGGGCAATATAGAACAGAATTATGTCCCAAGACTGGAAATATTTAGCAACCAAAATATTAAAAAATAGTCCTCAAATATAATGGCTTATTGATGGAAAGAGGAAACTGTGGTTATTGAAAAACACAAAAGGCCTAGAAGTATTAATATTTTCCATGTTGAGTTGCTAGGTGAAGGTCATTATGATGAGTTACAAAAGCAGCATGAATTTGATGGACATAGCTTGGTGCTGTGATATTTAACACTTTTAAATATTTGTGACAACTTTAAAGTTTCAGAAAAGTAGTCTGAACAACTTAGTAAAATTATACAATTCCAAGAAGAAGTCTTCACTGATTTTTTTACAAACATTGAATTCAGCTGTAAATAGAACAGTATCAGTTCAGAAATCAGCCAAATAGTAACAGAGTCTGTGGCTTTTGAAAATGCTAATTCTAAATTTAAAATGCCGATTATTCCTTTTAAGGCAAGATCGGTACCAATAGATAAGAGCATTGGAAATATGGCTGCTATTTGATCTCTTGTTATTAAAGTGATTTTGAAAAGTTTTAAGAACAATCAAAATATCATATTTTAGTTGTGACAAGCTACACCATTTGAAATAGAATTGTAGGTAAGTTGTTCAAAGGAACAATATTTCTTCTATAGATAAAACAAAAAGAAGACACAAAACTTCTAGAGTATGAAGAAAGTATGGACAAAGGCCAGGATGTACTGAGTGCAAATCAACTAGGTACAGGCAAGGTTAACCTTTGCTATTGGGATATATCCTGGGTTCCTCCCACAGTTAGTGATATCAAATTTAATTTAATAGTTCCCTTTCAGCATTAGAGAAACTCCTTCACAATCAAAAGATTTAATATCTGTTGTTAAGAACAGCACTGCTGATTTTTCTCTCCTGTGACTGTCCAAGGTAGGAATGGCCAGGAGCACAGGGACCACAGGAGTGGAAGAGCAGTTGGGAAAGGGTCCTTCCAGGTTCCATCTACACAAAGGAGCTGGGCTGCTCCACATCTGCCTGTGCACAGGCCCTGCCAGGGGAAATCTGTTCACAGAGTGCTTCGACGCCTGGGTTTGGAGGTGAGATCCAAACTTTCTCTACTATTACTGTCAAAGGTAGGTTCAGCTAGGAGTTCATGGAGCATAAGAGTGGCAGGGCAGCTGAGACAGGGTCTTTCTGGGTTCCATTGGCACCCAGGATATGGGCTGTTCCACAGCACTCTGTGCCGGGGAAGAACTGGTCTCTGAGGGATGCTGAGACAGGCTTCCAGGCCCACAGGAGGGACAAGCTCCAGCCAGAGACAGCAGGGCCAACTAATTCCAGATAATAACCAGATGTTGAAAAGCAAAGCAAGAATGTTATCAATAGAAGCCAAGGCAACATGGCATCATTGAAAGCCAGGTCTCCCACAACAGCAAGTCCTGGATACCCGAATACATCAGAAAAGTCAGAATTGTATTTAAAATCACAGCTCATGATGCTGATAGAGGACTTCAAGAAGGACATAAATAGCACCCTTAATAAATATAGGAGAAAACAGGTAAACAGGTAGAAGCCCTGAAAGAGGAAACGTAAAAATCGCTTAAAGAATTAAAGGGAAATACAAACAAACAGGTAAAGGAATTGAACAAAACCATCCAGGATCTAGAAATGGAAGTAGAAACAATAAAGAAATCACAAAGGAAAACAACTCTGGAGATGGAAAACCTATGAAAGAAATCAGGAGTCATAGATAAAATCATCAACAACAGAATACAAGAGATAGAAGAGAAAGTAAACAAGTTACAATTCACAGACCACAAGAAGCTCAAAAAGAAGGAAGACCAAAGTGGGGGTGCTTTAGTTTCTCTGAGCAAGGGAACAAAATATTCACAGGAGCAATTATGGTAACAAAGTATGGAGCATAGACTGAACTAAAGGCCACTTAGATACTTTCCTACAAGGGGCTTCATCCTATAAACAGTTACCAAACCTTACACTATTATAAATGACAATTGCATGCTGAAAGGAGCCTGTTATGTTTGACTCCAGAGGGTCTCTGCCAGAGCCTTGAAGATAGAGTGAGATGCTAGCAGCCAACAGTTGGACTTAGCCTGGGGTCTCCAATGGAGGAGATGGAGTGAGGACTGGAGGAAAGGAAGGAGTTTTAAGCCCCATGAAAAGAACAATGATATTGGTCTACTAGACACCCCAGGGCTCCCAAGGACTAAGTCATCGACCAAGGGGTATATATGGTTCCAGCCAAAAGTGTCCCAGAAAAGTGCCTTGTCTGGCATCAGTATGAGAGGTCCTTTTTCCTATGAAGGCTTGATAGATGCCCCAGTGTGGTGAAATCGAGTGGGGAGTGGATGGATCGTGGTTGGGTGGAGGGGCATATTCTTAGAGGCAGGAGGTGAGAGGATGGATTGGTGGTTTTCTGGGAATGGGGAAAACTGGGAAAGGTTATAACATTTGAAATGTAAATGAAGAATATATTCAATAAAAATAAAGAAAAAGAAATAGAGTAGAACACAGATAGACAGGTAGAAGCACTTAAAGAGGAAACACAAAAGCCCCTTAAAGAATTAAAGGAAAACACTAAAAAACAAGTAAAGTAATTGAACAAAACGAACCAAGATATAAAAATGGAAGTAGAAACAATAAATAAATCACAGAGGAAAATAACTCTGGAGATAGAAAACCTATGAAATAAACCAGGAGTCATAAATGAATGCATCAAAAACAAAATACAAGAGATAGAAGAGAAAATCTCATATGCAGAAGATACCATAGAAAACATTGACACACCAGTCAAAGAATGCAAAATGCACAAAGCTCCTACCCAAAATATCCAGGAAATCCAAGACACAAGGAGAAGTTCACTATTCCTTAATATCTCTTAACATCAATGGACTCAATTCCCCAATAAAAAGACATAGATCAACAGACTGAATAAGAAAACAGGACCCAGCATTTTGCTGAATACAGGAAACACACCTCAATGTCAATGACAAACACTACCTCAAATTAAATGGCTGGAAAATAATTTTCCAAGCAAATGGTACCAAAAACCAAGCTGGAGTAGCCATTCTAAAGTCGAATAAAATTAATTTTCAGCCAATAGTCATCAAAAATGATAAGTAAGGATACTTGGTATTAATCAAAGGAAAGATCTACCAAGAAAAGCTTTCAATTCTGAACATCTATTCTCCAAGTGAAAGGGAAACCACATTTATAAAAGAAACTACTAAAGCTCAAAGCACACATTGCTGTTCACACAATAATTGTGGAAGATTTCCCCATCCAACTCACATCAATGGACAAATCAGAGAAACACAAACTGAACAGAGACAGTGAAACTAACAGAAGTTATGAACCAAATGATTTTAACAGAAATCTACAGAATATTTCATCCTAAGTCAAAAGAATATACCTTCTTTTTCTTTTTTTGGTGAGGTAATTTTTTTTTATTTTCTTTTTTTTTAATTTTTATTTTCTATATTCTATGTTTACACTCCAAAGGCTTTCCCCTTTCCCAGTTCCCCCCACCATACGTCCCAAAATTCCTCTCCCCCCAACTATACCCCAATCATTTCCCCTCTGCCATGGGTTCTCTACAAAACTGGACCCAATCTTTACAGGCCCAGGGTCCTCTCCTTTCTTCTTCTTGGGAATCATTTCACTGGCTAATTGTGCCTTGAGTATTTAGGGCTTCTGGGCTCATTAATATCCACTTATCAGTGATTGCATTTCATGTGTATTCTTTTGTGATTGGGTTAACTCACTCAGGATGATATTTTTGAGGTCTAACCATTTACCTACAAATTGCATGAATTCATTATTTTTAATTGCTGAGTAGTATTCCATTGTATAAATATACCACATTTTCTGTATCCATTCCTCCTTTGAGGGATATTTGGGCTCCTTCCAATTTCTGGCTATTATAAACAAGGCGGCTATAAACATACTGGAGCATGTGTCTTTATTCTATGCAGGGGAATCCTCTGGGTATATGCCCAGGAGTGGTATGCCAGGGTCCTCTGAAAGTGACATGCTCAATATTCCAGAGGGTTTTAACATTTTTCAATCCCACCAACAGTGGAGGAATGCTCCTCTTTCTCAACATCCTCGCCAGCACTTGTTGTCTCTTGAGTTTTTAATCTTAGCCATTCTGACTGGTGTGAGGTAGAATCTCAGGGTTGTTTTGATTTGCATTTCCCTAATGACTAATGATGTTGAACATCTCTTAAGGTGTTTCTCGGCCATCCAAATTTCTTCTGGTGAAAATTCTTTGTTTAGCTCTGTACCCCATTTTTTTGATAGGGTTATTTGGTTCTTTGTGGTCTAACTTCTTGAGTTCTTTGTATATATTGGATATTCGCCCTCTGTCGGATGTGGGGTTGGTGAAAATCTTTTCCCACTTTGTTGGTTGCCGTTTTGTCCTTCTGACAGTGTCCTTTGCCTTGCAGAAACTTTGTAATTTTATGAGGTCCCATTTGTCGATTCTTGATCTTAGTGCATAAGCTATTAGTGTTCTGTTCAGGAACTTACCCCCTGTGCCCATGTCCTCCAGAGTCTTCCCAAGTTTCTTTTTTATCAAAGATCAAGTGACCATAAGTCTGTGGGTTAATTTCTGGGTCTTCAATCCTATTCCATTGATCTACTTGCCTGTTGCTGTACCAATACCATGCAGTTTTTAACACAATTGCTCTGTAGTACTGCTTAAGGTCAGGGATATTGATTCCCCCAGAAGTCCTTTTATTGTTGAGAATAGTTTTAGCTATCCTGGGTTTTTTGTTGTTCCAGATGAATTTGAGAATTGCTCTTTCTAGATCTATGAAGAATTGAGTTGGGATTTTGATGAGGAACGCACCGAATCTGTATATTGCTTTTGGCAAGATGGCCATTTTTACTATATTGATCCTGCCAATCCAGGAGCAAGAAATATTTTCCATCCTCTGAGGTCTTCTTCGATTTCTTTCTTCAAGGACTTGAAGTCCCTGCCATACAGATCTTTTGCTCTTTTGGTTAGAGTTACCCCAAGGTGCTTTATGTTGTTTGTGGCTATTGTGAAGGGTGTTATTTCCCTAACTTCTTTCTCAACCTGCTTGTCCTTTGAGTACAAGAAGGCTACTTATTTGCTTGAGTTAATTTTATAACCAGCCACTTTGCTGAAGTTATTTATCCACTGTAGAAGTTCACTGGTGGAGTATTTGGGTCGCTTAAGTAAACTATCATATTGTCTGCAAATAATGATAGTTTGACTTCTTTTCCAATTTGTATCCATTTGACTTCCTTATGTTGTCTAATTGCTCTTGCTAGAACTTCAAGTACTATATTGAAAAGATATGGAGAGAGGGCAACCTTGTCTAGTCCCTGATTTTAGTGGGATTGCTTCAAGTTTCTCTGCATTTATTTTGATGTTGGCTACTGGTTTGCTGTAGATTGCTTTTACTATGTTTAGTTATGGGCCTTGAATTCCTGCTCTTTCCAAGACTTTTAGCATGAAAGGATGCTGAATTTTATCGAATGCTTTTTCAGCATCTAATGAAATGACCATGTGGTTTTTTTCTTTTAGTTTGTTTATGTAGTGGATTACATTGATGGATTTCCATATATTGAACCATCCCTGCATCCCTGGGATGAAGCCTACTTGATCATGGTGAATGATCATTGTGATGTGCTCTTGGATTCGGTTGGCAAGAATTTTATTTAGTATTTTTGCATCGATATTCATGAGGGAAATTGGCCTGTAGTTCTTTCTTTGTTGGATCTTTTTGTGGTTTAGGTATTAGGGTAATTGTGGCTTTGAAGAATGAGATGGGCAGTGTCCCTTCTGTCTCTATTTTGTGGAATAGTTTGAAGAGTATTGGTGTTAAGTCTTCTTTGAAGGTCTGGTAGAATTCTGCACTAAAACCCGAACTTTTTTGGGTTGGGAGGCTTTCTATAACCCCTTCTATTTCTTTAGGGATTGTGGGACTATTTAGCTGATCTACTTGGTGCTGATTTAATTTTGGTATTTGGTATCTGTCTAGGAAATTGTCCATTTCCTCCAGATTCTTCAGTTGTTTTAAGTATGGACCTTTGTAGTAGGATCTGATGATCTTTTGAATTTCCTCAGTTTCTGTTGTTATGTCTCCCTTTTCATTTCTAATTTTGTTAATTTGTATACTATCTCTGTGTCCTTTGGTTAGTCTGGCTAAGGGTTTATCTATCTTGTTGATTTTCTCAAAGAACCAGCTCTTGGATTTGTTGATTCTTGGTATGGTTTTCTTTGTTTCTACTTGATTGATTTCAGCCCTGAGTTTGATGATTTCTTGTCTTCTACTCCTCCTGGGTGAATTAACTTCTTTTTCTTCCAGGGCGTTAAGGTGTGCCGTTAAGTTGCTAGTGTATGCTCTCTCCAGTTTCTTTTTGGATACAATTATAGCTATGAGTTTTCCTCTTAGCACTGCTTTCATTGTGTCCCATAGATTTGGGTAGGTTGTACCTTCATTTTCATTGAATTCTAAAAAGTCTTTCATTTCTTATTTTATTTCTTCCTTGACCCAGGTGTCATTGAGTAGAGTATTGTTCAGTTTCCATGTGTATGTGGGCTTTCTGTTGTTTTTGTTGCTATTGAAGACCACTCTTTCTCCCTGGTGATCTGATAGGAGGCATGGGATTAGCTCGATCTTCTTGTATTTGTTGACATCTGTCTTGTGACCGATTATATGATCAATTTTTGAGAAGGTACCATGCGGTGCTGAGAAAAAGGTATATTCTTTAGGTTTAGGATGAAATGTTCTATATATATTTGTTAAATCCAATTGGTCCAAAGTTTCAATTAGTTTCACTGTGTCTCTGTTTAGTTTCTGCTTTCCTGATCGGTCCAATGAGGAGAGTGGAGTGTTGAAGTCACCCACAATTATTGTGTTAGGTGTAATGTGTGCTTTAAGCTTTAGTAAGGTTTCTTTTATGAATGAGGGTGCCTTTGCATTTGGAGCATAGATGTTCAGTATTGAGAGCTCTGCTTGGTTGGTTTTCCCTTTGGCCAGCAATAAGTGACCTTCTGAGTCTCTTTTATGACTTTAGGTTGGAAGTCAATTTTATCTGATATTAGAATGGCTACTCCAGCTTGTTTCCTGAGACCATTTGCTTGTAAAATTGTCTTCCAGCCTTTTACTCTAAGGCAGTGTATGTCTTTAACACTGAGATCTTTTTCCTGTATGCAGCAAAATGTAGGGTCCTGTTTCTGTATCCAGTCTGTTAATCTATGTCTTTTTATTGGGGAATTGAGTCCATTGATGTTAAGAGATATTAAGGAATAGTAATTATTACCTCTAGTCATTTTTGAAATTATATTTATTTATTTTTTTATTTTTTATTTATTTATTTTTTATTTATTTATTTATTTTTATATTCGATAGGTTATCTTCTTTTGGGTTTGATGAGGTTTCTATCTTGCTTCTTACCGGGTGTGGTTTCTGTCCTTGTCTTGGTGTTTTCCCCCTATTATCCTTTGTAGGGCTGGATTTGTGGAAAGATATTGTGCAAATTTGGTTTTGTCATGGAATACCTTGATGTCTCCATCTATGGTGATTGAGAGTTTTGTGGGGTAAAGTAGTTTTGGCTGAAGTTTGTGTTCTCTTAGAGTTTTCATGATATCTGCCCAGGACCTTCTAGCTTTCATGGTCTCAGGTGAGAAGTCTGATGTTATTCTGAAAGCTCTTCCTTTATATGTTACTTGGCCTTTTTCGCTTGCTGCCTTTAATATTCTTTCTTTGTTTAGTACATTTGGAGTTTTGATTACTATGTGACAGGATGTATTTCTGTTGTGGTCCAGTCTGTTTGGGGTTCTATAGGCTTCTTGTATATTCATGGGCATCTCTCTCTTTAGGTTGGGGAAGTTTTCTTCCTTAATTTTGTAGAAGATATTTGCTGGCCCTTTAACTTGTAAATCTTCACTCTCGTCTATACATATAATCCTTAGGTTTGGTCTTCACATTGTGTCCTGGATTTCCTGGATGTTTTGGCTTACAACCTTTTTGCATTTAGTATTTTCTTTGTTGAATCAATGGTTCCTATGGTATCTTCAGCTTCTGAGATTCTGTCTTCTATCTCTTGTATTCTATTGTTGATATTTGAATCTATGGCCCCTGATTTCTTCCCAAGGTTTTCTATCTCCAATGTTGTCTCCCTCTGCGATATCTTAGTTGTTGCTACCTCTGTTTTTAGTACCTGGATGGATATGCTCAGATCTTTTGCTTGCTTGATTGTGTTTTCATGTATTTCTTTAAGAGATTTTTGTGTTTCCTCTTTCATAGCTTCTACTTGTTGACCCACCTTCTTCTGTATTTCTTTAAGTGATTTTTGTCTTTCTTCCTTATTGTCTTCTTCTTTTTGATCCATCTTCTCCTGAATTTTTTGAAGTGATTTTTGTATTTGCCTTGTAAATGCTTCTAACTTTTGATCCATTTTCTCCTCTATTTCTTTAAGAGATTTTTCTATGTGTTCAGCTACCAGCATCCTGACCAGTGATTTTATATCCAAGTCTTGTTTTTCTGGTGTTATGGGGTATCCAGGGCTTCCTGTTGTTGGCAAACTGGGTTCAGATGCTGTCGTGTTGCCTTGATTTCTCTTAGTAACGTTCCTTCGTTTTCCTTTTGCCATCTGGTTATTTCTGGTGTTAGTTGGCCTTGTTGTCACTGGCTGGTGTTTGAATCTCCTGTGAGGCTGGGCTCACCTGTTGTTTCTCTACTGGTGATTATGCGTGACTGCTGCTCTACGGGATCACGAGCTGGCTGCCACCTGCTGCCTCAGTGCAAGGCCGGAGGGTGAGGGGAAGTCCCGCAGAGCCACGGTGGAGCTGGGCCTGCCTGGCAGCGAGAGCCTAGCAGATCCCCCACGATGGTAGCCCTGGATGGAGTCTGCCTACCTGGGTCTCTCCAGCTGTGTCCTGGTTGCAATATGAAGGCCCGCCGCTACTGCTGGTCCAGGGGCCCCTGAGCTGGCTGCCACCGGCTGCCTTCGTGCAAGGCCTGAGGGCATGGGGAAGTCCTGCAGAGCCTCGGTGGATCTGGGCCTGCCTGGCAGCGAGAGCCTAGCAGATCCCCCCGCGACGGTAGCCCTGGATGGAGTCTGTCTACCTGGGCCTCTCCAGCTGTGTCCTGGTTGCAATATGGAGGCCCGCTGCTACCACTGCAGAATATACCTTCTTCTCAGCACCTCATTGAACCTACTCTAAAACTGACCATATAATCGGTCACATAACAAACATCAACAGATACAAGAAGACTGAAATAATCCCATGCCTCCTCTCAGATCACTATGTATTAAGGCTGGCCTTCAATAGAAATAATAACAACAGAAAGTTCACATCCCCGGAACAAATCTCTACTCAGTGGTAACTTGGGGAAGAAATAAATAAGAAATAAGGAAGGAAATCAAGGACTTTTTAGAATTTAATGAAAACAAAGGCACATTGTAACCCAGAGGCCCAGAAACCTATAACCTCTAAACCAGAGAGAGCAATGCATGCCTCCTAGGAAAATGGCTAGAACACAGGTCAAAGAGCTCTAAATGCTTCAAGGAGGCTATCTCCAGTCAGAGACACCCAGGGCAGTTAACAACAAAGACAACCAAATGCCAAAAGGCAACCACAAGAGCATAAGCAACAGTTCATACCTCCTATCAGATCACGGATAATGGAATTGGGGACAATCAAAACTCACACACCTGCATCTCCCACCACAACAAGCCCTGGATAATGTAACACACATGAAAACCAGGATTCTGATCTAAAATCCCGTCTCATGAAGATTATAGTAACCTTTATGTGGATATAAATAATTCCCTTAAAAATACAGGAAAACAAGAGCAAACAAGTAGAAGCTCTTAAAAAAGAAACAAATAAACCCCCTTAAAGTTATCCAGGAAAATACAAAGAGGTGAAGGAATTATTAAATACCTAAAAATGGAAATAGCAACAATAAAGAAATCAAAAACAGAGGCAAACCTAAAGGTGGACAACTTAGGGAAGAGATCAGGAGCTACAGATGCAAGCATCTTCACAGTACCAGATATAGAGGAGAGAATCTCATGTATAGAGGAAGCCATAGAAGACATTGACATATCATTCAAAGAAAATAAAAAGTGTAAAAAGCTCTTAACACAAATAATCAGAAAATCAAGGACAAAATGAAAACGTCAAAACTATGAATAATAGGAATAGAAGACAGTAAATATTCCCACCTCAAAAGGCCAGAAAACAATTTTAAAACTTCCATAACTTAAAAAAAGAGATAGTTATAGCTGGGTGGTGGTGGCACACACCTTTAATCCCAGCACTTGTGAGGCAGAGGCAGGTACATTTTTGGGTTCAAGGCCAACCTGCTCTACAGAGTGAGTTCCAGAACAGCCAGGGACACACAGAGAAACCCTGTCTCAAAAAAAAGAGCAAAAGATATAGCTATAAAGGCAAAAGCAAATATACCAATACAATTCATTCCCCATCAAAATTCCAACTAAATTATTCATAGACATAGAAAGAATAATTCTCAAGTTCATATACAAAAATATATCCAGGAAAGTCTAAACAATTCTAAACAATAAAAGACCTGGGGACTTCCAGCAAGTGCCTTCTGCCAAGGCAGATCAACAGCTTTTCTGCTCTTCTGGACACACCAGGGTGAAGGGCTCTAAGAAGTTCCACTGCATGCATACTACCTGTTAAGGAACCTTCCCAAACAGCCAGTCACTGGGAATCCTTATGAGCCTACTGCACTCAGAACCCATCACCACCCAAAATACCAGCCCCCTGAATTCTTGTCCCCTTCCAACCAGCTCCTTCTGGTGGAGCAGTTCAACAGATTGTCAGTTCCTCTGAAGACATCACTGTCTTAAGGCCTCCCACAAGTTCCTCTGCACACAGGACAATTGGACAACTGCACAACTGATCCATCAGTCTGAGAGCCTTCCTGGAATACTATTACACATAGGTCAACAGACCCTATAGTCTGAAGGTGTCCCAGGAGAACAGCTACAAGCAGGGCAACAGCTTAACTGCTCCTCTGAAGACCCAACAATCTGAAGGACCTCCCAACAGATCTGCTACAGCCAGGTAAGGGAAATTTTCTTCTATAATTTTGTTGAAGATATTTACTGTAACTTTAAGTTGTAAATCCTCACTCTCTTCTATACCTATAATCCTTAGGTTTGCTCTTCACATTGTGTCCTGGATTTCCTGGATATTTTGGGTTACAAGCTTTTTGTGTTTGGATTTTCTTTCACTATTGAGTCAATGTTTTCTGTGGAATCTTTAGCATCTGAGATTCTTTCTTCTATGTCTTGAATTATGTTGTTGATGCTGATATCTATGACTCCTGAATTTTTTGCCAGGTTTTCTATCTCCAGAGATGTCTCACTTTGTGTATTCCTTATTGTTTCTACTTCCACTTTTAGATCCTGGATAGTCTAGTCCAGTTTCTTCACTTTTTTGTGTTTCCTATTTAAGGGCTTCTACCCATTGACCCATGTTCTCCTGTATTTCTTTAAGGGATTTTTGTGTTTCCTCTTTAAGGGCATCTGCCTGTTGACCAATGTTCACCCATAATTCCCTATGGGATTTTGTGTTACCTCTTTAAAGTCTTCTACCCGTTGACCCATGTTCTCCCATATTTCTTTAAGGGATTTTTGTGTTTCCTCTTTAAGGGCTTCTATCTGTTGACCCATGTTCTCCTGTATTTCTTTTTATTTTTAATTTTTATTTTCTATATTCTATGTTTACATTCCAAAGGCTTGCCCCTTTCCCAGTTCCCCCCCACCATACATCCCATAATTCTTCTCCTCCCCAACTATTCCACAATCATTCCCCACCACACCATTTCTGTTCTGGGTCTACAAAACTGGATCCAATCTTTTCAGGCCCAGGGTCCTCTCCTTTCTTCTTCTTCAGAATCATTTGACTTGCTAATTCTGCCTTGAGTATTTAGGGCTTCTGGGCTGATTAATATCCACTTATCAGTGATTGCATTTCATGTGTATTCATTGGGTTAATTCACTTAGGTTGATATTTTCCAGATCTAACCTTTTACCTACAAATTGCATGAATTCATTATTTTTAATTGCTGAGTAGTATTCCATTGTATAAATATACCACATTTTCTGTATCCATTCCTCTTTTGAGGGATATTTGGGCTCCTTCCAATTTCTGGCTATTATAAACAAGGCTGCTATAAACATAGTGGAGCATGTGTCTTTATTGTATGCATGGGAATCTTCTTGGTATATGCCCAGAGTGGTATGCCAGGGTCCTCTGAAAGTGGCATGCCCAATTTTCTGAGGAACAGCCAAACTGATCTCCAGAGCGGTTTTACCATTTTGCAATCCCACCAACAGTGGAGGAGTGTTCCTCTTTCTCCACATCCTTGCCAGCACCTGTTGTCTCTTGAGTTTTTAATCTTAGCCATTCTGACTGGTGTGAGGTGGAATCTCAGGGTTGTTTTGATTTGCATTTCCCTGATGACTAATTATGTTGAACATCTCTTAAGGTGTTTCTCGGCCATCCGAATTTCTTCTGGTGAAAATTCTTTGTTTAGCTCTGTACCCCATTTTTTGATAGGGTTATTTGGTTCTTTGCAGTCTATTTCCATTCAAAATACTAATGATAAAATGAGGATACCATAAGGTAATTTATAAAATTAAAGATTTTTTTTTTGGAAAATCACTCAGATACAGTGATAGGCATAGAAATACAATTAGAATACAACAGAAATACAAAGTGGAGACATTTTCTGATAAAACTGAAGATTGTCATCTAATATATATATGATAAAATAAAGGATTACCAGGGTAATTTATAAAATTGATTTCTTTTGAAAACGCTCAGTTACACTGATAGTCATACAAATAGAATTATGTCATAATTGAAAATGAAATGGAGACATTTTCTGACAAAACTGAAGATTTCGTATAACATATTTCTGATAAAGTAAGAGAATGTCAGAAGAAAAATTTATAAATTGAAGATTTTGTGGTAATTTTCACAGATAGAATGGTAGGCATACAAATACAATTAGAATGTAATTGAGAAAGTAAGTGGAGAAATTTTCAATTAAAATTTAAGATTTTACTCTAACATATGTATGATGAAATTGAGGATAACTTAATATATAAAATTGAAGATTATTTTGAAAAAAAACTCAGATGCAATGATAGGCATACAAATACATTTAGAATATAATTGAATGAGGACGTGGAGAACTTTTCAATAAAACTGAAGATTTTTATATAACATACATATGAAATATTGAGAGTATCACAAGTTAATTTACAAAATTAAAGATTTTTTGGAAAAAGAATCAGATAGAATGTTAGGCATAGAAATACAATTAGCATACAATTGAAAAACGAAGTGGAGACATTTTCAGATAAAAGTGATTTTCATCTAAAATATGTTTGATAAAATAGAATATTACTAGGGTAATAGATAAAACTGAAGATTTATTTGTACAAAACTGTGATACAATGATTGGCATCAAAATAGAAATAGAATATAACTAAAACAGATATGAAGACATTTTCATATAAAACTGAAGATTTTCATCTAATGTATGTATGCTAAAAATTAGGATAACAACATAATTTATAAAATTTGATATCTATTTAAAAAAGTCACATACCATCATAGGCATATAGATACAATTAGAATGTAATGGAAAAAAGGAAGTGGAGAAGATCTTTTCCCACTTTGGTGGTTGCCATTTTGTCCTTCTGACAGTGTCCTGTGCCTTACAGAAACTTTGTATTTTTATGAGGTCCCATTTGTCAATTCTTGATCTTAGAGCATAAGCTATTGGTGTTTTGTTCAGGAACTTTCCCCCTGTGCCCATGTCCTCCACGGTCTTCCACAGTTTCTTTTCTAATAGTTTCAGTGTGTCTGGTTTTATGTGGAGGTCCTTGAACCACTTGGAGTTGATCTTAGTACAAGGAGATAAGAATGGCTCAATTCACATTCTTCTGCATGTTGACCTCCAGTTGGACCAGCACTATTTGTTGAAAAGGCTATTTTTTTTCCACTGGACGGTTGTGGCTCCTTTATCAAATATCAAGTGACCATAAATCTGTGGGTTCATTTCTGGGTCTTCAATACTATTCCATTGATCTTGCCTGTTGCTGTACCAATACCATGCAGTTTTTAACACAATTGCTCTGTAGTACTGTTTAAGGTCAGGGATATTGATTCCCCCAGAAGTCCTTTTATTGTTGAAATTTGTTTCAGATATCCTTCGTTTTTTGTTGTTCCAGATGAATTTGAGAATTGCTCTTTCTAGATCTATGAAGAATTGAGTTGGGATTTTGATGGGGATTGCATTGAATATGTAGATTGCTTTTGGCAAGATGGCCATTTTTACTATATTGATCCTGCCAATCCAGGAGCAAGACATATTTTTCCATCTTCTGAGGTCTTCTTTGATTTCTTTCTTCAAGGACTTGAAGTTCCTGTCATACAGATCTTTCTCTTGTTTGGTTAGAGTTACCCCAAGGTACTTTATGTTGTTTGTGGCTATTGTGAAGGGTGTTATTTCCCTAACTTCTTTCTCAGCCTGCTTGTCCTTTGAGTACAAGAAGGCTACTGATTTGCTTGAGTTAATTTTATAACCAGCCACTTTGCTGAAGTTGATTATCAGCTGTAGAAGTTCTCTGGTGGAGTTTTTTGGGTCGCTTAAGTAAACTATCATATTGTCTGCAAATAATGATAGTTTGACTTCTTCCTTTCCAATTTGTATCCCTTTGACTTCCTTATGTTGTCTAATTGCTCTTGCTAGAACTTCAAGTACTATATTGAAAAGATATGGAGAGAGAGGGAAGCCTTGTCTAGTCCCTGATTTTAGTGGGATTGCTTCAAGTTTCTCTGCATTTATTTTGATGTTGGCTACTGGTTTGCTGTAGATTGCTTTTACTATATTTAGGCATGGACCTTGAATTCCTGCTCTTTCCAAGACTTAGCATGAAAGGATGCTGAATTTTGTCGAATGTTTTTTCAGCATCTAATGAGAAGATCATGTGGTTTTTTTCTTTTAGTTTGTTTATGTAGTGGATTACGTTGATGGATTTCCATACATTGAACCATCCTTGCATCCCTGGGATCGAGCCTACTTGATCATGGTGAATGATCTTTCTGATGTGCTCTTGGATTCGGTTGGCAAGAATTTTATTTAGTATTTTTGCATCGATATTCGTAAAAGAAATTGGCCTGTAGTTTTCATTCTTTGTTGGATCTTTTTTTGGTTTAGGTATCAGCGTCATTTTGGCTTCAAATAATGAGTTGGGCAGTGTCCCTTCTGTCTCTATTTTGTGGAATAGTTTGACGAGTATTGGTGTTAAGTCTTCTTTGAAGGTCTGGTAGAATTCTGCACTAAAACCATCTGGTCCCGTACTTTTTTGGGTTGGGAGGCTTTCTATAACCCCTTCTATTTCTTTAGGGGTTATGAGACTATTTAGCTGATCTACTTGATGCTGATTTAATTTTGGTATTTGGTGTCTGTCTAAGAAATTGTCCATTTCCTCCAGATTCTCCAGTTGTTTTGAGTATAGACCTGTCTTAGTTAGGGTTTTACTGCTGTGAACAGACACCATGACCAATGCAAGTTTTATAAAAGACAACATTTAATTGGGGTTGGCTTACAGGCTCAGTGGTTCAGTCCATTGTCATCAAGGCAGAAACATGGCAGCATCCAGGCAGGCATGGTACAGGAGGAGCTGAGAGTTCTACATCTTCACCTGAAGGCTGCTAGTAGAAGAACTGACTTCCAGGCAGCCAGGGTGAGTGTTTTAAGCCCACACCCACATTGACACACCTACTCCAACAAGGCCACGCCTCCTAATAGGGTCACTTCCTGGGCCAATCATATACAAACCATCACATTCCACACCCTGGCCCCCATAGGCTTGTTTGAACATGAGGCTATGGGGGCCATACTTAAACATAGCATAATGCAAAATACATTTAGTCCAACTTCAGAAGTCCCTGAAGTCTATAGCAGTCTCAACATTGTTAAAAGTCCAAAGTTCAAGGTCTCTTCTGAGATTCACTCAATCACTTAACTGTAATCCTCCAAGCAAGACATGAATCCAGCTGGGCAAAGTCCAAACTCTGCATCTCCATATCTGATGGCAAAGCAGTCTTCAGATATCCAACTCCTTTTTCATCCTTGTTGACAGCAACTAGGTTCTTTCTCTTGGGCTTGTTCTACTCCCTGTTAGCAGCTTTCCTTGGCAGGCATCCTGTGGCCCTGGCATCTTTAACATCTTGGGTACCACAAGTCAATTTCAGGTTCACAGCTTCTTGTTCCAGTGTCTAAGATCCACACATGATCTTTTGTGTATCTCCAAAGAGTTGATATCACTTCTCCAGCTCTGCTCTTTGTAGCACTCTAAGTTCAGATTGATCCACTCCACTGCCACTGCTGTTCTTGGTGGTCATCCCATGGTACTGGCATCTCCAGTATGCTAGGGTCTTCCACTGCAACTATACTTCACCTAAGCCTCTCATAGGCTCTCTTCATGGTACCAAGCCTCAACTCCTTTGCATGACCCCTTCAGTCCTGGGCTGTCAATTACAACTGAGGGTACACTTTCACCAATGGCCTTCCATAGCCTCTCACAGTACCAAGCCTCAGCTGTTCTTCATGATGCCTTCATGCCTTCAAAACCAGTACCACTTGGATGATTCTTACAGCTTACCAAGTACAGCTGCAGCATAAGGTACAACCTTGGCTATCTCTGGAATACAGCTTCTTTGTGCTCTCAGAAAACACTTCCCAGAGGATTTCAACTCAGTGATGCTGGTCTTTTCTTAATCACCACTAATTTCTTAGCTCCAGCTAACCAGCATCAACTGTCCCAGTAATATCCTTCTCCTCTTGAATATAAAGCCAGAGACACATGGCTGAAGCTGCTGAGTTCTGCTGTTTGCAGGAGCTGGAACACTGCCCCCCTTGTTCTACTATATTATCACTAGCTTCCTTTTTCCCACCTCCTTCACTGCCTAAGTTGGCTGTCCTGAATCTTGCTCCTTAGACTGACTTTGAACTCAAGCGATCTGCATGCCTGTGTCCTAAGCACTGGGATTAAAGGTGTGGTCCACCAAGCCTGGAATAAGTTTTTCTTCACCTAGAATTTGCTCAATTCTAGGCTGGCCTTGAACTCAGAGATCTGTTTATCTTTGCCTCCTGGGATTAAAGGCTTGTACTACCATGCCTGGACCTGAAGTTAACTGGGTGAATCTTGCCCCCAAGGTCACCACTCCTTTAATTCAGCTTAATATCCTTGAATTCAGCTCCATTTCACTTCTTGGAGTCCCTTTAATACTCAAACTATATATTTTGTACTTTTCCTTTCTCAGCTTACTATGTTTGTTCAAAATTCTCTTCATCAGACTTAACCAGAGAACAGTCTTTTTTGGGCTTTTTTGAGACTTCCCTTGCAGATACAATTAATATAAATCACTTTACTTTAGCCCTAGGGAGTCACTTCAGACAATGGCAAAAAGCAGCCATGTTCTTTACCAAAACATCACAAAAACTGTCTCTCAGCCACATATTAAAGTTCTTCTCCACTGAAACCCCTTGGAACATCAGGCCTACACAGTTCAAATGACCCTCAGCACCACTATCTTCCATATTCCTACTAGGCTGGCCCATTAAGCCCCACTTAAAGCATTCCATGGATTTCCAAAAGCAAAGTCCCAAAATCCACATTCTTCCAAACAAAAGCATGGTCAGGCCTATCACAGCAATACCCCAGTCCCTGGTACCAACTTCTGTCTTAGTTAGGGTTTTAATGCTGTGAACAGACATCATGACCAATGCAAGTTTTATAAAAGACAACATTTAATTGGGGTTGGCTTACAGAACACCTTTGTTGTAAGATCTGATGATCTTTTGAATTTCCTCAGTTTCTGTTGTTATGCCCCCCCTTTCATTTCTAATTTTGTTAACTTGGATACTGTCTCTGTGTCCTTTGTTTAGTCTGTCTAAGGGTTTATCTATCTTGTTGATTTTCTCAAAGAACCAGCTCCTGGTTTTGTTGATTCTTGGTATGGTTTTCTTTGTTTCTACTTGATTGATTTCAGCCCTGAATTTGATGATTTCCTGTCTTCTACTCCTCCTGGGTGAATTAACTTCTTTTTCTTCCAGGGCTTTAAGGTGTACCATTAAGTTGCTAGTGTATGCTCTCTCCAGTTTCTTTTTGGATGCTCTTATAGCTATGAGTTTTCCTCTTAGCACTGCTTTCATTGCATCCCATAGATTTGGGTAGGTTGTACCTTCATTTTCATTGAATTCAAAAAGTCTTTGATTTCTTTTTTTATTTCATCCTTGAATAAGGTGTCATTGAGTAGAGTATTGTTCAATTTCCATGTGTATGTGAGCTTTCTGTTGTTTTTGTTGCTATTGAAGACCACTCTTACTCAACGATGATCTGATAGGAGGCATGGGATTAGCTCGATCTTCTTGTATTTGTTGACATCTGTCTTGTGACCAATATATGATCAATTTGGAGAAGGTACCATGCAGTGCTGAGAAAAAGGTATATTCTTTAGCTTTAGGATGAAATGTTCTATATATATATATATCTGTTAAATCCAATTGGTCCAAAGTTTCAATTAGTTTCTCTGTGTCCCTGTTTAGTTTCTGCTTTCCTGATCGGTCCAATGAGGAGAGTGGAGTATTGAAGTCACCCACAATTATTGTATTAGGTGTAATGTGTGCTTTAAGCTTTAGTAAGGTTTCTTTTATGAATGAGGATGCCCTTGCATTTGGAGCATAGATGTTCGGTATTGAGAGCTCATCTTGGTGGACTTTCCCTTTGACCAGCAGGAAGTGACCTTCTGAGTCTCTTTTGATGACTTTAGGTTGGAAGTCAATTTTATCTGATATTAGAATGGCTACTCCAGCTTGTTTCCTGAGACCATTTGCTTGTAAAATTGTCTTCCAGCCTTTTACTCTAAGGTGGTGTTTGTCTTTAACACTGAGATGTGTTTCCTGTATGAAGCAAAATATAGGGTCCTATTTCCATATCCAGTCTGTTAATCTATGTCTTTTTATTGGGAAATTGAGTCCATTGATATTAAGAGATATTAAGGAATAGTAATTATTACCTCCCAAGATTTTTGAAATTATTTTTTTATATTTGAAAGGTTATCTTCTTTTGGGTTTGATAAGAGGAGGTTTCTATCTTGCTTCTTCCCGGGTATAGTTTCCTTCCTTGTCTTGTTGTTTTCCCCCTATTATCCTTTGTAGGGCTGGTTTGTGGAAAGATAACGTGTGAATTTGGTTTTGTCATGGAATAGCTTGATGTCTCCATCTATGGCGATTGAGAGTTTTGCTGGATACAGTAGTTTTGGCTGAAATTTGTGTTCTCTTAGAGTTTGTATGATATCTTCCCAGGATCTTCTAGCTTTCATGGTCTCAGGTGAGAAGTCTGGTGTTATTCTGATAGGTCTTCCTTTATCTGTTACTTGGCCTTTTTCGCTTGCTGCCTTTAATATTCTTTCTTTGTTTAGTACATTTGGAGTTTTGATTATTATGTGACAGAATGTATTTCTGTTCTGGTCCAGTCTGTTTGGAGTTCTATAGGCTTCTTGTATATTCATGGGCATCTCTCTCTTTAGGTTGGGGAAGTTTTTTTCCATAATTTTGTAGAAGATATTTGCTGGTCCTTTAACTTGTAAATCTTCACTATACCTATAATCCTTAGGTTTGGTCTTCTCATTGTGTCCTGGATTTCCTGGATGTTGTGGGTTGCAACTGTTTCACATTTCATATTTTCTTTGACTGTTGAATCACTGGTTCCTATGGTATCTTTGGCTTCTGAGATTCTTTCTTCTATTTCTTATATTCTATTGTTGATATTTGCATCTATGGCCCCTGATTTCTTCTGAAGGTTTTCCATCTCCAATGTTGTCTCCCTTTGCGATTTCTTAGTTGTTTCTACTTCTGTTTTTAGAACCTGGATGGGTATGTTCAGATCTTTTGCTTGCTTGATTGTGTTTTCATGTATTTCTTTAAGAGATTTTTGTGTTTCCTCTTTCATAGCTTCTACTTGTTGACCCACCTTCTTCTGTATTTCTTTAAGTGATTTTTGTCTTTCCTCCTTATTGTCTTCTTCTTTTTGATCCATCTTCTCCTGAAATTCTTGAAGTGATTTTTGTGTTTGCCTTGTAAAGGCTTCTAACTTTTGATCCATTTTCTCCTCTATTTCTTTAAGAGATTTATCTATGTATTCTGCTACCAGCATCCTGACCAGTGATTTTAGATCCAAGTCTTGTTTTTCTGGTGTGTTGGGGTATCCGGGGCTTCCTGTTGTTCGTGAAATGGGTTCAGATGCTGACATGCTGTCTTGATTTCTGTTAGTAATGTTCCTTCGTTTTCCTTTTGCCATCAGATTATATCTGGTGTTAGTTGGCCTTGTTGTCACTGACTGGTGTTTGAACCTCTCACGAAGCTGGGCTTACCTGTTGTTTCTCTACTGGTAACTATGCTGCAAGATAGAGACTGCCTCTGCGAGTGCTGAGGGGACCTCAGGGAGGGCGGTTCCCAACCGAGTTGGTGCAAGGCCTGAGGGCATGGAGATTTCTCTCCAGCTGCCGCCCTTGCCCTGGTTAGTGGGGTGAGCTTGGAGGATCCTCCCGAGTGATGGTAGCCCCTGATTGAATCTGTCTACCTGGGCCTCTCCAGCTGTGTCCTGGTAGCAATATGGAGGCTTACCCAGGGGCCGCTGGCAGGCTGCTCCCAGCTGCCTTGGTGCAAGGCCGGAGGGCGTGGAGAAGTCCTCCAGAGCCTCGGCGCTGGGTCTGGCTGGTGGAGAGAGCCTGGTGGATCCACCCGCGTGATGGTAGCCCCAGTTGGAGTCTGTCTACCTGGGCCTCTCTAGCTGTGTCCTGGTAGCAATATGGAGGCTTACTGCGACTGCTGCTCTAAGGGACCACAAACTGGCTGCCACCCGTTGCCTTGGTGCAAGGCAGGAGGGCGTGGGGAAGTCCTGCAGGGCCTTGGAGCTGGGCCTGCCTGGTGGCAAGAGCCTGGCGGATCCACCGGCGTGATGGTAACCCTGGCTGGAGTCTGTCTACCTGGGCCTCTCTAGCTGTGTCCTGGTAGCAATATCTCTCCTGTATTTCTTTATGGGATTTTTGTGTTTCCTCTTTAAGGTTTTTTGCCTGTTGACCCGTGTTTTCCTGTATTTCTCTAAGGGAGTTTATTTATGTCCTTCTTGAAGACCTCTATCAGCATTATGAGATGTGATTTTTAATCCAGAAGGGCAGAAAGCCAGTTTTCAAAGGATGGCTTTCAACTATCATTACATACACTGACATGTATAAAATAAAAAAAAAATACTGATGATGTGTCCATTTATTGTAAGAAAAAAATTAACTGCCAAGAAGAAGGAAAATTATTAACACTCAGAGTTGCATGAAATTTAATCTTAAAAAACTCTTTGAAGTGTCAAAAAGAAAGCATTAGTTTTCATAGTAGAAAAATATCATGACTTAGGATGTAGATTTGTAGACGGTAATGTGTAAAGTCCTGGATTTGATTATCAGCATTGTGAAAAACATACACACAGCCGGGCGGTCTTGGAGCACACCTTTAATCCCAGCACTTGGGAGGCAGAGGCAGGTGGATTTCTGAGTTAGAGGCCAGCCTGATCTACAGAGTGAGTTCCAGGACAACCAGGGCTATACAGAGAAACCCTGTCTCAAAAAACAAACAAGCAAACAAACAAATACACATACACACAAACAAACAGAAATAAAACAGAAGATATATTGAGAAGTCTTATAAAACTAAACAATATTAAGAGAAAAAGAAGCATATTAATTAAATTTAAGTTGAAATGAGATTATTATAACAGACTCTTTTAACTTAAATAGAAATTTTAGACATTAATTTCAAAGTTGTAATCTATTATATTAAGGAATCAAGAAGAGATTGATCTGTCAATGGGAACAGGTGACCTACTGAAGTTGAAACAAAATTAAAGAGCATAAATTTTAATAATGTAATGAGATTGCTACAGTCAGAAAAATCTTACTGCAAATCAGTGGAATATTGTTGAAACATGAAAATTGTAACATTACATCAGTTGGAGACAAACAGGTAGATTAAAGAGAAGGACATCATGTCAAACCAAAAGCAAGTAGAATATGATAAAATGATAATATAAATATAGAACAGAAAGAACTGTGAAAGGCACATTAATATGTTAGAGTTATAAAGTGGAGAATAGGGCAGGGTGTATACATGCACTAAACAAGATTCATGTCTCAACACAAAACCTTATGAGTAGGAAGAGATGATTTACTCTGGAGAAATTTCTAAATGACAGGTTCTAAATAGCTGAAATATTATGTTTAATATGGTAATAGTTTTATAAAGTTTTATATATGAGAGCACATTCAAACATAAATCATAAATAAAGATGCTTTGAAGTACTCTAGTGAGTGAAAATATGCTCTAGTGAAAATATAAAGTAAGAGGTAACAGCAAAATGAGGACTCTTAGGCTTCTGATATTGCCTCATAATATTTTTAGAATTTCATGAATGCTAAGGACCTCTTTGAACAGTCAAAAATATTTATCTGATAAACCCAGAGATATTAGATCACATACAGAGTTAGACAGCAAATGTCTACTTAGAAAGCTAAGTCACAAGACAATTTGATTGTGGACTCACAAAAATCTAACCCTCTACAATTATTAATGTGATAATAAGTACTGTAGAGAATTTAATGTTTTTGCATCTCTTCCTGAGAACTTGAGTTGATGTGTAAGCATAGAAGCATAAAAGTGAAGATTACTTCACTTTCACTGAAATGCATCAACAATAATAATAATATTGAAATCAGCATTTAGAAGGCTGGGAAGAAAAGGGGTTCCTTGAACACTTGTGTGTGTGTGTGTGTGTGTGTGTGTGTGTGTGTGTGTGTGTGAGAGAGAGAGAGAGAGAGAGAGAGAGAGAGAGAGAGAGAGAGAGAGGAGAGGAGAGTTCTCAAGGCAGGGTTTCTCTGTACAGTCATAGCTGTCCTTAAACTGTCTGTGTAGACCAGGGTGGCTTCAAACTCAGATATCTGTACCTCTCAAGTGCTAAAATTAAGGCATGTATCACTAAGTGTGCCAAAACCAGCCTGAACACTTTTAGATTTGTAAATAAAGGAAAACAACAAATAAATACCAGATTATCATACCATATCATGATATATTGGGTAAAATAACAAGAAAATCAGTACGTCAGAAAAATGTGTGTCTGTGTGTGTGTGTGTGTGTGTGTGTTTTGAACTAAATCAAGCTAAGTAAGGAAAATGAAACATGATCTAATTGATATTTGAAATTTCTTCAGTATATCCTAGAAAAATACATGAGAGTTTTGTAAATGTTCAGTACATTTGTAGGCTCATATTAGACAAGAACTTGTCAAAGATAACAAAATAAGAGTAAATGTAATTATATTATCATATACAATAGATATTCATGTACATGCACAATACCCTAATATGAAATAATAATTTCATGTACATGTTAATTCTCTGGTTTAATTTATGACTAATGTAAAATGCTTCTAAGCATAATATATTATGGGCTACATATATAAGGTTTTATCTTTCTTTCAAGTAGGATAATTTATTAAGATTGAAAAGTAAACAGGTATTATTATAATACAAAGAGTATTACTTTCCTTTGTAATATTATGAATATAGTATTTCTCAACCCCAGTAATGTTGTTAAAGTTACATGTTACAGATTTCCTTGGATTATTTGTTGTATAATTAACTTTTTTGGGGTGTGAAATATAGCATGATTTTTTTCATAGCATGATTTTTAATAAAACAAAGAGTTCTACATAGGAGAAAATAAATCAATTTCCCTTTGCTATTAACTACATAAACACAAAATGGACTAACCGTTTTAAAGTTTACTTTTTTTGTTCCCCAGGGAAACTTTTAGCGAGTATAAGACAATGGAATAATTAAACTGATGAAGAGCTTTGAGAATCAAGCACTGGGTCATATGGCAATTAAAGAATGCTCCTTCTACTCCTAATCTCAATACCGCCAATATCTGTGCTATGAAAACTCATCTGATCTACCTTCTCTGAACAGATAATTGAGAGAAAACAGCTTCAGTAACAAATATTGGAAGAGCTGGTATGCTCCATTCAGGGCTGGTGAGGTATTTAAGGAAAGCAGAGCAGATGCATGTGGTGGTCTAGAAGCTTGGATGAGTGTAAAGAGGAAAATTCCTGTTTGTTCTATTATTTTAAATATTCCCTTGTGTCTCTTTTTCAGATATTATTCCATTTCTATCAATCAATCTTTGAAATATTATATACCAATTTCATTTTCTGAAGAGAATCTATTTATTCACCACTCAATTCTGTGGCTTGCAGAGTCATGTAAGACTTCCTTTATCCAATTTTGTATTTATTTTCTAGAATTATAATTGACTGCTTTTTATGTGCTACTCCCTTGTGTAAGCACAAATAAATTTTTATTTATATTTAGTATTTACCCTGTACTAATATTCATATAATAATTTTTGTAATATCTCTGTTTTGTTGGTGATTTCTTCACAATATTTATTTCATTTACAATATTTAGGCCCTAATATATAATAGGCAAAACACAATTCATCAAAAAGTGCAAATAATAAGAAAAAATTCGGGATCTCAGACTAATAAAGAAAGTGAGTTAGCAAATGTCAGATTCACATAAAAAGTGTACAGAAGACAGTACCTCATACCTTGTCCATGATGCTCTCATCCTTTGTTCCTTATTTCACTGGTTATTGGTATCCTCACCAATTCCAGGTGACTACATCATAGAGTAACTTCATTCTGTTTTCTCAAGCTTGAATGCTTCAACCTCCCCCCGTTAGTCTCTCATTTTTCTCTATTGCTTTCTGTTCTCTGCTTAAACAATCCTACTTCAGAGAAAGTATTACATTTCATTACCACACTGTCATAGGATAAATTACCTTACTACTTTGTAGGTGTTTTGTCTTAAATTAAATAAAATTCTGAGGCTTTCATAATACCAACCCATTCTATAACTGAAAATTGGCAATGTATATACCATAATTCACTTTTATGTTTCTATAATGATTTTGTTTACATTACCTTTCAATATTTATAATCAAATTCATTGGCTATATATTTTAACCATTAGTGCTCTGGATTTCACAGCTGTGTATTAATACTGCTATCTAGGGATATATGATCACATATGAAAATATAGTTCCCCCTGCTTTATTATACTACTGGTTGTTTGCTGCTTGCATCTCTATAGTTAACATACTCCTTTCTGTTGCCAGATACAGTCACTTAAAAGCAGTATTTGTAAGGAACGTGCTTTAGAAAATCTCAGTATTCTTAAGAGGCTCATGGATTTCAAATGTAAAGAACATTTATTATTTTATTATTCACAAATACATCATGAATTTCTGCTGCTCCATTAAACTTGGTATACTCAATGATAATTCTGAAAAATTTTAAAGTTAAAATGATTTTTTTCATTTACACTGATGTCATTAAGTAAATCAAAATTATGTTTATGAAACCTGATAAAAAAGTATAATTTATGAATTACAGTTAAATAGTCACTTGTAGAATTTTGTGTACACAAATAATTATTATAAAGTAGTCAAATAACATTAATAAAAATAGCATGAAAATGAAAAACAACACCAATTAAAATATAGTATTCATAAGGCATTTTAAAATATCAAATATGATAATATCAATCATCATGTAGTTAGAAAATAGAGATTCAAAAACATGAAAATAACAGATAAACATCATTTAGTGGATATTACTGAGCTATTAAAAGAAATTATTAAAATTATAAAAATATTACTTCAAATGTTTTAGAGGGCTTACTAAATAATAAGTTGCCCACATAGGTTAACATAAAAATTTAATTAACAGCAGTTGTAGTTGATAAATGTAAAACAGCTAAATTGAAAACAAGAATAACTATATACACTTTAAAGTGAACATGGAAGTAAAGTTGGTTAAGTCAGTGACAGCAATTGTCAGAATGAAAGATAGGCTTTCAAGAGTTATTTTACGATGTATCAGTAGCTATTATTTGAAAACCAACCTTACCTTACCTCTAACAGATATTGAAGTTATATGGAAACCGAGAACAATACACTGATACCAGAATTTTTGATCCTTGGTTTCTCAGATGATCCTAAACTGCAGCCCATTCTCTTTGGACTGTTCCTGTCCATCTACTTGGTTACAGTGCTTGGGAATCTGCTTATCGTCTTGGCTGTCAGCTCTGACTCAAATCTCCACAATCCCATGTACTTCTTCCTCTCGAATCTGTCCTTTATTGACATCTGTTTCATCTCAACCACAATACCAAAGATGCTAGTCAACATGCAGTCACAGAGAAAAGACATCTCCTACATCCAATGTCTTACACAGGTGTATTTTTTTAATACTTTTGTTGGGATGGATGATGTTTTACTCACTTTAATGGCCTATGATCGCTTCGTAGCCATTTGTAACCCTCTCAAATACACTGTTATCATGAACCCTCAGGTGTGTGCCATTCTGGGTACTAATGTTTTGGATAATCCTGCTCTGGGTCTCCCTGATTCATGTTCTTTTGATGAATGAACTGAACTTCTCCAAAGGCACAGAGATTCCACATTTCTTCTGTGAACTGGCTCAAGTTCTCAAAGTATCCAACTCTGACACTTACATCAATAATGTCTTCATGTATGTGTTGACTTTCCTACTAGGAGTGATTCCTATGACAGGAATCCTTATGTCTTACTCACAGATTGTCTCATCCTTATTAAGGATGTCCTCCACTGTGAGTAAGTACAAAGCCTTTTCCACCTGTGGATCTCACCTCTGTGTGGTCTGTTTGTTCTATGGGTCAGCAATTGGAGTTTACTTTAGCACTTCTGTGGTCCATTCTACCCAGAGAAGAATGGTTGCTTCGCTGATGTACACTGTGATCAGTCCTATGCTGAACCCCTTTATCTATAGCCTGCGAAACACAGATGTGAAACTTGCCCTTGGTGAACTTTTTATCAGAGTTGTCTCTTGCCCATTATGGATCAATGACATCAGAAATAAACTCACACTTAGAACTATAAGGCAAATTTTATGAATATACCTCTCCTGGGTCTTTTTCTTTCAAAAATTACATGCCTAATCTACAACTATTCTGAAAATTAATGTAACTTTGAATTTGCATACTTTTTCCAGATGATATTTTAATTCCCTATGCATGGCAATTAAAGTTTGTAGTCATTCTTTTGGATCGATTTATATATATATTGGATTTTATGTGAAATATGGCTTATGAAGTCAAAGAATGTTCATCAAAATCACTTTTGGAATGTCAATGTTCTTTATCTCAATTTAATAATATCCTTGTTTTTCCTAAAGAAATGTTATGAAAATACTATTATCAGGACATCATACTGCAATGTATTTCTTTCCCCCATCAACTCTAACATCAGAGATGGGTGGCGACTGAAGTAGTGGCAATATCTTTGGATCACAGGAAATTATTAGGAGGCATGGTTGTGCTCAAGTTGCAGTGGCCTTGTTGAAGGGATTAAATCACCCTGTTGGTGAGCTTTCAGATCCTAAGTTTAACCTTCACCCAGTGCAGAGTGTTAATCTCTTCTGCTACAGTTAGGTCAAGATGCATAATGTTCATCTTCTTCCCCAGCACCATGCCTGCCTGGACTCTGCCTTGCTCCCTGCCATGATAATAATAGGCTGCACCTCTGAAGTTAAGCCACCCAAATTATACATCATCCTCTATAAAAGTTGTCTTGCTTATGGTATATTTTCTCAACAATGGTAAAACTAAGGCAGGACACTATGAGCCTCTCCTGCTTCTATGGCAAAGTTAGACAGGAAAATTTTATGGAATTCTTGTAGAACTCCTCAATCACAGAACTTGCACTCTGTTCAAGAATACAGTAGCTAGATCATGTCTGGAAGCCAGAATTCTGCATCAATCTGCTCAATTTTCTCTGGCTTTTTCATTCCTTCTATACCTCCCTCCAGAATTTTCTGAGTTGGAAGGGGTTGGATATTATGGTTCTTCCTCTCAGGTCCAAATATTTATATCTTATATAATATAAAAATTAGAGAGAGAGAATGAATCCCATAGCAAAAGTACTTAGAGGGGAAATCACTCCTGTCAATTTTTTTTCTAAATAAATGTTCTGTGCCTAACATACTATCTTCTACTTGGCTGTAGATACCCTGAGAATAATGTAGATGTTTTCTATGAAAAAGACACTTCTATTTGGAAGTAGTGAGATTTGACTGCAGAGACTCATAGCTCTCAGAAGCATGGTGTAGTTTCTCTTCTCTGTGTTGAAAGATATTTGATCAAATTGTGAAGACCAATATTGTGTTATTTACTGGAAAACTGTTTTAGTTGTATTGTGACTCACTCTTAACACATACATTTATTTCAAACTTTTCTGCATGGATATTATCAGCAGGATTAAATAAACTTAACCATAGGTAAAGAGGAAGAAAACACAAGTTCTCACAAAGTGATCATAAGATTATTTTAAAAAAAACATAGAGAGTGAGAGGGAGACAGAAAACCATCTTTAAAAAGCACACAGAAAGTAGAGGGGAGGGACATTCAGTATGAAGCAGATTTCTTGGGATGACATGTGAAAGGGAATTCATTCTTGGACACTGGATGTGGAAGAAGGCCAGTTGAGCTAGCAGTCTTTCTACCCAGCATATGATTCCCGAATCTTCATTGCTAAAATTGAACTATTTGGATTCTGTTAAAAACAAACAAACAAACAAACAAACAAACAAAACATTTGTTGTTCCAACACATGGTAAAAACATAAGGACAGAAAACTCAACCCAGCTGCAGAAAAATAAGAAACCAGCAGACATGGAAAGACACATGTGAAGTTTTCAAGGAGAGAGTTACATAGTTTAAAAGAAAAAAGTTTCCCATGTTAAATATGGGAAATATTATATTAAAAGACATTAGAATTGTGCATAGTGCTACTTTAAATAGCTTGAAAATATTAGTAGAAAATTAAGATGAATGACTTAACACTAGTGATTGAGAGAACCCTAATTATAAATACTATTACTCTAGTATTTCATATTCATTCTTAATAGCCATAGAGACTTTGTATGCTAAATATGAAAAGAGGATTGATAAAATACAAGCCTTATAAGATTTGTAAATGAAAAAAATAAAAATACTCAGACATAATCAGAGGAATTTAGTCAAGAATCTACCATGCCAACAAAGGATGAAAGTGAAGGAACTCTCCAAGAGTGTAAGAAAACAAACCTTTGTTTATATAGTTTCTATATAAGAATTACCAGATGATGATAGGCACCCCCAAGGTTATGAAACCGTTAAATGGAATCCCATTGATAGATTAGATTTGAGAAGATTCAAGTTTGTGATCATTTAATATAATATGCATTCACCATATGTGAAACAGTTAACAAATTCGTGGGCAATATAGAACAGAATTATGCCCCAAGACTGGAAAGATTTGGTACCTGCAGTATTGGAGATGATCCTCAATTGCAATGGCTTATTGATGGAAAGAGGAAACTGGAGTCATAGAACAACCTAATAGGGCTAGAAGTATTAATATTTCCCAAGTTTACTTGCTAGGTGAAGGTCATTATCCTGAGTTACATAAGCAGCCTGAATTTGGTGACCATATCTAGGTTCTGTGCTGCTGATCACTTTTAAATGTTTGAGACAAGTTTAAAGATTCAGTGAAGTCTTAACAATTTACCAAAACTATAAATTCCAAAAAGAAGCCTTCACTGTTTTTTGTTTTTTGTTTTTGTTTTTGTTTTTGTTCTTTTACAAATATTGACTTCAGCATAAATAGAACAGTATCAGATTCAGAAATGAGACAAATATTATTTGAATCTGTAGCTTTTGGAACTGCTAATTCTAAATTAAAAAATGGTGATTGATTATTCATTTTAAGGCAATATCAGCACCAATAGACGAAAACATTAGAAATATGGCTGATACTTGATCTCCTGTTAATGAAGTGATTTAGAAAGTTCTAAGAAAAATCAAAATGTCATATTTTAATTGTGAAAAGCAAGGTCATTTGAAAAGGAATTGTAGGCAAGTTTTTCCTAGTAGCAATGATTCTTCTAGGAACAATACAAAAAGAAGACAGAAGCCTTCTGGAGTATGCAGAAGGTATGGCAAAGCCCAGAATGTACTAATGAAAGAAGATCAACTAGGAACAGGCAAGGTAACCCTTTGCTATTGGGAAACATACTAGGTTCCTCCCACAATTCCTGATATAAAATTTACTTTAATAGTTTCCTTTAAGCATTAGAGAAACTCCCTAAGAAGAATCCAAAGATTTAATGCCTATTGTAAAAACAACACTGCTTTGATGTAATTGTGGACAGAGTAGCTTCAGTAGGTAGATCAGAAAATTCAGGAGTGACCAAAAACAAAGTGTTTTGGCCAACTGCTATAAATGTACATATAAATGTCACTGAAATTGAAGATTTAAATTTTCAAGCTGCCCTGAGCATCCTGTTATAGAATATGTACCTCCATTCTCTCACCACTGCTCTATACACATCTATCAGACCTGTGGATCCTGAACCATACAGGTAGGCTTCCCTTCCTCATCCCATCTTCCCTGCTGGCTGACTTTTCTAGGACAAGCCATGATGCATTGCCCAGTCTGCTACCTCAGGGGGACCTCCATTCTCCTGCCACCTCTCTACCCACATTCAGCAAACCTCCTGAGCCCGAACTATACAAGTTATATTCTCTTCCTCTCCCCATCTTCCATGCTCTCTAAGTCCTGTGAAGTACCCCAAGATTCCCTAAGCTGACTGGTATCCCATGGGGACTTCCATTATCCTGCCAACTCTCTGCCCACCTTCATCAGATGTGGGGATTCTGAAACATACAGACTTGCTGATCTAAAACCATACAGCCCATAGATACTCATCACAGGTTCACAATAAGAGAGCCATCAAAGTTAACTCCAGGCCAATACCTACTACAACAGGAACATTCAAGTACCAAAGACATCCAGGTAGCTAAAGGTCTTTGAAAGAACAAAATCAACAAAAGCCAGGGCGATATGACACCTGAAAATCACAGCTACCCTACAAAATCAATCCTTGGATATCCTAACAATACTGAAGAACAAGAAAATGACCTTAAATCCAATCTTGTAAGGATTATAGAGGCCTTTAAAGCAGAAAGGAGTAAATCCATTAAAAAATATGGGAAAAAAACAATCAAACAGGCAGAGATCTTTAAAGAGAAAATAAATAAATTCCTTAAAGACTTACAGGAAAACATAAATAAAGAAGTGAAGGGAAAAATATACAAAACCTGAATGTAGGAGCAATAAAGAAAACACAAACTGAGAAATTACTGAAGAAGGAAAATCTAGGGAAGAGAACAGGAACAACAAAAGAATCACCAAAAGAATACAGGAGGTGGAGGAGAGAATCTTTCGTGTAGAAGATTCAATAGAAGAAATTGATACATCAGTCAAAGAAAATCTTAAATCTAAAACATTCCTGACACAAAATGTCCAGGAAATCTGGGATACCAAAAATACTAACCTAAGGATAATACAAAAAAAAGAATATACAAGATACATCCCACAGACCTCATAAAGGTCAACAAGCTGAAGGATACACGTGAGTAAGCCCCAAGTCCCACTTTGGAGAGAAGAAAGCAACCACAATGGGGGAATCTGGGAGGGAAAGGGGATGGGGGCAGGGGAAACAGTGGAACCTGACCTGGTATTAGGTGAGGTAAAAGGACTGGAGCCCTGATAGCCAGCAGAAATAATGGAAACAGGCAAACTCAGGAGGTAGGAGGCTAGGGGGACCCTCTAGAATCTACCAGAGACCTGGGAGGTGAGAAAAACTCTGGACTCAATGGGAGGGAAGTTAAATGAAATTACCAACAGTAGTGAGAGGGAATTTATGGAGCCCACCTCCAGATGGAAGACAGGGCATTAAATGAGTGAGGGGGGGTGCTGTCCTACAGTCAATATTCTGACCCATAATTGCTCCAGTATGAAAGAAGAACTACATGGTTGGAAATGGAGAGGATCCTGAGGAAAGAAGGTCCAGTGACAGGCCCAAAGTGGGATCCAGTTCAAGAGGAGGTCTCAAGGCTAGAAACCATGACTGAGTCTATGGAACACTCACAAAAAGGGACCTATCATGACTACCCTCTGAAAAACCCAACAAGCAGCTGAAGGAGTCTGTTGCAAATATATGCACATAACCAGTGGACAGAAGTTGCTATTTCCTGTAGTTGAGTAGAGGATTAGGAAGAGGGGTATACTATAGGAGAACCTGCAGTCTCAATCAACTTGAACCCCTGACTTCTCTCAAACACTGGACCATCAAGCAGACAGCACACCCCAGCTGATATGAGGCGCCCAACACATATATAGCAGAGGACTACTGGGTCTGGGTTCAATCAGAGAAGATGCACCTAACCCTCAAGAGACTTTAGGCCCCATGGATTTTAGAGGTCTGGTGGGGTAGGGGATGGGGGAGTTGCAACATCGTCATGGAGACAGTTGGGAGTGGAAGAGGTAGGGGATGTAGAGCAGTCAGAATGTGGACTGGGGGGGGAATAAAATCAGGAGTGAAAAAATTGCACAACTTTGTGGTGATCTGATAAAATGCATGGGATTATTTCAATCTTGTTTCTGTTGAAGCCTGTTTTGTGACTAATTATATGGTCAATTTTGGAGAAGGTACCAAGAGCTGCTGAGAAGGTATGTTCTTCTGTTTTAGGATGAAATGTTCTATAAATATCTGTTGAATCTGTTTGGTCCATAATTTCTGTTAGTTGTACTGTGTCTCTGTTTAATTTGTGTTTCCATGCCAGGAGCCAAACTGACCTTACTTAATGTTTAGAGTTCATTTTAAAGATAGGCTTAGGTTTTGACTTCTCCTCAGCTACAGACCTTGGAGAGATCGGGTGGTCAATGGTCACTGTGCCCTCCCGGAAGAAGGAAACATCTTACTGCTGCTAGAGATTCACCTTGGAAAAATGCCCAGGCTATATGAAAAATTCCACTTGACTTGCTTCTTCCCCTGCCTGTATATGTTCCCTGAGAAAATACAGTTTTTGGGGTCTTGAGCAAAGATGGTCTTGGCCTTCTTCACATCTCCTGTCCCTGTTTCTCTGCCCTTCTCTCCTAGGGTCCCCTGTCAACCCCCATCCCTACCCCGCATGCCGGGGCAACTGGTGCCCAACGTGGGGCTCCTTCCTGAGTAAGGATCCCAGAGAACATCCTCTTAAAGGAGGAGCCGCTTGTCCTTTGGAACCACTGACTCATCAGGTCGTGGTTGATCACCACAGAGGCACTTGTCTGTGGGAGATCCAGGATAATTAATCACCACAGAAATGCTCATCTGTGGGAGATCCAGGATAATTTGATCACCATGGAAACACTTGTCTGTGGGAGATCCAGAATAAATGATCACCATGGAAATGCTCATCTGTGGGAGAGCCAGAGTAATTGATCACCACAGAAACACCTGTCTGTGGGAGATCCAGGGTAAGTCACATGGTGCATTATGGGACAGGTATTAAGTAAAGCAGGAAGATTTTCTTTTTGGTCTTGAGGAGACCCTCAAGGCACAAGGAATAAGGGTTAAAAAATAAGATCTTCACAAATGTTTTATTTTATATAAAATAAAATGACTAAAAAGTTAAAAACAAACAAAAATTGCTTGAAAAATTCTTAGCTCAAGTATATTTATACTGTGCATGGCTCTTAGAAGGAGAAATGGTAAATATATAAATGAAAAACTTATACATGTTGAGAAGCAATTGGAGAGGTTAGAAAAGCAGGGCATTGTGGAGCAACTATCAGTGGCTGCCACTGTACCTCCTCTCCCTTCTCTGGAAGAATTCCCAGAAGAAGAAGGAGACAAAGAGTTAAATCTTAGACTAGAGAGAGAAAATAGATTTCAAAAAAGCAGTTGTTATGTGTCTGGGATGTTGTATCAAAAGAAGGAAAATAGTTATATGCTATTTCAGGTTTCTCCTGGGGAGGAGAGGAAAGCAGGAGACATCCTGCATCCTCTCAGGATCCAACTATAGATATCCATAGTTCTGGTTAGGATATCTGGATCTCTTTGGGACATCAAGTTCTCTTCCCTCGTGCATTGGTTTATTTGAAATTGTGAAGCATTTTAGCCTGAACATGACCCAGGCTTTCACTGCTATCCATGTTGATTTGACTTCAGTTTCATGCTTTTTTGACCACTGCCTTGTCTAGGAATCCCTCAAAATTGCTTTGAATCACAAGAGGTCAAATCAAGAAAGACTAGTCACAATATCAATAAAAAGGAAAGTAATTTTGGGTTAGTAGACCTGTCAAGAAAGCTAGCATGACAATCCACCTCCTTCCACAGTAGCCACAAAAAGGAGAGCTTGCCCCATCTCGCTGCCTGTCCCCTGCACTGTTGTGCCTGTCACTAATGGAAGACATTTGTCTTTGCCTTCACTGAGGCATTTCCATACACTTTCACCACCAAGAGCCACCTAAGTTTTGGGAAGAATAATCTGTTTCCCACGAGAGGGATGAGGTCAATGCTTCCCCCCTTTTTTGGTTAATGCCCACTCATGCATCAAAGAGACCTATAGATGTCCACTTTCTCAACGGCCTCACAAAAATTAAATAAAAAGGGAAGAGATGCCAGGAGACAAACTGACCTTACTTTATGTTTAGGGTTCATTTTAAAGATAGGCTTAGGTTTTGACTTCTCCTCAGCTACAGACCTTGGAGAGATCAGGTGGTCAATGTTCACTTCACCATCCCAGAAGAAGAAAACATCTTACAGCTGCCAGAGATTCACCTTGGCAAAGTTCCCAGGCTACGTGAAAAATCCCACTTGACTTGCTTCTTCCCCTGCCTGTATATGTTCCCTGAGAAAATACAGTTTTGAGACTTTGAACAAAGTTGGTCTTGGCCTTCTTCTTTGCATCTCCTGTCCCTGTTTCTCTGCGCTTCTCTCCTTGGGTCCCTGTCAAAACACCCGCAGGCTGGGGCATTTTCCATTGATGAGAGTGGGGTGTTGAAGTCTCCCACTATTATTGTTTGAGGTGCAATGAGTGCTTTGAACGTTAGTAAAGTTTCTTTTATGAATGTGGGTAGCCTTACATTTGGAGCATAGATGTTCAGAATTGGGAGTTCTTATTGGTAGAATTTTTCTTTGATGAGTGTGAAGTGTCCGTAATTATCTTTTTTTTGATAAATTTTGGTTGAAAGTCAATTTTATTTGATGTTAGAATGGCTTCTCCTGCTTTATTCTTGGGACCATTTGCTTAAAGAATTGTTTTCCAGCTCTTTTCTCTGAGGTATTATCTGTGTTTGACAGTGAGGTGCATTTCCTGTATGCAGTAAAAATGTTGGGTCCTGTTTATGTATCCAGTCTCTTAGTGTATGTCTTTTTCATTGGGTAATTGTGTCTATTGATGTTGGGTGATATTAAGGGATAGTGATCGTTGCTTCCTGTTATTTTCATGTTATTTTTATGTTTATGTGGCTATCTTCTTTTGTGTTTGTTGAAAGACTAATTTCTTGCTTTTTTTCAAGGGTGTAGTTTCCTTCCTTGTATTGGTGTTTTGCATCTATTATCCTTTGTAGGGTTGGATTTGTAGAAAGATATTGTGTAAATTTGGTTTTGTCATGGAATAGCTTGGTGTCTCCCTCTATGATAATTGAGAGCTTTGCTCACTGTTGAGCCTGGGTTGGCCTTTGTGTTCTCTTGGGCTCTGTATGGGCCCTGAATCTTCTAGCTTTCATAGTCTCTGGTGAGAATTCTGGTATAATGCTGACAGGTCTGCCTTTATGTGTTACTTGACCTTCCCCTTACTTCTTTTAATATTCTTTCTATGTTTAGTGCACTTGGTGTTTTGACTATTATGAGAGAGGAGAAATTTCTTTTTTTGGTCCAATCTTTTTGTAATTCTGTAGGCTTCTTGTATGTTTATGGATATCATTTTCTTTAGGTTAGGGAAGTTTTCTTCTATAATTTGATGAAGATATTTACTGGCCCTTTAAGTTGGGAATCTTCACTCTCTTCTATACCTATTATCCTTAGGTTTGGTCTTCTCATTGTGTCCTGGATTCCCTGGATGTTTTGGTGTAGGAGTTTTTTGCATTTTGCATTTCCTTTAAATGTTGTGTCAATGTTTTTTTATGGTATCCTCAGCACCTGAGATTCTCTCTTCTATCTCTTGTATTCTGTTGGTGATGATTCTGTTGGTGATGTTCTGTCTCTTGATTTCTTTACTAGGCATTCTATCTCCAAGGTTTTCTCACTTTTTGATTTCTTTATTTCAATTTTTAGATCCTGGATGGTTTTGTTCAATTCCTTCACCTGTTTGGTTGTTTAATTCTTTAAGAGATTTTTTGTGTTACCTCTTAAAGGCTTCTACCTGTTCACCTGTGATGAGAGTGGGGAGTTGAAGTCTCCCACTATTATTGTGTGAGGTGCAATGTGTGCTTTGAGCTTTAGTAGTATTTCCTTTATGATTGTGGGTGCCCTTGCATTTGGAACATGGATGTTTGGAAATGAGAGTTCTTCTTGGTAGATTTTTCCTTTGATGAGTATGAAGTGTCATTCCTTATCTTTTTTGATGACTTTTGTCTGAAAGTCGATTTTATTCTATATTAGAATGACTACTCTGGCTTGTTTCTTGGGACCATTTGCCTGGAAAATTGTTTTCAATCACTTTACTCTGAGGCAGTATCTTTCATCAACACAGAAGTGTGTTTCCTGTATGCAGCAAAACGTTAGGTCCTGTTTACCTATCGGGTCTGCTAGTCTATGTCCTTTTAATGGGGAACTGAGTCCATTGATGTTAAGAGATATTAAAGAATATTGATTGTTGCTTCCTGTTATTTTTGATGTTATCTTTATATTTGTGTGGCTATCTTCTTTGGGTTTTGTTGAAAGAAAATTAATTTTTCACTTTTTCCAGGGTGTAGTTTCCCTCCTTGTGTTGGTGCTTTCCATCTATTATCTTTTGTAGGGCTGGAAATGTGGAAATAAATTGTGTAAATTTATTTCTGTCATGGAATATCTTGGTGTCTCCACCTATGTTAATTGGGAATTTTGCTGGGTATAGTAGCCTGGGCTTGCATTTGTATCCTCTTAGGGTCTGTATAACAGCTGCCTAGGATCTTCTATCTTTCATAGTCTCTTCTGAGAGGTTGCACAATGCCATACTCAATGATAACTTGGTCAAGGAAGAAATAAATAAATTAAAGACTTTTTAGAATTTAATGAATATGAAAGCACAACATACCCAACCTTATGGGACACAATAAAAGCAGTACTAATAGGAAAACGCAGCTTTGAGTCCCTCTAAAAAGAAAGTGGAGAAAGCATACACTATCAGCTTAACAGCATACCTGAAAACTCTCTAGAACCAAAAGAAGGAAATATACCCAAATGAAGTAGATTGCAGGAAATAATAAAACCCAGGGCTGAAATCAACCAAATAGAAACAAAAAGGTCTATACAAAGAATCAACAAAAACAGGAGCTGGTTCTTAGAGAAAATCAACAAGATAGGTAAATCCTTAGTCAAACTAACCAGAGGACATGGAGACAGTGTCCAAATTAACAAACTCAGAAATGAAAATGGAGATATAACAGCAGAAACTGAGGAAATTTAAAAAATCAGATGCTACTACAAAAGCCTATATTAGACAAAACTGGAAAGTCTGGATGTGATATATGATTTTCTAGACAGATACCAAATACCAAAGTTAAATCAGGATCAGAAAAAAATGTCTAAACTGTTCCAGAACCCCTAAATAAATGGAAGCAGTTATTAAATGTCTCCCAGCCAATAAAAGCCCAGGACCAGATTGTTTTAGCACAGAATTATATCAAACCTAATACCAATAGTCTTTTTTTTTGGTTTTTCAAGACAGGGTTTCTCTGTGTAGTCCTGGCTGTCCTGGAACTCACTCTGTAGACCAAGCTGGCCTCAAACTCATAAATCCGCCTGCCTCTGCCTCCCAAGTGCTGGGATTACAGGCATGCGCCACCATGTCCAGCTATTACCTATAGTCTTTAAACTATTCCACAAAGAAAAAACAGAAGGAACACTATCAAATTCATTCTATGAAGCCACAGTTAGCTGAGTGTTCTCCCTTGGAGATGGAATGGTTTCTGTATCATCAGGAACTTTATACAATTTCCTTTCATAGGAGACTTCATCAGAGCTTATTTTCCACTTGTATCATTTTTAACATTCCAAACAGACTTTAAAACTCGTTCAGTGCATATTACTTTTAGCTGCAGAAAATATCATGCATATTTAAAAGGCATTTAACAATTATAAATTATTTTGATGACAAAAAATATAAATACAGAGTTTAATATTTTAAAAATAAATATTATTAGCTTAATAAAAATAAAAATTAATGCATAAATGATTGAAAAATGAAAGACCATTAACATAATTTACCGTATAACCAAACTGAAACAAATTACACAATTAATGCACTTGATCCTATAAAGCCTCTAATAAAATCCAATAATCCTTCACGTTAAACATATTAAAGAAATCATGGATACAGGGCACACACTGAAACATAATTGAAGCAATATACAGCATGACAATAGAGAACATTCAATAAAATAGAGAAATTTAAAGCATTTCCACAAAATTCAGGGACAAGACAATGCTGGCTATTCTGTCCTGATCTATTCAACATAGAACTTGAAGTTCTTGCCAGAGCATTTTAAGAACTAGAGGTGATGAATGGAATGGAATTTAGGAAGGAAGAAGTCAAAGTATACCTATTTACAGATAATATCATATTGTACATAAGTGATGCCAAAAATCTCACAAGAGAGCTCCTACAGCAGATAAACAACTTTGGAAAATTGGCTGGATACAAAATTAACTCAATGAAATCAGTAGTCTTTTATGCAAATGATAAATGAGTATCACTGCGCATTTCTTGGATCCCGTAATTTCATGCAGCCAAGCTGCAATCCAGGCAGAGGCTGTGTGATATTTACTGGGGAACACCTTGTTTGGCAGGGCTGTCCAAGATGAATGCCGCTGTGGGCCTCCTTGGCTGCAGATAGAGCTGAGCTGAAATTTCTCATGGCAAGCTGTGTGACCTTTTTCTGACCTGTTCTTTTACCTACAAGATGTCTCTGCCAGCCAGAGGTGCGAGCATCCAGGCGTGATGATTCACTCAGAGTTTATCCTTTGAACTACAGTACTGGCCATGATTTATCATCTGGAGATCCATTGCTTTGCTTTTAATTAGCTGTACAGTTATTACCTAGATACATTAAAGAATTAACCTCCCAAAAATTTATTTGTATGGTTAGCTGGCTTTGGCACTCTGACATGGAAACCATCAGTTAGGTAAAGTTTCAAAATAAGCCTGAGAAAGATGGCATACATAGTGTTTCCAAGAACTAATTACTAATTCCAATTACTAATTTATCATTGAGTACAGAGGGACGTGATGACCTTGTGTGTAATCTCTGACTCTTGAATCACTAATTCATCATTGACCACAGAGGGACGCAATGACCTTGTGTGTAATCTCTGACGTTCATACCTGACTAATTTTGTATTTCCTTGTGCCAGATACTCATGGTAACTATTCTTTGTAAACATTTAAAAATTCCTGCCTCAGAACAGTAAAGTGCATTCAGACGCATTCAGATCTTGTGTGTGTCTGTCTGTCATTCGCCGGACCTGTACCTTCCTGCATACCAAAGACCCTGATTCCCCACGGGAGTGTGTGTTCCGACTGAGTCGGTCCGTGGCAAATGAGTCAAGAAGGAAATTAGGGATAAAACACACTTTACAATAGCCATGAATAACGTAAAATATCTTGGTGTAATTTGTAGCAAGCAAGCAAAAGATATGTATGAAAATATCTTCAAATTATAGGAAAAAGAAATAAAAGAAGATATCAGAAGATGGAAAGATCTCCCATGCTTATGGATAGTCAGGATTAACATAGTAAAAATGACCATCTTAAGAAAAGAAATCTACAGATTCAGTGCAATCAACATTTCAATACTATTTTATAGACCTTGAAACAGCAATTCTCAACTTCATTTGAAAAAAAATTCCCAGGATAGTGAATACAATCTTGGACCATAAAAAGAACTTTAGGGGAATGTCACCATCCCTTAATTCATGGTTTTCTACAAACCAATAGTAATAAAACCTGCATGGTACTTGTACAGAAACCAATTGATCACCATATTGATCAATAGAATCAAACCAAAGACCCAGAAATAAACCCACAGAACTATGGGCCCTTGGGTTTGATAAAGAAGCTAAAATGATTCAATGTAAATTAAAAGTTTCTTGAACAAAAGATACTGGTCTGACTGGATGTCTCCATGTAGAGTAATGAAAATAGATCCACATTTATTATGCTGCACAACACTCAATTCCAAGTGAATCAGGGACCTGAACATAAAACCAGATACATTAAAACTCATAGAAGAAAGAGTGGCAAATAGCCTTGAATGCATTGGTATAGGAGACAATTTCCTTCACAGAACACCAGTGGCTCAGGCTCTAAAAAATCAAATGATCAGACCACATGAAACTAAAAATTTCTGTAAGGTAAAGGATACTGGCAATGGGACAAATCAGCACCCTACAGATTAGGAAATGATCTTCAGCAAGCCTACATCTGACTGAGGGCAAATATCCAAAATTTGCAAAGAACTCAAGAGGTTGGACACTAACAACCCAAAAAGCCCAACCAAATAATTGGGATCAGAGATAAACAGAGAATTCTCAACAGAAGAATCTACAATGGTTAAGAAACACTTAAAGTGTTCAAAGTTCTTAATCACCATGGAAATGCAAATGAAAACAACCCGGATGCTTCATCAGATAAAACATGCTGTTGAGGATGTGGTGCAAGTGAAATATTTCATCATTGCTGTGGAAGTGCAAACTTGGAAATATTTTTTACATTTTTCAGAAAACTAGGAATACTTTTACCTCAAGACCCAGCTATACAACTCCAACTCAAAAGTTGTTCCAATATCTCACAAAGACACTTGCTCAACTATGTTCACAGAAGCTTCATTTGTAATAACCAGAAACTTGAAACAACCTAGATGTTCCTCAACTAAAGAAGAGATGAAGAAAATGTTATAGATCTACATGATTTAGTACTATTTAGCTATTAAAAACAAACACATCATGAGTTTTGCAGACAAATTGAGGAAACATGATAATAGCATCCTGAGTGAGATAGCCCAGGACCAAAAGGGCATGTTTGCTATGTACTCACTTATAAATGTATATTAGCCATAAAATACAGGTAGGATGCTACACTCCACAGACACAAAGAAACTATACAAGAAGAAAGGCCCAAGCAATGAAACTTGAGTCTCACTTAGAACGGAGAATAAAATAGTCATAAGAGGCAGTTGGAGGAGGGGTACAGGGAGGGGGGAGCATTTGGAGGAGTAGTATAGTTTCAGGATCAGGTGTGGCAAAGGATAGGACATAAGGCTAGAGGGTCACACAAATGAATGGAAATTTACAACTGACCAGGTTGAGGAGGATGTGAGGAACCTCCAGGGCAAGACACAGACTGGGATAAGAGAACCCATAACTCCAAGCAATGGAGCTATGCCAAAAACTGTTGCCTATACCTGGTATATTTACTTATAGCTCAGCCCCCTTCAATGTCCTCAGTGCCAGGTTGAGGGGATACCCAGAGGGTATGCTCTCAGAGGAGAAGGGGAGGGGTAAATTCAGAAAGGATTGTGGGAAGGGGGTCACCATGGGAGGGCAGAGAGAATGATATAAAGTGAATATTAAAAAAATTAATTTAATTTAAAAATAACTGAAGAGTAGTCTCTTCTGTAAATGTACATTTTCTTTAGCCATTTTCAGTTGAGGGACATCTAGGTTGTATCCAGTTCCTGGCTATTAGGAAAGAAGCTGCTATGAACAGAATTAAGCAAGTATAGTATAATGGGGATACCTTTTAGGTATATGCCCAGGAATATTATAGCTTGCTCTGAGTATAGAACTATTCCCAATTTTCTGAGACACTGCCAAACCAATTTCCAAAGTGGTTCTATAAGTTTGCATTCCCATAAGAAATATAGGAATCATCCTCTGCTCCAAATTCTTGCCAGCATGTGCTGTCACTTGAGTTTTTTATCTTAGACACTCTGATAAGTGTCAGGTAAAATCTCAGAGTCATTTTGTGTTTCCTTGTTGACTAATGATACTAAACATTTAAATGCCTCTCAGCCATTAGAAGTTCCTTTGTGGAGAATTTGCTGTTTAGCTCTGTACCACATTTGTTAATTGTGTCTCCTGCTTTGCTAATGTCTAATTACTTGAGTTATTTATATATTTCGGATATTAGTCCTCTGTCAGATGTAAGGTTGTTGGAGATCTTTTCCCATTATATATGTAGCTACTTTGTCCTTATTCTGTCCTTAACCTTGCAAAAATGTTTCAGTTTCATGAATTCCCATTTTAAATTACTCATTGTAGTACCTAAGCTATTGATGTTCTGTTCATAAAGTTGTCTCTTGTGCCAATTATTTCAAGACCATTCCACACTTTCTTCTTCACTATTGTTAGTGTGTCCAGTGGAGATTTGTGATCCACTTGGACTTGAGTACTGTGCAGAGTAAAAGATACAGGTATATTTGCACACTTCTACATACAGATATCCATTTTACATACCATTTTTTAAAGATGCTTTCATTTTTTCTATTATATTGTTTTGACTTCTTTTCAACTATCAAATGTCCATATGTGTGTGGGTTTATGTTTGGTGTTTGATTATATTTCATGATCAGATGTGAACATGAGTTGGTAGGAGAGTACTGGGAGAAAGAATAGATATCCATGGAGAGAATCTCTGAGACTAACTGGGTCTTGCGATTGGAGAAGCAGTGGGGAAACTATAGGGTGATTCTTGATGAGATTCCTACCACTGGGAGATATAAGAATGAAGTAGACATACCTCCTGTTTCCAGGCAGGACTTCAAGTGGAAGGGTAGGGACATCACCCACACAGAAAACCTTCAACCCAAAATTTGTCTTGCCTACAGTATGAGCAGGGATAAAGATGCAGCAGAGACTGAGGGAACAGCTAACCAACAATTGCCCCAACATGAGAACCATGCCATCTGAGAAAGCCAACCCTTGCCACTATTAATGGTACTCTCCTAAGCTTGCAGACAGGAACCTAGCATAACTCTCTCCTGAGAGGACTCATCCAGCAGTGGTTGGAAACAGATGCAGAACTCTACAGCCAAACATCAGTCAAACCTCAGGAGTTTTGTGGAAGACTGGGTGATAGAATTGAGCAAACTACAAGAACACCTACAGTGTTAACTAACCTCGGTGTATAGGGGTTCACAGAAACTGAAACACCAGCAAAAAGCATGCAGGCACTAAACCGAGGCCACTACATATTTGTTGCTGATGTGAAGCAAGGCCTTCATTGTGGGTCTCCTAACAATAGGAACAGTAGCTGCCTTGGACCCTGTTGCCTGCAATGAATACCATTCCTTTTCCTGGGCTGCCGGTTTTTGCCTTAGTAAGAAAGATCATTCTCAAATTCATCTGGAATAGCAGAAAACTTAGTATAGCTAAAGCTCTCATCAACAGTAAAAGAACTTCTGGGGGAATCAATATCCCGGACCTCAACCAATACTACAGAGCACTAATGTTAAAAACTGCATGGTATTGGTACAGTAACAGGGAGGTGGATCAATCGAATAGGATCGAAGACCCAGAATTAAACCCACACATCTATGGCCAATTGATCTTCGACAAAGGAGCTGAAAATATCCAGTGGAAAAAAGATATCCTTTTCAACAAATGGTGCTGGCTCAACTGGAGGTCAACATGCAGAAGAATGAGAATTGATCCATTCTTATCTCCTTGTACTCCAAGTGGATCAAGATCCTCTGCATAAAACCAGACACACTAAAATTAATAGAAAATAAACTGGGGAAGACCCTTGAAGACATTTGGTCAGGGGGAAAGTTCCTGAACAGAACACCAATTGCTTGTGCTCTAATATCAGGAACAGACAAATGGGACTTCATTAAATTACAAAGTGTCTGTAAGGCAAAAGACACTGTCAAAAGGACAAATCAGCAACCAACAAATTGGGAAAAGATCTTCACCAACCCCACATCAGACAGAGGGCTAATATCCAATGCATACAAAGAATTCAAGAAGTTAGACCCCAGAAAACCAAATAACCCCATCCAAAAATGGGGTACAGAGCTAAACAAAGACTTTTCACCTGAAGAAATTCGGATGACTGAGAAACACCTTAAAAAATGTTCAACATCATTAGTCATTAGAGAAATGCAAATCAAAACAACCCTGAGATTTCACTTTAAACCAGTCAGAATGGCTAAGATTAAAAACTCAGGAGACATCAGGTGTTGGTGAGGATGTAGAGAAAGAACACTCCTCCACTGCAGATGGGACTGCAAGCTGGTACAACCACTCTGGAAATCAGTCTGGCAGTTCCTCAGAAAACTGGACATGATACTTCCGGAGTACCCAGCCATACCCCTCCTGGGCATATACCCAGAAGATTCCCCATCATGCAATAAGAATACATGCTCCACTATGTTCATAGAAGCCTTATTTATAATAGCCAGAAGCTGGAAAAAAACAGATGTCCCTCAACAGAGGAATGTATACAAAAATTATGGTACATATACATAATGGAGTACTATTCAGCCATTAGAAACAATGAATTCATGACATTCTTAGAGAAATGGATAGAGCTGGAGAGCATCATACTAAGTGAGGTAGCCCAGTCTCAAAAAAATACTCATGGTATGCACTCACTGATAAGAGGATATTAGCCTAGAATCTTGGGACACCAAAGACACAATCCACATACCAAATGATGTCTGACAAGAAGAAAGGAGTGGACACTGGTGCTGGAAAGGATCAAAGCATCAGTGTAGGGGATTACCAGAACAGGGAAGTGGGTAGTGGTGGATGGGGCAACAGGGAGGAGAGAAAAGGGCATGTGGGACCTTTGGGGGTGGGGAACCAGAAAAAGGGAAATGAAATGTAAATATAGAATATATCCAATAAAAAATAAATAAAAACAAAGAATGTGTCTAATAATGCTAGAACTAAATGTCCCAGGGTAAGATTTTAACCAAGGGGGGATTCCTGTTCTCTGAGGATAAGAGGAAGGGGAAATGGTGAAAGAGGCTTGTAAGATCAGGACTGCAAAGAAAGAAGGTAGGGAGGCTTTGATTGAGAATGTAAAGTCAATAAAAATATTGAAAGAAAAAGACTTCTGTTTAGATCTGTGATACATATCTAATGGGTTATTTGTTGGTGTCTAATTTATTGAGATTTTTTTAAAGTGTATATTAGCCCTCGGTTGGATGTAGAGTTGAAGATCTTTTCACATTCTGTAGGCTACTACTTTGTCCTATTGACAGTGTCCTGGTATCTTTTGCTTGACAGCCATTTTCACTTTTATGATGCTCCACTTATTAATTGTTCATGCCTGAACTGTGGTGTTCAGGAAGTTGTTTCCTATACACCAATATATTTTATATTTGTGACTATTGTGAAGGGTGTTGGTTCCCTGATTTAATTATCATTTGTATAAAACAGGGCCACTGATTATTGTGTCAGTTTAATTTTTCTATCTTGGGTAGAGGTTTAGGGATATTTATGTATATTGTTATATAGTATACATATATGGATACTTTGACTTCTTTTCCAGTTCATATATACTTTATCTCCTTTAGTTATACTATTGCTCTAGCAAGAGCATTGAGTACTAGATTAAAGAGATACTGAGACAATGGACATCCTTGTTTTGGCCCTGATTTTAGTTGACTTGTTTATAATTTTTCTCAATTTAATTTGATGTTGGCTATTGGGCTCTTTTATATTGCTTTTATTGTGTTTACGTATGCACCTTTTATCCATGATCTCTCCAAAACTTTTAACATGAAGGGGTGTTGGACTTTTTGGTCTTTTAAAGGCAAGCAACAGAAAACATGACCAATTCCAGGAAGTTGAACAATGACCACAAATGCTTACAAGGCAAATTTATGCTGCACAGTGTCTACATTTAACTAAGCCGAATTCCTTAAAGCTTGGACAGTCTCTCAAGGACATATGTGTAAGCAGAGGAATGTGGTGGGGTATAACACATGTCAAAAAACATCCAACACCCCTTCATGTAAAAAGTTTTGAAGAGATTATTCATAAAGAATGCATACACAAACACAATAAAAACAATATAAAACAGAGCAATAGCCAACATCAAAACAATTCATTCATAACTGATAATAGGCAAGAAGCCAGCCGAAGTTAACTCCAGATTTTCTCCCAGTGTGTCCCCATTTTTTATCTACACAATCTAAAGCTTTCTCAGTTATTGGTTTAGAAACACTGTGCCTCTATATGGACCTTAACCATCATTAGTACATGAATCTAAGCATGTGTGCCCTATCTTAGGTTGATCCATCTCTGAGAGAATCTTACTCATCCTTTCTATCTATAAGAGCAGACCATTTTATCAGTTACTGAGTAGAAAGTTGTGACAATCTTAGGTTGCTATCTGAAAATGTAGCTCTTGGCCATCATTGGCACTTGAATAATAATATAACATGGCCTGGCTTTGGTTGAGAATGTTTTCAAGACGATCTTACCCATCATTGTCTATGAACTTCTGCTACTGAAGATGTTGAAGCTTAAATGTGTATAACTCTGCTTTTACATCTGTAAAATCTCTGGTGATTTCTCTCAAAAGAACAGGTAATGGACATGCCATAAAAAGGATAATAAAACCAACTCCTGCTATATCCAATAAGAGAGATGTAAATGAACATGAAGGACAAATGCCCTGTTACATTTTCAGAATATCATTTGCAATGCTAGCAGCGTCAAAAGACAAAGGCTTTGTATTTCTTTAAGTTAATACCTCATGCAGGGCTAATAAATCTAAAGAAGTATTAGTATTATGGCATATGTCATGGAGGTGCCTGTTTTACTATGATCTAATAATGCAAACACTGATTAAACATTTTTGGATATAAATTCATAGATAATGATAATAGATTCATAGATAATCTATGTAATAAAATCCATAGATATTAAGGATGACATTGAAAATAGCTTTGGACTTTTATTCCCTCTACCACATCTCCCGTGATATGCACTGTATCATATAAAGTGTCAGTTCTTTGGCCTATCCATCTCTCTAAAACCTCTTATATGCTCAGGGCATTGGTAATGTTTTTAGCAAGATGACAAACAAAACTGTTTGTACCTCTTGTGCTAAACCTAATGCAGTAATAGTAGCAATGGCTATAAGTGTTATGAGAGCAACAACACTGGCAATAATCATCCAACCATATGTTTGCTTCTTGCCAAAGTATGAATTAATTCTTCTAGTGTCTAGAAGCCTTTTTCAGAATACCATGGTTCAGATAACCTTATAGGAATCATAATAAAAGCTGGTTGATATACTACCATTACATGTTGACTTTTGTGCAGTACAGAAACACAATGGGACAAAAGACAATTAAACAAGAAACATTAACCTCACTATCAAAGACAATAACAAAGATAATGTTCCCAATTTTTAAAAGATTAAACAGAGTAACACTGGATGTCACATTTACCTTAACCCCAGAATATGTTCCATTTATATCTACAGCAAACATAACATCACACAAGGTACCAGCCAATTTTCAAATATGTCTCTGAAAATGTCCAGAACTAGCCCCCCAAACGTCCACTGTCATTTCCTATTGTCTAATATTGGATTGACTTCTAATGAGTCCATGACTGAAACAGAATAACCAGTCATACTGATGGAAAGAAGATGACTATTGTAACAACTTTGCATTTGGTTGATTTTTCTTTAATTTTTTTATTTTCTATTTTCTTTGTTTACATTCCAAAGGCTTTGGCCTTTCCCAGTTCCCACCCACCATACAACCCATAAGTCCTCTCCTCCCTAACTATTCCCCAATCTTCTCCCCCCAAACCACCATTTCTCTGTTCTAGATCTACAAAATTGGATCCAAACTTTTCAGGCCCACGGTCTTCTCCTTTCTTCTTCTTGGGAATCATTTGAATTGCTAATTGGGCCTTGAGTATTTAGGGCTTCTGGGCTCAATAATATTTACTTATCAGTGATTGCATTTCATGTGTATTCTTTTGTGATTGGGTTAACTCACTTAGGATATTTTCCAGATCTAACCATTTACCTACAAATTGCATGAATTTATTATTTTTAATTGCTGAGTAGTATTCCACTGTATAAATATACCACATTTTCTGTATCCATTACTCCTTTGAGGGATATCTGGGCTCCTTGTATTTCTGGCTATTATAAACAAGGCTGCTATGAACATAGTGGAGCATGTGTCTTTATTGTATGCAGGGAAATCCTCTGGGTATATGCCCAGCAGTGGTATGCCAGGGTCCTCTGGAAGTGACATGCCCAATTTCTGAGGAACCGCCAAACTGATTTCCAGAGCGGCTTTACCATTTTGAAATCCCACCAACAGTGAGGAGTGTTCCTCTTTCTCCACATCCTTGCCAGCACTTGTTGTCTCTTGAGTATTTTTTTAATTTTTATTTTCTATATTCTATGTTTACATTCCAGAGGCTTTCCCCTTGCCCAGTTCCCACCCACCATAGTTCCCATAGTTCCTCTCCCCCGCAACTGTTCCCCAATCATTCCCCCTCCCCCCTCGGTTTCTTTACTAAACTAGATGCAATCTTTACAGGCCCAGGGTTCTCTCCTTTCTTCTTCTTGGGAATCATTTGACTTGCTATTTGTGTCTTGAGTATATAGGGCTTCTGGGCTCATTAATATCCACTTATCAGTGATTGCATTTCATGTGCATTCTTTTGTGATTGGGTTAGTTCACTCACGATGATATTTTCCAGGTCTAACCATTTACCTACAAATTGCATGAATTCATTATTTTTAATTGCTGAGTAGTATTCCATTGTATAAATATACCACATTTTCTGTATCCATTCCTCCTTTGAGGGATATTTGGGCTCCTTCCAATTTCTGGCTATTATAAACAAGGCTGCTATAAACATAGTGGAGCATGTGTCCTTATTGCATGCAGGGGAATCCTCTGGGTCTATGCCCAGGAGTGGTATGCCAGGGTCCTCTGGAAGTGACATGCCCAATTTTCTGAGGAACCGCCAAACTGATTTCCAGAGGGGTTTTACCATTTTGCAATCCCACCAACAGTGGAGGAGTGTTCCTCTTTCTCCACATCCTCGCCAGCACTTGTTGTCTCTTGAGTTTTTAATCTTAGCCATTCTGACTGGTGTGAGGTGGAATCTCAGGGTTGTTTTGATTTGCATTTCCCTGATGACTAATGATGTTGAACATCTCTTAAGGTGTTTCTCGGCCATCCGAATTTCTTCTGGTGAAAATTCTTTGTTTAGCTCTGTGCCCCATTTTTTAATAGAGTTATTTGATTCTTTGTGGTCTAACTTCTTGAGTTCTTTGTATATATTGGATATTAGCCCTCTGTCGGATGTGGAGTTGGTGAAGATCTTTTCCCACTTTGTTGGTTGCCGTTTTGTCCTTCTGACAGTGTCCTTTGCTTTGCAGAAACTTTGTAATTTTATGAGGTCCCATTTGTCGATTCTTGATCTTAGAGCATAAGCTATTGGTGTTCTGTTCAGGAACTTTTCCCCTGTGCTCAAGTCCTCCAGGGTCTTCCCAAGTTTCTTTTCTAATAGTTTTAGTGTGTCTGGTTTTATGTGGAGATCCTTGATCCACTTGGAGTTGATCTTAGTGCAAAGAGATAAGAGTGGGTCAATTCGCATTCTTCTGCATGTTGACCTCCAGTTGAACCAGCACCATTTGTTGAAAAGGCTATCTTTATTCCACCGGATGGTTGTGGCTCCTTTATCAAAGATCAAGTGACCATAAGTCTGTGGGTTAATTTCTGGGTCTTCAATCCTCTTCCATTGATCTGCTTGCCTGTTGCTATACCAATACCATGCAGTTTTTAAAACAATTGCTCTGTAGTACTGCTTGAGGTCAGGGATATTGATTCCCCCAGAAGTCCTTTTATTGTTGAGAATAGTTTTAGCTATCCTGGGTTTTTTGTTGCTCCAGATGAATTTGAGAATTGCTCTTTCTAGATCTATGAAGAATTGAGTTGGGATTTTGATGGGGATCGCATTGAATCTGTAGATTGCTTTTGGCAAGATGGCCATTTTTACTATATTGATCCTGCCAATCCAGGAGCAAGAAATATTTTTCCATCTTCTGAGGTCTTCTTCGATTTCTTTCTTCAAGGACTTGAAGTTCCTGTTGTACAGATCTTTCGCTTGTTTGGTTAGAGTTATGCCAAGATACTTTATGTTGTTTGTGGCTATTGTGAAGGGTGTTATTTCCCTAATTTCTTTCTCAGCCTGCTTGTCCTTTGAGTACAAGAAGGCCACTGACTTGCTTGAGTTAATTTTATAACCTGCCACTTTGCTGAAGTTGTTTATCAGCTGTAGAAGGTCTCTGGTGGAGTTTTTTGGGTCGCTTAGGTAAACTATCATATCGTCTGCAAATAATGATAGTTTCACTTCTTCCTTTCCAATTTGTATCCCTTTGACTTCCTTATGTTGTCTAATTGCTCTTGCTAGAACTTCAAGTACTATATTGAAAAGATATGGAGAGAGAGGGCAGCCTTGTCTAGTCCCTGATTTTAGTGGGAATGCTTCAAGTTTCTCTCCATTTATTTTGATGTTGGCTACTGGTTTGCTGTAGATTGCTTTTACCATGTTTAGGTATGGGCCTTGAATTCCTGCTCTTTCCAAGACTTTTAGCATGAAAGGATGCTGAATTTTGTCGAATGCTTTTTCAGCATCTAATGAGATGACCATGTGGTTTTTTTTCTTTCAGTTTGTTTATGTAGTGGATTACATTGATGGATTTCCATATATTGAACCATCCCTGCATCCCTGGGATGAAGCCTACTTGATCATGGTGGATGATCGTTTTGATGTGCTCTTGGATTCGGTTAGCAAGAATTTTATTTAGTATTTTTGCATCTATATTCATAAGAGAAATTGCCCTGTAGTTCTCTTTCTTTGTTGGATCTTTTTGTGGTTTAGGTATTAGCGTAATTGTGGCTTCGAAGAATGAGTTGGGCAGTGTCCCTTCTGTCTCTACTTTGTGGAATAGTTTGAAAAGTATTGGTGTTAAGTCTTCTTTGAAGGTCTGGTAGAATTCTGCACTAAAACCATCTGGTCCCGGACTTTTTTTGGTTGGGAGGCTTTCTATAATTCCTATTTCTTTAGGAGTTATGGGACTATTTAGCTGATCTACTTGATGCTGATTTAATTTTGGTATTTGATATCTGTCTAGGAAATTGTCCATTTCCTCCAGATTCTCCAGTTGTTTTGAGTATAGACCTTTGTAGTAGGATCTGATGATCTTTTGAATTTCCTCAGTTTCTGTTGTTATGTCTCCCTTTTCATTTCTAATTTTGTTAATTTGTATACTGTCTCTGTGTCCTTTGGTTAGTCTGGCTAAGGGTTTATATATCTTGTTGATTTTCTCAAAGAACCAGCTCCTGGTCTTGTTGATTCTTTGTATGGTTCTCTTTGTTTCTATTTGATTGATTTCAGCCCTGAGTTTGATGATTTCTTGTCTTCTACTCCTCCTGGGTGAATTAACTTGTTTTTCTTCCAGGGCTTTAAGGTGTGCCATTAAGTTGCTAGTGTATGCTCTCTCCAGTTTCTTTTTGGATGCACTTAGAGCTATGAGTTTTCCTCTTAGCACTGCTTTCATTGTGTCCCATAGATTTGGGTAGGTTGTACCTTCATTTTCATTGAATTCTAAAAAGTCTTTGATTTCTTTTTTTATTTCTTCCTTGACCAAGGTGTCATTGAGTAGAGTATTGTTCAGTTTCCATGTGTATGTGGGCTTTCTGTTGTTTTTGTTGTTATTGAAGACCACTCTTACTCCATGAAGATCTTTTCCCACTTTGTTGGTTGCCATTTTGTCCTTCTGACAGTGTCCTTTGCCTTGCAGAAACTTTGTAATTTTATAAGAGTGGGCCGTTTCGCATTCTTCTGCATGTTGACCTCCAGTTGAACCAGCACCATTTGTTGAAAAGGCTATCTTTTTCCACTGGATGGTTGTAGCTCCTTTATCAAAGATCAAGTGACCATAAGTCTGTGGGTTCATTTCTGGGTCTTCAATTCTATTCCATTGATCTACTTGCCTGTTGCTGTACCAATACCATGCAGTTATTAATACAATTGCTCTGTAGTACTGCTTGAGGTCAGGCATATTGATTCCCCCAGAAGTCCATTTATTGTTGAGAATAGTTTTAGCTATCCTGGGTTTTTTGTTGCACCAGATGAATTTGAGAATTACTCTGTTTTTAAGGTAGATTCCACAGTCTCTGTGTTCTCTGTCCCCATGGTCTAAAACCCTGAGGCAGGGAAACTTGTCCAATCTGAGATATGGGCATTCCCATCTTAATGTTCTGCACTACAGTAAAGGTCTGATAGTGAACAGAAATATATCCAGCATTGCTACTATTTCTAGTTAACCAAGTGGGTAGGCCCATAGTAGTGTAGTTCACTAATTTGAAATATGTTTTAGTTTCAGACCAAAGACATTCTGACAGCTGAATATTATGAGAAGTCACAAGCACTTCTGGCCTTGACCATACAGAAGGATGTAGCAAAAGTAAGTCAAGACATGTGTCCAGTACAGCTTGCCTGTCAGCATTGTCAGGACACTCAACAAGATCACATTCAGCACCATTCTTTGTCCCATTGGCATATCTCATCAATCATTCTAGCAGCCAACATGCTCCTTCAGGACCTTGTGAAAAAACACAAGCATGCTCTCTTTCTCCTATTAATACTATCAATACTGGATCAGATCCATGCCATATACCAGTAAGCAGATCCTTCCATTTCACCTGAGCCTTAGTACACCTAGTTGAAGTATGCCATAGATACTCAGAAGTAGAAAAAACCTTGACATCCAAGGTAAAAAGATTCAAACTAAAATAGAGTGGTGAAGAAGTACACATCTCCTTTTTTATTTATTCATTACTGATATTTAGAGTTCTATAACCTCATTCCATAATTTCCTGTCCTTGACTATATGCAATTTTTTAATTTTTTTATGATTTTTTATTGGATATATTCTATATTTACATTTCATTTCCCTTTTTCTGGTTCCCCACCCCCCAAAGGTCCCACATGTCCTTTTCCCTCGCCCTGCTCCCTCTTCCATCTTTTACCTCTTCCCTGTTCTTGTATTCCCCTACACTGATGCTTTGATCCTTTCTAGCACCAGTGTCCACTCCATTCTTCTTATCAGACATCATTTGGTATGTGAATTGTGTCTTTTGTGTTCCAAGATTCTAGGCTACTATCCACTTATCAGTGACTGCATACCATGGGTATTCTTTTGAGACTGGGTTACCTCACTTAGTATGATGTTCTCCAGTTCCATCCATTTCTCTAAGAATTCCATGAATTCATTGTTTCTAATGGCTGAATAGTATTCCGTTGTGTATATATACCACATTTTTTGTATCCATTCCTCTGTTGAGGGACATCTGGGTTTTTTCCAGCTTCTGGCTATTATAAATAAGGCTGCTATGAACATAGTGGAGCATGTATCCTTATTGCATGCTGGGGAATCATCTGGGTATATGCCCAGGAGTGGTATGGCTGGGTCCTCCAGAGTATCATGTCCAGTTTTCTGAGGAACCGGCAGACTGATTTCCAGAGTGGTTGTACCAGCTTGCAGTCACACCAGCAGTGGAGGAGTGTTCCTCTTTCTTCACATCCTCTCCAACACCTGATGTCTTCTGAGTTTTGATCTTAGCCATTCTCACTGGTGTGAAGTGAAATCTCAGGGTTGTTTTGATCTGGATTTCTCTAATGACTAATGATGTTGAACATTTTTTAAGGTGTTTCACAGCCATCCGATTTTCTTCAGGTGAGAAGTCTTTGTTTAGCTCTGTACCCCATTTTTGGATAGGGTTATTTGGTTTTCTGGGGTCTATCTTCTTGAGTTCTTTGTATACATTGGATATTAGCCCTCTGTCGGATGTGGGGTTGGTCAAGATCTTTTCCCAATTTGTTGGTTGCCGATTTGTCCTTTTGACAGTGTCTTTTGCCTTACAGAAACTGTAATTTTATGAGGTCCCATTTGTCTATTCTTGCTCTTAGAGTATAAGCAATTGGTGTTCTGTTCAGGAATTTTTCCCCTGAGCCAATGTCTTCAATGGTCTTCCCCAGTTTCTTGTCTATTAGTTTTAGTGTGTCTGGTTTTATGTGGAGGTCCTTGATCAACTTGGAGTTGAGCTTAGTGCAAGGAGATAAGAGTAGATCAATTCTCATTCTTTTGCATGTTGACCTCCAGTTGAGCCAGCACCATTTGTTGAAAATGCTATCATTTTTCTACTGGATGTTTTCAACTCCTTTGTCGAAGATCAATTGGTCATAGATGTGTGGGTTCAATTCTGGGTCTTCGATCCTATTCCATTGATCCTTTTTCCTGTTACTGTACCAATACCATGCAGTTTTTAACACTACTGCTCTGTAGTATTGCTTGAGGTCTGGGATATTGATTTCCCCAGAAGTTCTTTTACTGTTGATGATAGTTTTAGCTATCCTGGGCTTTTTGTTATTCCACATGAATTTGAGAATTGCTCTTTCCAACTCTATAAAGAACTGAGTTGGGATTTTGATGGGGATTGTGTTGAATCTGTATATTGCTTTTGGCAAGATTGCCATTTTAAGTATATTAATCTTGCCAACCCATGAGCATGGAAGATTTTTCCATTTTCTGAGGTCTTCTTCAATTTCCTTCTTCAGCGACCTGAAGTTTTTGTCATATAAAACTTTCACTTGTTTGGTTAGAGTCACACCAAGATACTTTATATTGTTTGTGGCTATTGTGAAGGGTGTCATTTCCCTAATTTCTTTCTCGGCCTGCTTATCCTATGTGTATAGGAAGGCTACTGATTTGCTTGAGTTGATTTTATTTTATTTTTTTTTCAAGGTGATTTT